>JAFREQ010000088.1:1365000-1495000 GCA_025331565.1 Holacanthus passer
TGGGAGTCGTAGTTAACTTATACCTCCAAGTCTTTTTTATGCCCACAGTCTTTTTGTCAGAGAGCTGCAGTTGTTCATCATCTGTGCTGATGATTTAGAGTTTATGAGTTTATTAGAGTTTCATGTCCATCCGGGCTGAAGAAGTTCTGCGAGTCAACACTGCTCATGGGAAAACCAGGAACCGGACTTTCAGTTAGCTCCTCACAGATTTGGCTTCAACACCAGACTTCGGCCAACGTGAGGCGTCCATGTTTGTTCAGGCCATTTTACAGATTACGAAGCACCGAGTTTCCCAGGTGTCTCTACAACCTGCCCGTTGCAGCAACGTTAACGTGACACACAGACATCAACAGTGTCGGCGGACCTCGGAGCTCCCAGCAGCCTCGGCTCACCTCCTGACCCGCCCTTCGGTCCGAGGCGAGCGAGCTGAGGTGGCAGGAACACGGCTGAACGGCCCATTAACCGCCGTCTCTCCGCGCCACGCTACGGTGCGCTGCTGCTGATTTATGACACTGCAGCAGGCTGGAGAGGGTGAGCGGTAAATCAGAATAAATGGATGTGGCGGCGGAGAGAGTGTGTGTGTGTGTGTGTGTGTGTGTGTGTGTGTGTGTGTGTGTGTGTGTGTGTGTGTGTGTGTGTTTGAGGAGGAGGCACAGAAGCGCTGCGAGGAAGACGAAACCAAACCAAACCTCAGCATGGTCTCACCTGCAGCCAGACACTCACCCAGGAAGACATGAATATTTATGACCACACACACACACACACACACACACACACACACACACTGCTGTTTGGTCGGGGGGGTCACAGAGGCTGAATGCTATCATTAGTGTTGGAGGGGGTGAGCGCTAAGTAGCAGCTATATAAATGCAAATTCCTCCTCATCTCCTCGCCGTGTCTCCTCTCCTCGTGCTGCGTTCGAGCGCGGCCGTGCCTCCTCCTCCTCCTCCTCCTCCTCCTCCTCCTCCTCCGCCCGCCTCACCTTGTAAACGCTCCGCTCCACCTTCTTCGACGACTCTCCTGCTTTAGACGAAAAGCTCGTGGTATCGCTCGCTGCAGAATGAAGAAAGGACGTTTGAACAGATCATTGATTTCTCCCCCTCCACTGACGCCTCCTCTAAATGTGTTTGTCCGCGGTGTTTATTGACGTTCTTTGCTGCTGTGTAATTATTCCCATCAGGAGAGCAGCCACTGAGTTCTCTAATAACACCATCAGGGTCTGCAGCAGCGCAGCGCACAGCAAATTAAAAGCCTTATTAACACCTGAAAGGCTCCTTCACTGTGATTATGAGCACAATACTGATGCAACTTCACAACACAAGTATGTTGTATGTACTTCAGTACTTGCTCAGACTGTATTTAAGAACAAGTTTGATTTCCGGACGTGTTATTTTTCTGTTCCATGACATGTCAGATTGTACTGTCGACTTCATCGCATTTATTTGACAGCTTTAGTCGCCGTCACGTGAAGCAGGTTTCTCATGTGAACGGCTGCTCTCTCCGTCTGTCGGTCAGTAAACCCACTAACAAAGTAATGGATCGACTCCTTTCTCATCGTCTTTCTGTTTTTTTTCTGTTGTTTCACGTTTGACGTCACGAATGCGCCAGAAAACAGGGAACAGCAGGAAGCAGCCTGGAGGCCGGCGACAGTGTGACGGAGGTTATCTCTCTTTTAAATGCAACACCGACCAACTCTGGTTGCAAATTGTTGTCAGACTGTAAAATACAATAGATCAAATCAACACGTGTCGCGTTTCCATCACTGTCGATCGGAGCTGGAGCCGATAAAAACCTGAATCAGAATCATTTGACCCTGAATGATGCTGATTGGAGAATTTAACGCTGAAGACGAAGCCAGTGGGTCTTTGTGGGTTTGTTGCATTAAAGTAGTTAAAATTAGCTCCTGTCTTAGTTCACAGTTCATTTGAATGAGATGCTTGATTATTCTTTGTTATGTTGTAAAGTATTGATTGATTAACCGTCCTGTCCTTCAGTTGTAATTCAGGGTAAAATAAGCCTTCACAGAGACACATGAGGGTCTGGTGATAACGCTGAGAAAACACTTCATGATCGCACTGGTTTTCGGAGACGTCGCGAGTGGATCTGACGGCAGCGGCCTCTGGGCCTCGTCCATGACGGATCCCAACACGTGTCCGATTGTGAACTTGTTTGTTTGCAGAGAAATGACAATTACTCTTTTAGAACTGACCTGCACGAAGCTCCAGAAGCTCAGTTACTGTTCCTCCCAAATGCACAATTTCTGTCACTTTTAATTGAATTTGAATTCAGCTCTTGACGCTGCAAACATCCTCTCAGGAGCTGCACTGAAACCTGGAGCTCCAAAATCTAATTAGCTCCTTGTGGCCAGAGGCTGATCCGTCCTCCAGATCTGAGGGAAAGCTGCTGTTAAGTTTGTGAGAAATCCTGCTGACGGACAGACAGACAGACAGACAGACAGGCAGACAGACAGGCAGAGACAGACAGACAGACAGACAGAGACAGACAGACAGGCAGGCAGAGACAGACAGACAGGCAGAGACAGACAGACAGACAGGCAGAGACAGACAGACAGGCAGACAGACAGGCAGACAGACGGGCAGAGACAGACAGGCAGACAGACAGGCAGAGACAGACAGACAGACAGGTAGAGACAGACAGACAGGCAGGCAGAGACAGACAGACAGACAGGCAGACAGGCAGACAGGTAGAGACAGACAGACAGGCAGGCAGACAGACAGAGACAGACAGACAGACAGGCAGATAGACAGACAGGCAGAAGCTTAACCGGATGAAAGATGAAATTGAAATGACCCTGAAAAGCAGGAAAGAGGCTGAATAGCAGCTTTCTGTTTGTGATGCTGTGGCCTGATCGGGTCCAGCTCCAGCTGTAGTTTTCATGGTGTTAAATCCTTGTTGTTTTGGTGGTTTTTTTCTTTTGTGTTTTTTTATTTTGAACTCCTTCCGTTCTGTCTTAGATCCACTGTATCTGCAGAGTTCAGGTTAAAGTCAAGAGGTGAAGCTTTGCTGTTCTGGCTCCTCGCTCTCCATCATCATCATCATCATCGTCGTCGTCATCATCGTCATTATTATTATTATTAGTCTTATAGAGGCTGCAAAGGAACTGATCGTTTACATCAGATCTTTTTTGGATGCACTTGTGTTAAGACTAATTTGATACTAAATGCACTTTGGGTCAGATGAGGAGAAAAACCAAACCAGAGGATGTGAAAGTGAAGCTGTGTTTATGTCCCTGAAGGCACCACAGTGGACCTGAGCCCAGACTGTTGTGCATAAAATCCAGAACAGCCTGAAGGACATTTTTTACAGGGATGACGAGGACTGCAGGAGCCGCTCGTATCGCCTGTAATGTGCCCATAACCACAGCGAGGAGCCTCCTCTCAGGTGCCACCGCCGCTCTAATATCTAATTACACAGATAAAGCAGCAGCGCGAGCCATTAAAGAGTCGTTCGGCCTGATCCCGGCTCGGAGGAGTCCCGCAGGTCGACGGCCACGTTCCGAGGTTCGCTCGACGGGAAGCTGAAGCTCCGAGTCGGCCCCCGGATCGATACCGGCGTTAAACGCTGATTAATCCTCATCACGGCTGATGAAGATGAACGACGGCGGCGGCAGGAGAGACGATCCGACTGCTTCCAAACCAGTGGGAGGAAATGAGCTTGGCACCAAATCACCTGTTTCTCTATCAGAGTCATTACCTTTTCTATCTGTCTCTGCCTTTATCTGTCTCGCTCTGGCTTTATCTCGTCCCGGCTTCTCTTTATTGGTCTGAGTCCTCAGTTAGAGAGGTGTGTGTGTGTGTGTGTGTGTGTGTGTGTTGAATGGATATCGATTCCTTCTCCTCAGTGGATAAATAGTGCCACACTTTGGAGTTCAGCCTCCATCTCTCTTTCATTATCTGTCCAGCTGAGAAAAGGATTGTTTCTTCCTCTGTCTTTGGACGTTTGACCCATGAAGGACCCATATTTCTATACTGTAGGAATATTTCTGTGCTGTAGGAATATTTCTGTACTGTAGGAATATTTCTGTACTGTAGGAATACTTCTATACTGTAGGAATATTTCTGTACTGTAGGAATACTTCTGTACTGTAGGAATATTTCTGTGCTGTAGGAATATTTCTGTACTGTAGGAGTCCTGTGGACACATCGAGCTAAAACATGGAGACTGTCCTCAGGAAAAACAACAGCATTGTATGACCTGACTCATCAGTCGAGGACGAGCTGATTTGAACGTTTTGTTGTCAGCAGTGGTTGAAAGTAACTAAGTATGTTACATTTACTCAAGTACATTTTTGAGGTACTTTACTTAAGTTTATATTTGTGCTCCACTACATCTATTTGGCAGCGTGACTTTGCAGACTCATATGATTAATTGAGAACATAATGAACCTGTCTGCTGTGAGAAAGCTGTTGGTCCTGGTTGATGCACAGCAGATTTAAAAACTCGAATGTGCTGAAAAATACAGAGAGATTTAGCTGGTGATGATGAAGCGTCATCAACACTGTGTGAACCTGTTTGCTGACGGACCCTCACTGCAGATTTCATTAGCTTGAACCAGGCCTCGTAGAGGAGAGCTGGGATTTTTTTATATTCCCTTTTTCTCCTGTTATCTTGAGATGACTGTTTCAGACGGTAACGTTTCTTTTTGTAGTTATAGTTTATTTAGTGCTGTGACTTTCTTTCTGCTCTCGACTGGTTGGTCTCAACGTCTTTACTGAACAAACTGACTGCTCATATCGTCCATCTAGTTTCATGTTACTCTCCTCTTGATTTGGGGTCGTGACACTTTGACTGTGCTGAAATCACATCACATGACAATCTGAGAGGTAAAATGTGAGACTTGATATAGTTTCATTTGGATCTGCAGGCGCTTCAATAATATTATTTATTCTATATAATTCTAGTTAAGGTGCATTGATGGAAACGCAGCAGCTGATAATACCAGAACCAGAAACCAGAACCACTGGCACATCGGTGAATAAGATGAAGGACAGTTTCAGAGACAGCAGATTGTCTCTGTGTCTCCAGCTCGTCCCCATGTTAACTAACCAGCATTAAGCTGAGCGCGAGCGCTTGGACCAGCCCTCTGTGGTTTTATTGACCCACTAAAAGTGTTTGTGGGTGAGCGGACTCACCGGTTTCAGTGCAGACGCCGTGCGCTGCCTTGCCCACAGGCTCTTTGGCCCCGTGGTAAGTAGGTCTGAACGCCATCTGCTCGGCTCAGCGTCGGCCCGGGGAGCCGGCGGGCGGCTGCAGTGCGACCCTGCTCCGAGCTTTTCGCCCAACACTGTCTCTTCTGGTTGTTTTACGTGTGTGTAGTTGATGTTGCACATTTGACTCAGAAGAAGGAAAGAATTTCTTGTTCTTTCTGCTCTTTTGTTTCTGTTTTAGACGCTTTTGTATTATTTGTTGCAGTTTTGGAAAACACTCACACAGCTCCTCCTCAGCATTTAGAGCTATACATGATTTACATCTAGCCGTTGTTGAATGCATGTATTCATGTGTGTATCAGCTTCTATGACTCCTCCTGACGCTGGGAGCGCAGGCTGCTGTGTAATGGATCATGGTTTCCTGCACAGTCTGTGTTTCGAGGTTTGAACGCAGCTCAGACAGGAAGAGCTGTTGTGTTTCAGGGCATCGAAAAACAAAACCCGAGCGACCGGTGGCGACGTTCATGAATCCAGACGACCTTGAACTCTGTCTCATCTGTACATGTGTTATTACCTTTACCCAGTCTCCAGGTGGGAGATCGATAGAAGAGCGGAGCGTCGGCCTCGCGGAGGTCTGCGCCCTCAGACTGACCTTTAACTGTACTGTTTTGAACTGACATTATAATAGATGCAACAGGTTCACAGTTCGGCTGCTCGTCTCTTTCTAACCTTCATGTGTCTCCTCCCGTCCTCAGATCCGACTATGAGACGGAGTACGACAGATACCCTGATGACCACTACAACAGGTACCGAACATCCATCGACCTCATCGTTTGTTCCTGTTCTGTCTCTTAACTCTTGTCGTTGCTTCACTGCTGGAGAAAGAAGAGTTACTGCTTCATGCAAACATTTTACTGTATATAGATGAATGAATCCAAATATGGGGAAGAAATCATGAAACCAAAAAATCTGAAATATAAATTCCTCCGTTTTGGTTTTTTCTCCGAGGAGAACACAGGATTTGATTGACAGAGCAGATAAACATGCTGTGGCAGAAAAAAATGAATTTCAGGTCGACTGTGAAGAGAAAATGTTTGAGATTATTGCAACTCAACTTCACAGTGTTTCTTGTACAAACTGCACGTTTTGAAGTGAGATGAGGAAAACAGTTTGGTTTCATGTTCAGAGGTTCAGTCATGGAACAATCTGCCATCTCACATTTTGACTTTAGGTTTGTTTTTGACCTCTTAATTTCATTCATTTACTCTGTACTTGTACATACAGGTGTCTGCTGCTGTGGCAAGCTTATCTTTTGCCTTTTTATGCCTTTTATATTTTCTCTCTCTCTACACCATCTTTCTCATATTTTTAAATCCTTTTCTGATGGATTATAGCTGCACTGGATGTGACCTGATCGAGCCCCTCTGAGGGTTTTTTGCAGCCGTCCATCACTCTCTGTTGTTCATGTATATATTTATTCATATCTTCTGATTCGTGTAAACTGAAAAAATCAAATCAAATTGTTTTCCCTCTCTGAGAACATGAACTGAAGCTCAACTCTCTGTTTGTGTCTGGCTGCGGCGGCAAGCCGATTTCCTGTTTGATGGTGGCGCGCACTAGACTCTGAGGTTAGGAAACGATCCTCCTGTCTCACACAGCTGTTTACAGTTCCAGGAGAAGATGAAAACTGTGAGTGGATCCAGTTTGACCTTGTTGTGTTCAGCTTTCAGCCAGTCGAGGAGGCGTTTTGTGAGGATGAGTGCAGCGGCTGGTCCCCCCTCCCTCCATCCATCCACTGCTCCCATTATTCTGCACAGCGACAAAAGACAAAATACAGTCGTCCAAAAGACGTCAAACAGAGAGAGAACACGACAGACCTGAGGTGGAAAGATTAAAATCACAGCAGAGACTGAAATAAGTATGAGGAGAGACGAAAATTGAAATGAAAAAGTAGAGAAGATGAAGAGAACAAAAAGAAAACACATAAATCTGAGAGAATAATCATGAAGTAATTATTATATTATAATAAAGAACAAGCATCAGAAATTAGCAACAAAAATGAAAAGATAAAAAAAGAATATAAAACTCATTCACCTCATCTTTAAATCAGCACATTGCAGAAAAGTTGACACTTGGATAAAGACACAGTTTGTTTTCATTCATCTTTGTCGGCTTCAGTGTTGTGAGTGTGTTGAAGCGTGAAGCCTGGACGGGATTGTTCGAGGTCTGTAACATCGGACACAGCAGTCTGTGAAGGAAACAGGGAAAAACAACAAAATGTAATCAGCTTCAACTGAATTCAATTTGCTCTGATTCAGACCATAAATACACAACTGAACTTTTTTAAACTAAATTACATCCAATTAAAATCGCCCTGATGCAGAAAATGGGAAATGAGAAGTGTGTGTGTGTGTGTGTGTGTGTGTGTGTGTGTGTGTGAGAGAGTGTGAGTGTGAGTGTGTGTGTGTGTGTGTGTGTGTGTGGTGTGTGTGTGCGCGCGTCATCAGTGTGTTTACAAGCTGCTTCAATCGGTTTTTACTTTGATTTTCTTTGTTTTTCATTTAACTTTCTTCATTTTCTAATTTTTCTTGTAAATATAGCAGATTACAGTGACGGAGATTTAACAGAGTGTGTGTGTGTGTGTGTGTGTGTGTGTGTGTGTGTGTGATGAAGACAAGGTGAACCTTGACGTGTCCTCGTGTCAGAATCACTGCAGCGTTTCCTGCTGCTCGGTTAAAGCATCTGGACTCAATATAAGACTGTTGTTAGGAAAAAGTCAGGTTCATCTTAAACACTCACAGCAGCAGATCTTCTCTTTCAATGGAGCGGGAGTTGAAGAGCGTTGCATTGTGGGTCATTTGTAGCTTTAATGCAGATTGTCCAGTGAGTTTTTAGCCTGATGATGAGACTGAACTGCTGCTTCTTCAGTCTGTTAATGTTTCAGGCTCTTTTCTGTTATATCATTATATTATTAGCTATATTATGAAAATATTTTATGTTTTTTTTATTCCACACGTTCTTCTTCCTTGTCAACACCTATATTACCCAGAATGCAAGACGAACGCAGTCTAAGATTCAGGTGGCTCCAGAGGTCAGAGGTCAGCTCACTTTCCAACTCAACACCAACAGATTTGGTTCAGTTTCAGAAGTGAAGTCTTCAACCGACTCTGACTCAAGTGACATCACTCGAGGACTTTTATCAGACCCCACAGCGCCCCCTGGAGACACTAAAGGATCCTGGCACTTGTAGACCTGAACTCTAAAGACTTGCCACCATCCAGGTCACAAAAGACAGATTTAAAAACCAGTGAAACATCCTCCTGGAATTACCTGTGCGACTGCAGCAGATTCGGGTGGAAAGAGGTCGAGGACGTGTGGTTAGTTCCGGACAGACTGGAGAACCAGGAGCAGGTGTGACAGACAGGAGACTCAGTTTTGAGTTTATTTCTGTTTATCAAAATGTTTCTTTCATGACATTTGTTGGTCGTCATTTAAGTTCCAGTTAACTGCGTTCTGCTCTCGCTGAACACAGGAAGGAGGAAATAATCCGCTGTGGCCCAAACACGTTTGATAGGAGCTCTGCTGCTTTTTCACAGCCTGTAAAACAACCTGACAACACTGAAGGTGACTCGGCTCTTATTGGCGTCCACAGAGGACTCAGCAAATTCTCCACAACAGAGGGAGAAAAACAACAAACGCTCCGCCGCTGTTTGTCGGGGGAAATGTGCCACGACGGCAATTTAGTGCGAAAGAGTTGACAATTCAGTGAAAGCAGCCGTTCACAGATGGTTCTAAATCATCTCCTCGGTCTCGACCTGTAATTCCTCGTCCATCAGCTGCTCCGAACTCACCTGAGCTGCTCGCCGTGCTCAGCTGGAAGCACAGTTTACTGAGCGGAGAGCAGGAGACACTCAGCATCCTCCGCTGGTCGTGGTGATACCGGCCGTTACTGAGCGACGGAGCTGAAGGAAGCATAAACCATCACATCTCCAGACGTAGCTTAGATTGGATCAAAGTATTCGTCTCTTCAGTGGGAAACGATTTTGACACTTTGCTCACAGCAGCGTCACAAGGTTCATATGATAAAGACATTAGTAAGTTTATAAATGTAAGTACAGCCGGAATAAACGTCAGGTAGTCCAGAACAGTTTGACTGAACAGACACTGAAACACTGGTCAGTGGTCGATAACAGTCTGTGTTATCACGACTGCAAGTCTTTTATCTTTTCTCCCAATGATTGGAAGATAAACAGTATAAATTTGGCATTGACGTGACAAATAATCCACCAGGAATGTGCGCTGGCATGCGATTGGTCAGTGATGGATGATGTCACATTGTGTTGTTTTGCCGATGATCCTGCGTCGTTCTGCACCAACGGCTCCATTTAAACGAATGAGAGGGCTGAAATGCAAAATGAATTGTATCTCACGTACATGCAAAAGTATTGAGATCCCTCAATGTAGAAAAACAGCTTAGATATATGTTTTTTTTCTCTCTATGGCCACTTCAGAGATCTGCATCTATCCTCAGGGCCTCGACTTGGATCAGGAGAAACCTCAGGAAGAGAAGACAGGAAATCTTGTCGTGTGCACATGAACAGACCGACATAGTAAAATCACAGTTTGGAAAATCTGGACGCCAAAATTATAGATTATAAACAGATATGAAGAGAGAGGAACCGGGAGGAACGTCAAGAAACCAAACAGAGTCACATCTTTATGTTGTTGTGAATGTGAAACGAGGTGATTCTGAAAAACAGCAGCGTTTCTCACTCGCTGAACTTTCCCCTGACGAAGGTGAGGAAGCATAAACGGATAACTGAAACGCCAAGAACTGGAGACACAGATCACTGCAGGCGGCCAAGGACAGGTGGAGGAGGAGGAGGAGGAGGAGGATAACTGTATGTTAGCTGTAGAATAAGAGACAGAAGATGAAAGAGAGGACAGAGGGAACAACAGACGAGTGCAGAGAGAGAAAGAGGCTGACAGCATGAAAAACGAGTGTGTTGGCAGCGGCTCAGATAAACGCTCCGCTCAGTTTCCGTCCACGCTCCCTCCCTCTGTTCGCTCGTCTGCATCATCCGCTTTGTCTTTTCGACGCTTGTTTCCTCACACGTGCCTCATTTCACACCCAGAGAAGTGGTTCAGTTCCTGCAGGACGACCTCACGTTCAGACCCAGGTTTGTTACCAGGCAGCTTTTTACACACAGAGAATCACAAATAGAAAAAGTTACAATAGAAAATCTGAAAACGATGTAAAATATGTTTTGAAATGAAAATTCTGCACAATGTTTAAAACTAAGAGCATGAAATGTGCAAAATATTAATGTAAAGTGAGACGTGGAGAATTTGCATTGATGTCATGTTTTTAACGAACATTTTTCTGACTCTGTCCTCATCAGGAATAAGACATGATGAATAACTGTCGTCTTAGAAAAGCTGTTGGTCTTGTAAGTGTATGACCAGATTTCCCCGAGTGGTCGTCAGGATTCTGACTTTATCAAATGTAGAAACTGAGGTGAAGAAGAGCTGATGCAACACAAACACGTCCCCGGCCCAACTTTTTTGAAACGTGTCGTTGGCATCAAATTTAAAATTAGCAAATATGTTTCATAAAAATTTTCAGTTTCATCATCTTGGCACTAATTGAATATAGAGTTTGAATGATTTGCAAACCATCTAAATCAGTTTTTAACATTTTACACGGCGTCCCAACTTTTCAGATTTGGGGTCGAATTCACTTAAACCCAAACAGTGTTTTTCAGTTATGTTGCTGAAATCTAACCAAACTGCCGCCAGCACCTGACGTGTTTCTCACCAAGCTTCATTCTTAAAGTGTAACTGGGACCGAACACGCAAAAACCCGGTGACGACCGCGATACTGACCCACAGCTAAACACACTCGCTGTGGCTTTGTTGACAGGAGCTGGTCACCAAGCGTCTGTGCTGCTGTGTGTGGGAGCAGTGCATTGTGGGATTAGAGGATGTCAAATGTTATTTTGTGCCAAACACCTCAGCTGATGTGAGAGAATGTTCGAGCCCTGCGGCCGTCAGGAGGACAGCGTTTCATGACGCTGCCTCCTCTGAAAGCCCCGGAATGTGTGTGAGTGTGAGTGTGTGTGTGAAGCTGTGGAGCCCGGACGTGTCAACGCTGCCGTCCTGTAAATATTTATAGGTGTTTATCTGCCGGGCTGCAGATTATCAGCTTAGCGAGGTACAGTAGCCGCCCTCGACCAACACACACTCATTCACACACTCACCGGTTATCCTGATGTGTTGAGACTGCAGGGACAAACACAGCAGGAGGTCTGTGTGTGTGTGTGTGTGTGTGTGTGTGTGTGTGTGTGTGTGTGTGTGCTGGTCCTACCGCCTCACAAATCAAAAGTATGCTGATCATATGTTAATCCTCTGCTGTTTGTGTGTCGCTGGCGGAGCAGCAGAGCTTCACACAAAGACATAAAAATAAGAATCCTGAAGTAAGAAGGAGATAAAAATAAAGTCTCCGTGAGGGAAGTCAGATCTCTGGGGCGCCCTCAGACCTGCAGGCTCAAAGTGTTGACTAATGAGACGAACCTCCCGCTCTCTGTAAATGACGTTTTTCTGTATTTTGAGCTTTTCTTTTTTCCCTCGAATCTGTTTTCACATCTCCCCCTTTTACCTTTAACTGAACCTGAACTGATTTAAATGTTAATAACTTGCTTTTGTGACAAGTGCATTTTGACAAGAAGCTTTTTCCTGCATCACCAGTCAGTCCTGCGAATCCTGAAATCCCACAATGCCTTGGGAGTGAACTTGGTGCTCGATGGGTCGTGAGTCAGGACCAATGACGTCATCTGAGTTAATTTATAGCCACGTGAAAGAATCAGATCTTTTACTTAAGTGTGTGAGAACCACGTATCTCTACAAAGCTTCATGAGAAAAACAGCCTGTTTTCAGCTTTGTGTCGATGCTTTTTGATCCAAGAGGCTTTTTAAAGAGTTGATTCAGCTTCAGAAGGAGGAGAATTTTCTCATGAAGGAAAACTTCATCCTTCACTTCATCAACACATCTGGAGATACGTGGTTTTCACTGGACAGGAAGGAAAAACTGACATCTGAAAAGTAACTAGTAACTAAAGCTGTCAGGCAAATGTAATGGAGTAAAAAGTAGAATATTTACCTCTGGAAGTATAAAGTTGCATAAAATGGAGATACTAGTGAAGAACCTTGATTCTGTACATGAGTACAGTACTCGAGTAAATGTAATTACATACACTGCCGCCACATGTTGTGAGAACACGGAGGGTTCCTTCAGAGGAACCTGCATCCTTTCATTCCAGGTGAAAACATGAAAATCCCCTCGGCAGTATTACATGGCTTTTTGTGGCACACGTGATATCGTTTCCCTCCGGCCTTTGAAGTGTAAATGTTTTCTTCCCATGCCGCTAAAGCAGCTTTTGAAACGAGCTGAGTGGATGCATGCAGGTGTGTGTGTGTGTGTGTGTGTGTGTGTGTAAGATGAAGCGTTCATGTTCCCGTGCAGTCGATCCTCCTCCAGCTGTAGATGGCTGCTGTGATAGACAGCAGAGGTTGACGGGGAGAGGAAAGGCTGCTCGTCGTCCTCCCCGTCGCCTCCTCTATCGCTGCCTGCATCAAATTGGAGCTGTCAGTCACTTCTCACCCGCAGCACAACACACTCCATCAGGCCGCAACAAGCGGGGCAGGAAACAGCGACGCAGGAGAGGAGCTGAAATGTGGGATTATTTGATGAAATGAAATCAGTTCATCTGCTTTTCTAAGATAAATTGCTGTGTCCTTCATAAAGTTGGAGCTCAGCTGGAGCCGGGAACAGCTGGGCTGCAGCTTCACACTCACTTTCAGCCGACTTTCAGCTGCAGCTGCATCATAATGTCGGAGCTTTCATTCTCAATTAATTCCCTTATAGATCATTTTAATACTTTTATAAGAATGAAGCGGTGTTTTTAAGGTGAGTGGACGAAGCGGAGAGGACGTCCTTCAGACAGAGGAGCTGTGTTTCAACACCTCTGTCCCTCAGCTGAAGAGTCTCTGAGGATCAAACTGCCACTGGTTTATGTCCTGTGTTTTACTTAATGTCAGATCCCATTTAAAAAAGACCAAAGAATTCATTGAGAAAATTACATTTATCTGCCCCAACATGTGACGCCCTGATTCCTGCCGACGGTATGTGAGCGATTCATTCCTCACGATTGTCTCCTATTTAGCCATAAAGCTCATGTTCCCTCATCACCATGAACACACACACCGTAGTTCATCTTATCCAAATGTGGATTCATCCGCCGCTGAAAATAGTCCCCAACAAATGCACTATTTCCTCCTGTTTGTCTGATGAACACTACAGCGAGCAGCTGTTCGAGGAAGTGACTGAAACTTTTGTTAAACATGAAACTATATATTGGAGCTTCGAGCTGAGAGACGGACCGACACACGCTGTTTTTGATTTTCATGGAATTTACTGATAATGAAAAAGAGTAACAGCAGCCTTCTGCCATGATGCCAGAAATCAGAATCATCCGTACTGACGCTGAGTGTTGATCGTTCAACCCTGAAGAAAAAAGAGTGGAAAATGGGAGCAATCCAAGCAACATGTCTCATGGTGGATTCATTTCATATCTTCAACATTTAAAAGTAAAGAAAATGTCTCTTTTAATTAATGTTGTTGTTCTGAGAAGCCAAAGTTTTTTTTGTGTGTCTGTTCTTGCTAAACTGGTTTATTCTTCAACTTTTATTATGAGACAAATTACTGCACAGGCTCTGAGCTGCTCCTCAGTTTGTCACCAACATAAAGATTAAATCTGTTCATGACATAAATTACCCTCCACTTCATTACAGCAATAAAACAGTCAGGACGCAAACGAGCAGCAACAACCCAGAGCCTCGGGCAGTGGTGCATCATGGGAGTCTGTCTGCGCTGTGTGTTTAAAGCTTGTGTGTGTGTGTGTGTGTGTGTGTGTGTGTTTTGCAGGGTGTTTGACTACCAGCGCGTCCCGTCCTCGGTCCCGGTGGATCCCAGTCCTGTGAAACGGCCCCGCCCTTCATCTTCCTCCTCCTCTTCCTCCTCCGCAGCAGCTCTGAGGATGAAGAGCAGCAGGAGCAACAACACACACACCTCGTCCTCCTCTGACAGCAAACGTAAGAGATGCTGAGCTTTTCTTATTGAACCTATTTAAACTTCACTGTTCACTAAATATACAAAATGTTCCCACTGAATGTAGCAAAAGACATTTAGCAGTTAAAAAGCCAAATGTCAGGAGCTGGTGCAGAACAAACCAGAGAACAGAGTATTGAACTCTAGATACACAAACACAACTCAGAATAAATGATAATGTTCACAAAACAAAGGCTTGAAGACTTGATGTTAACGTTTTCAAAGCAGTGGTAGAAGAAGTATTCGGTCCTTTCCAACCAGTAAAAATACTCCTACGTCATCGTCTGGAAGTTTATACTTAAGCACATAAGATTAGATTCAACTTGTCGATGCACAGATACTGAGACAACAACATGCTCAGAGTCAGTCGAAGCTTCTTGTTGATTCTTTGAACTGAATGTCTTGTATCTTCTACAAGGCAAAACTACTAGTTGGCTTCTGCATGTTTTATCTCCACAGAGTCAACTTTCCAAGGACGGTTTCGATTTAGATGATTCAGACTTTTGTCTTCGTCCAACGTATTTATTGGTAGTGCAATTTTATCTCTCCACTGAGATCCACGTGATCACTGAACCAAATGAACACATCCAAATTCATTATCCCCGGGGTTCTGAGCGCGACGCTGCCGAGTGTAAAGGACAACAGGAAATACTACAATATTAATATTATACTGCGAGTGCGGCAGAAACAGTTCGGGCAGTTTTGTGGGTTTGAAAATGAAAAAGCTTTTAAGCAGAGAGAGCAGAGACAGCGACACCCTGCAGACGGCAGAGGTCGAGTCACGGGGTCGTTCAACGTCTCGACCCTCTTCGATTAAAGGCTTTTAAATTTCACACGAGAGACTCAATCTGTTCACGTCTGCTGCCGTAATATTTAGCTCTTTAACAACCTTTAAATCTGCTGACGCGAGCTCTCAGAGGATCTTTCCTTCTCTAAACCCCGTTCATGTCGTCTCCCGCCCGTGCGATGGCTCGTCTCGGCGGTGGGGCCCCAGGGTGCTGGAGAGAAGGCGGGTGGGGGGGGGGCGCCAGATGGTCTCTTCATTAAAGGCTTCTGTACCGCAGGGCTCTCCTTCCTGCTATAACCCAGCCGAGCCTATCAGCGCTCGCAATTAGACCGAGTTAATAGTGCGTGGCAAATAAGAATTGTTTATACTAGTTTATTACAAGCCTTAATAGTTTTTACTTCGCCCCATCACAAGAAAATTAGATTGCCTTTGCAAGCTTCCGAGGTCGAAAAGCTTTCAGGAGTGAAGTAGTTTTCAGGGTCGTTCGCTGAGCTGTAGGCGGCGCCGGCGTCCATTACAGAGCACAGCGAGGGCAGAGGCTGGTGCAGAGGAAGGAGGTGGGGGCGCAGCGCTGACGGTGCAGGACGGCGGGCCCGACGGCCGCAGGGGTCAACGCATGACATTTACATCTGCGTGGAGCTGAAGACAGACGCTGGTCCAGCCTGATGAAGAGAAAGCACATCAGCGCTGTTGGTCCATGTTGTTTTTGTGTGTATTTGTCCTGATCCTGCTGGTAACGACTTCCACACACTGCGACAACCTTTTCCTCATGGTCTGAAATCTCACTGTGCGCTGCAGCAATAAGATTTCACTGAAACTGAAACTGAGGAGCCGAAACCAGGACAAACAGCTGCAGACCAGAAGTGGACGGGGGCGTCCACATACTTTTGACAATAAACTGTCCTTGTATTGACTCGGTCTCTCGTCCTCTCTGTCTGTCTGCAGTGAAGATGGCCGAGCTGCTTGCCATAAAGAGGGAGCTGACGGTGATCAAGGTTCAGATCGACGGCCTGCTGGACTGTGTGGACAAGATGGACAGACAGAGGAAGGACTGCTCAGGTAGAGACGAGCGTCCCGTCCATCATGTAACAGAGTATTTCTACACTGTGGTGATTCTGCTTTTCTGAGTCTCCCAGCTGTGAACGCATCCCTGCTCTCTCTGCTGGACGCTGACTTCACCTCACATTGTACAAACTCTGCATGTTTTATATGTAAATCTTTCTGTCACTACCTGAAACATGTCAACATGTGATCAGTCAATGTGAGTCAAGTCCTTCACACGAGGACGTCACCGACTGATCCCAGTTTCATTAAACAACATCAGCCTCAAACATCCGTCCAATCCAGGTCTGATCCTCCGACCTGAGGTTTATTAGTGCAAACGACGTGTGAGGGACCGTCGGTGCGCAGTCGGTTTGTTTACCGTCAGATGTGATCTGCTATCACGCTGCATCTGTGAGTAATGGTTCAATGACAAAACTGCCGCCAGCCGAGCGTGGATTATGACAGTGAGGTAAACAGCGATAAACACCGGCCTCATAACCTTTCATAAGCTCCCCTTCAGCGCTCAGCAGTTATCTTGTCGTCGACCAACTCTGCGTGTGTGTGTGTGTTTTATTTCTCTGCCTTGAAAGAAGAACATTTCCTTGTGAGGATAAAAAGATGAGGAAATTATCCACAGTGACATGTTGACAGTCTTCACTTCTTTAGAAGATTTTTTTCATACGAACATGAGAGAACGTCTCTGACTCGCTGCCGACGACGAGGCAGCAACTCTGTGGAAACCTGTGTGAGAGAGGCAGCGGTGGAATGTAACTAAATACTTTACTCGAGTACTTCAGTACAAATCTGAGCTCGATGTACTTCACCGCACCACAAACAACTATTTTCCAGTTTGGGAAGAATAAAGTCTGTCTATTTATCTAAGTTGCAACTATTTTAATAATATTGATAATCGTTTAAATCATTTTTCCTGTCAAAACATCTTTCAATAATTTTAATGCATTTGTAATAATTTTGAGGTTTGGATGAAGTGGATGAACGTTACAAATAGAAGTTCAGTGTCTTAAACCTCTCGACCATCAGGATACTTCAAAAACTCAAAGGTATAAAAACATGCAGTGACACAAAACTGGTTTAGTAAAGATGATGAAAATGATTTGAGTCCTGACAGGAGAGATTTGCTCCTGGTGAGGAATGAGCGAGCAAACAACTGTAGTAATGCTGTGTGTGTGTGTGTGTGTGTGTGTGTGTGTGTGTGTGTGTGTCAGAGTGTCCTCAGAACAGGGAGCTCAGTGTGTCTCCTCATCGAGGTTCAGTCAGCAGCCTGGAGAGAGAAAGTCCTGAACCAGGAGAGGCCAGCGAGGACGAGCCGCTGCACTACCCCCACTACTGCCCCGACTACTGCCCCCACAGCTGCCCCCACAGGGTAAATATAGACCACAGCTGCCCCCACAGCTCCCTTCAGGAGTAACTGTCTCTACTTTTCAAACAACCCACACAGACTTTCTAATAACCACCCCAACAACACCGACCTGCCCCTCACGATGTCAACGACCACCTCAACAACTGCCCCCAGGCCGAGCCGCGCTGTGGAAGGTGATGGGATGCTGCCCTCTTGTGGATCGTCTATGATTCACAACAGTGTATGTCCTCTCATCAGAATGACGACGCTCTGCTGAGAGTCTGTTTATAAAATGTCACAAAACTGTTCATCGCAGTTTCCTGAGAAAGGAGGTGACGACTGGTTTCGACCGAGCAACAGTCCAAAACCCAAAGATGTTCCAATGATACAAAACATTTCTTAAACTATTATCAATAGATCCAGATTCATTTTTGTCAGTCAATCAATACTTTGATTAATTTCTTCAGCTTCAGACAGAACAAAAACACGTCTGCTGTACTGACTCTGTGTTGCTTGTTGTCCAGAATGAGACATGACTGGACAAATCAAGGACACATGCATCATATCGTGGTTGATGTTCAACTAATATAAGGAGACGGATTATTGACCTCCCATGTCTTCACCTGTCTTTAAAACACCTTGTGTCATGTGGAAACCTGTGCGTCTCCAAAATGTTCAGAGACAATTTACATAATCTGTGGAGGACGATGTGTTTACTGTCGCCTCGCAGGTCTTTTTATTCAGCACCTCATCGGCGTGAAGCAGATCAGCTGCTCGGAGGAACGCTGCCTTCACTGTTTCTGTTTCTTTACAGGGAAACATAATGATATAGAATTATCCTGCAGGCGTCCACCTGCCTGACAGAGCGGAGCTGCCTCATTAATCTGAGCGGAGGCAGAGAACAGAGCGGCCCTTAATCTGCTGCATTGTTCCTCTGACAGGTGGAGAGAGAGTGTGTGTGTGTGTGTGTGTGTGTGTGTGTGTGTGTGTGTGTGTGTGTGTGTGTGTGTGTGTGCTACAAATTGTGTTAGTAAGAACAGGAGTTTTTTTTATAGTGAGTATAGACTTGAAAATCTCTGTATGTGCAGCAATGTGTGATGATGATGAAGATGATGATGATGATTGTGATGAAGATGAAGATGATGATGATGATGATGATTGTGATAATGAAGATGATGATGATGATGATTGTGATGATGATGATGATTGTGATGATGGTTGTGATGATGATGATGATAATGATGATGAAGATGATGATGATGATGATTGTGATGAAGATGAAGATGAAGATGATGATCCTCTTCCTCTGTGTTTGCAGATAAAGCAGCATCAGTCTGACCTGGACGACGACCTGTGATGCTGCAGCTCACTGAGACTCATCAGAGAACCAGACCAGGTTTAGATGTTTTAGCCCATTAAAGGATGAGGCTGGTGTTTTATTCTCTGTTTTTCTTATTGTCAACAAAAGTCATTGAAAAACAAAAACCAACGATGTGTCACTCAAAACTTTCTGACGACCTGTCTGCTGGAAGTTCATTGGTTCCTGCTGCAGATGTTTAATCTTTAAAAACGTGGACGTCGGCGTCGGTCCACCTCCTCGTTGGTCCTCTGTCTTTTCCTCTAGCGCCTCCTTGAGGTTGACAGTTTTGGTTAAGACCATCAGTCTCTGCTGTGCTCTGGGTTCATTCAGTCATTATTTTGCACTATTGTCATTAGATTTTGTAGTTGAGACCATTTTCAGAACTCCCCTCGGTGCATTTAGGAAACTTACGTTTTGATCTTTTTTGGGTGCAGAGACATTAAAAAGGTTCCTGTTCAGTCGCTGACTCAGGTCTCAGATGTGAGAAGCGAAGGACAGACTTAAATGCATCACCAGCAGTTTTCCCAGCCAGTCGCTGCTCACAGCTACATTACAGAGCGACAACAACTTAACTTTGACAGAGATGAATAAACACAGCAAAGTGTCTCCTGAGAAGAACTCAGCTTGTTTTCAGTTGCTCTTCATCCAAATGAAATGAAGTGAATCCAGTTGCTGCTTGGAGCTAAAGAGCTGCCGCTACGATTTAGAAACAGAGATTTAAAGTTAATTAGATCCGAGGAGCAACTTTCCCACTGAGCTCTTTCTCTTCACTTCCTACATAATAGACTCAGACTCAAGGAAACATCAGAACTTCTTGGTCAAACTTCCTTGAATTGCAGGATTTGATTTCTAACCATGAACCCAGATGTTTCATGTCTGGTGGTCTTTGCTGAACTGAAGCAGGTAGATTCTGTTGTTAAAGATGGATTTATATCAAATCTGAAGGAAGCCTTTGTTTCATTCCAGAAACAGAAGCTCAGATCAGTAACAGCTGGGACGACGATGCTTCGAGGAGACTGGACCGACTGTCCTCCGCTCCCAGATCCGTCTCTCATCTCTCCGTCACTGTCACTTTGATCTTCATCTGTTGCACTGTCCCCAGTTCTGGTTTTTATAAAGCACCTTACTGGTGGTTTTGCATAGTGATGATTTCCTACATTTCAGGCAGCAATTTCTGAACGCGATAAAAATCAACTTGAGAGACATGAGACCAATAATCCATCACAGTGAGCAATTGATTAGATTTTATTTTGGACTCAATCAAAAATAGTTCAACATCTTAAAATTAATAGTGCAGCTACCAAAATAAGAGCATAAAGTCATTCTTTAGTTCTTATTATATTATATTATATTCATTATTCTCTACCCCCTGATGTCGGTCCTGTTCATGGCCCGAGGCTCGCCTCCTGTTGGTCTCTGATTAATGTTAATACGGCCGCTGTGGCAGCAGCTGGCAGCTCCTCATCACACAGACTCAGCCAAGCACAAGTTTTATGACTCTCTGGGTGATTTACAGTTTAATTCATTCAGGAAATCAGTTATGAAGTGAAACAAACTGACAATTTCCTGAAATGGGCATTAACGCTAAATAAAAATGACATGTTGTGGATATAAATGGGGAAGATTAGTTTGGCAGATTATAAGTTTGGCAGGTAAATAAAAATTCATTCAGGTCAGCAGATAAAACAGCTCGATCAGGTAAGCATCAGTTTTTGGTCTGTGATCGATGAGTGAAGGAGGCTCAGTGGTCGTCATCAGATGAAGAACCGAGAGATGAAGGATTTGTTTCCTCTTTGTTTCTTCGTCTGTCTGTGGCTGCGTCCGTCTGACACTCGGATGTTCTGTGTTATCTGGCAACTTTTGGCCGCATTGCCATGAAATGTGCTCTGAATGTTCATGCTTGTTTCTGCGTTTCCACCATGTCTTTCTACCACACTAGTCCATTACATACTACTTCCTGTTTTTAGTTGTGCTGTCTCTGCCATATTTTTCTTGCATTCTATGACGTCATGTTTGTTTCACTGCGTTTTGGGTTTTATGGAGAGCAAAGCCACCAAAGTGTTGTTGAGTCAAACGCGTCAGCTCTTTTCCTCGAGCATGTTTCCCCGGCTGGACGGTGTGGACGACTGGGACTGACTGTAAATATGTTCAGAGCTTTCATGTAAAATAGTTGTCGGTTTAAAAAAATGACACTTGAAATATTTATGTGTACAGTAGTGGCTCTTTATACTTGAACATTATTTCAAACTTAAAAAAAAATGATACTAAAATGTTTTCATAAGAAATCCAGAATCATTTTGGAAATATGACGACACTTCCTTTGGCTTCACTGTAGTTTCTGCTGTTGGTGCTTTTGTGTTTGTCCTCAGTGATAAATGTAATATTTCAGTGTGAGTGCAGTAAAAGTATTTTTCATAAAATGGAGCTTTGTGTGTGTAATAATTATATGAGTCTCTATGTGAGTACTAATTTAAATGTATTATGGTTTCCTCTTTGGAAGCTAATGGTTCCTCCTCTTCTCCCCCTCAAAGGGACACCAGAGGTCAAAGGTCAGGTCAGGTAGAAATTTGGTATCTTGCTCAAAGCTGTTTGTTTATTTGTTTGTTTATTTGTTTTTTTGCTGTAACAAAGACAGGAAGTCTAAAAAAAAATCTTATGTCAGTTAATGTCTGTAGTCAAAACTCTGGCAAAGCTCGACTGTTGCTCTCAGTGAAAGTTCACATTTCAGTCGACCACTACAGAAGCTAAATACTTCATGATCAATATATCAGAAAATCTAGAGAATAAAGAAACAAATAAGACTCAGACATTTTGAGAAGAGTTCAAGAACAGATTTTAAATACTGAAACAGTATTTTTTATGCTACAACAAAAAAAATCATATGATTAACTTTCCATTCAGGCTTTATGTGATATGACATAGTGTTTTAATTAAATCAGTGGAACCTTATCATGTACAAACAGTTTAATGAACCACAATCAAACACTGGGTCACATGTTGTTGACTGAATCGAAGCTGCTCTCTCTTCACCGGTTTTAATGATTCATTAGAGCCATGACAACCTTTGACACCAGGTCTGGTTGCAGTGCATGCTGGGTAAGTGGCTCTGAGCGGTGGCTGTGTGCAGCGATGGCACAACTGGTTGGATGAGTTTTTGGGAAGTGAGTGAAGTCGCTGCAGCAGAGTCACACTGAGGTAAGACTGAAACTCACTGAGACGCAAGGTTTCTTCACACTGATGCACTTTAATCTGGATATTCACCAAGTGTCTGTGGTCGTTTCCAGAGGATTCAAAACATTTCAGACAATATTTAAGCTTCATCTCAGATCTTTTAGAGCTCAGTGTTTTTTCTTTCTCTCTGCACTTTTGAATCTGCATGTGCATGTTGTTGATCACTCTTCACAGTTTTCCTACACAGTTCAGAGTTTCTCAGCCTTTGAGTTCAGATCCTTCGTTTCATTTTCAATATAAACTAACTATGCTGATCGTTCTCATACCAGAATGTCAGACTCTCATTCACAGCTTTCTGCTGGGGATCATGAGGTTTTGGGGAAAACGCAGAGAGGGTCGAGGGTCAAACGGCTGAAAGTCCTGGTTTGTTTAACGGAGAAGCTCAGAACTTTAATCTGCTGCTTCACTATTGATTTTTTCTCTCTCTTCTTTTCTGTTTATGGGGGAAACGTTGCTGCTTCTGTTTTCCAGACTGAGTTATATTTCCTGGCAGACAGTATGTTTCTAGTGTGAAGATGCAGCAGATCATCCCGTCCCTTCTTACTGACGTGCTGCAGAACTTGTGACTGATCCAAACTTGCTGCTTCGTTCTGATGAGAATATCTGCAACAGTTGTTTACAGGTGTCGGGTAGTAAAACTGTTGGGTTGTAAAAGGTTGTAAAAAGCTTAAAGTGTCTAAATCTGGATGTGTGAATTCATAAAGAGCGTCATGATGATGTGACTCACAGCTTCTCATTGTGAGGCAGGTTTAAAATGAATCATCACTTGGTTGCCATTAAAGGTCTTTAATGATCTTGAAAACATTTTCTCAATCAGCTGTTTCATTAATTCAGTCATGTTTCCTACATGTTGGATAAATCTTCAGCTGAAATAAGAACAGTTTTATTTATTTCACATGACTGACATCTTTACACCAATCAGGATTTAGAAATATTTGAATCCAAATGACAGTGGATGGGCTGTTGGTCACTGTCAGTCTGACCATTCATTGTTCCACACTGTGGTTCATGAAGCCCATTGAGACAGTAAATGTCTCTGAAGGTCCCACAGGTGAAGCTGATCTGTCCACACCTGTCCAGCAGATCATGGCGGCAGCAGAGTCCAGCCCTCTGACCACCCACGTGCTGAACACCGGAGACGGCGTCCCGGCCGCCAGGATGGCCCTCAGCCTGCACCGACTCGACTCCACGCTGATGATCTGGAGCCTGCTGAGTGTCGGGTAGGGTTTGAACCTGCGGACAAAATCCATCAGTGCACTGCTGAAGCTTCAGCAAAGGAAGATTTTTTTACTTTTAACTTAACCTTGTATTTCTGGAGAGAAGCTTCGGGGGGTTTCCCATTCAGGAACTGGACCAGCTTTCAAACATGTTGGTTCCATTTCCACAGCACTCGTTACTCATTAATTCACTCTTTCAGACAGATAGACGCACTGTGGCTAAAAGTCCACAAGGGAAAACAAACACATGACGAGTTTTTAGTCATATTAAATATTCTTGACACTTTCGGGTCAAATGTGACAAAATCTGAACAGAACATATTGAATTTTGATACTAAAACTGTATGATGAGAACGTGTTTTTTTGAGAGAAAGAAGAGTGGTTGAAGTTAATAATCCAGAACAGTGACCGTCCTTCTGACCTGTAATGAAACTTTACAACTCAGCAGTTTCATGATTTTTAGGACAACAAATCAAGATGGCCGCTGCCCAGGACTCATCAGCCAACAAGCTTTCACCCCTGGCATGTACAAGCTGCGCTTCGAGACGGGTTCATACTGGGAGAGTCTGGGTCAGACGTCCTTCCACCCGTACGTAGAGGTGAGCCACAAAAATAATGACAACCATTATAATTCAGCTGATGTTCCCTGTATTTGGACATGTGGTAATGGGCTGTCAGATCTTACTTAATATGTCAGGTGTCCTGCTGCTGATGTGACCAGTGATCACCACAAGGTGTCGCCAAAACAAAACTATCCTCGGGATTAACACTTCAGCCTGTTTTAGTGGGAGAATTTAAATGAAACATCCTTGTTGTCGTCTTGTTACTTTCAAGCACCATAGAAAGCTGAGAGTCTGCAGCAACAGATCGTTTATCACACAAACCAAAGTTAGAACAGACTCGACTCTCTCTCTCTGTGTTCAGGTTGTGTTTACCATCAGTGACCCTGAGCAGAGGTTCCACCTGCCTCTGCTGATGAGTCGGTTCTCCTACAGCACCTACAGAGGAAGCTGAGAGCTCAGAGGAACCGGCTGCCAAGTTTTCTTACGTTTAACTGTTGAATTCGAAACATTTAATTATACGATACAATGTGTGTGTGCATCTCTGTGTGTGTGTGTATATATATATATATATATATATATATATGTGTGTGTGTGTGTGTGTGCAACATGAGCAACAACATTTAAGGCTTCTCTTTGATCCACTAAAGATCAGGTGAAGTTGTTTAAAGTTATTTATACCAGTTAACATACAGTATCTATATATTTAATTGATGTTTCATGTTATTTCTCTTAAAACTGCAAATCAAACTATTATTTTGAAATAAAATCTTAATTGTCTTTTCTTCTTCTTCGTCTTCTATGAGTCAATTAGAAATCAGTGGGTACTGGACTGAGATCTAATGGACCAAATGATCAATTGCTTAATGAAGAAAATATTCAGCTGATGAAACTAGTTTTAATGTGATGTAACTGTCATCTGACTTTTTACTTCTTTATTTTCATCTTACTAATTTTGTATTTACTTTTCTCACAAGCTGTTACATGTATTTTCAATATTTTATTTTCCTGTTCAATTGTTAAACTGTGTGTGTGTGTGTGTGTGTTTTTTTACCTCTAATATAAAAATGTTTGAAGAAAAACGCGCAGTCATGTTTTGTTTAGTCACATGAGGTCGAAGGAAGCTTAGGTAAAATTGCTTTTCTGTCTCAGCCAATCAGAGAGAAGGTGTACAGTGAGGACCCAGTGTTGCCCTTTCTGATGCCTGAACCTTTATAAACCAATCTTTTATAGAATTAAATACATTAATAGTATAGAATTGATAACATGGTATGTTTATATAAAATAGCCACATTTTTATGACTAACAGACTTTTAGAATAAATGAATCTTTTCCTCGTTACAGTAGTTTCCGGCAGGCACATGAAGAGACAGTCCTTCGGGCCTTTATATCATCCTCCCGTTGACATTTCACGCCGCTGCTCTTATTCAATAACACTTGTTGGCGCAAGAGGATGAAGCTCGGAGGAGGATATTGAATAAAAAGCTGTGTGTTGTGGACCGAAAGAGCGGGAGCGGGACACGGGGAGGATGTCTCAGCTGCTGAGGCTTCTCTCGGCGGCCTCCCGGCCTCTCCGCCCGCCTGGAGGAGCCCGGGCTTGGTTCTCCGCGGTGACGGCGGGTCGACTCTTCTCAGCCGGACCCCGGAGCTCAGCTGCCCCGGTCAGTGCAGCTTCTGTGGACCGACTGTTGTTTCTGACAGAGTCCGAGTCCTTCAGCGACTCAATGACCCGAATTTTCTCTACACGTGGGTTAGAAGTTAAATATAAACTAAAATGTGTTTGTGCCGCAGAACGGATAGCTAGCTAGCTTCTACTCGCCAAATCCCATTGCAGAACCATTCAATTCATTGTTTTTTCGCTTAATAATGGAACATGTTCCCCTCTGAAACTCTATATACGACTTCACCTGCCTGATTATAATCTACCTCTTAATTCGGCTCAAATCCAGCTCATAAGACGTTTTCTGTGTGGAGTCTCTCCGCCTCAGCTTCAAGTTAGCTAGAAGAAGAATTACAGACAAAATGGACACATTTAAAGTTATAGTGAGAATTTCTCATGTGTATTCTGTGCATTTTTGAATCACTTCATTAGAGCTGCTTCCATCAGTTCTCCTCACAAAGCCAGCTAACAGCCTGTAGCACAAACTGAGGCTTGGTTCAGTATTTCATGTTGTTAGCTCAGCAAATTAGCCTTAAATTTACTAACAGCTTGTCTTTAAACTCATTTTCTACAGATACTTATTCCAGTGTCTTATTTTGGTTACGATACCAAAAGAGTATTTTTCTACAGCTGTTTGAAAGCTTAGCTTGTAGGAGCCAGTCATTAAACTGTTAAAAGCAACAATGCTTCATTTGTATGATTAGTATTTGTACAATGCAGGTTTATTGCACATGATGTAAAATGTCAGGTTATTGAAAACTGTTGCTCTTACGACTTATTGTCATCCTTTCCCCCACATTAACCAGCTCCAGTGTAATGATTCAATGGGCATTGATTCAATATTGTCTCTGTAAAGAAGAGGTTCACATTTATTCAAGTCTGTCTTAGTGCAGTAGTCACACACCCACATATATTACACATATTGTCTGTGTTAAGACGTAGTTGAAAAAGTCACTGTCCTTTGCTATGACTTAGTTTATCACAGCATGAAATATCAAATGTTCAGATGTGTTTTCACAAATAGCTGAAATAATGATTAGTTAAAAAAATCCTAAAAAAAAAAGACCCATCTGTTTGGCTCTTTGGAAATTATTGTAACATACACTTTACAGTCAGACACACGTATGACTGTCCACATACTGGTGGACATGGACATTAATCTTCTGTTAGAACGACTGCCACTCTTCTGGGAAGACTTTCCACCAGTATTTGATTCAAGTTCAAGTTTCCAAAGGTGTTGGATGGGTTGAAGTCAGCTTTCTGTGCAAGTTCTTCAGCACCAACCTGGGAAAAGCTCTTCTTTATGAAGCTGTTTTGTACGTGGGGGCATAATGTCGAAACATGTAGAAACATTAATGAGACAAACACGAACTGGGGACAAGCACAGTTTGTCATTGTGTGTTGTAGCATTTAGATTTTCCTTTGTTGGAACTGAGGGGCCCAGATCAAACCAGGAAAAACAGACTCAGAACAAAAGAATGGGAGCCAGGCTGTCCACATACTTTTGGCCATGTTCCCCACATCTTAATTGTTCCACCGCTCACGAGTCGAATGCAGCTCAGAATTCACAGGTCAGGAGTTTTCAATAAACGTGACCTTCAGGGTGTTTGTTTACCTGTTAGAGGTCGCGGTTTTAAAGCCGGTCGTACATAACAGAATCATGAGTTGTTGTTGAGCAGACTCTCAGGTTGCTGTGTGTTCAGAGGACTAACACTGGTCCTGTGGTCTTTTCCAGAATGTCTGTCGGACTCCAGCTAACTTCCTGTCCTGTCGTAGATTCCAGTCAGCGCAGCGACGACTGTACTCCACTGAACCCAAAGGTGAGAGCAGCTGTGCATCTAAAGCACAAAAGGTGGATGGTGTTGTCCACGTCCAGCTCCTGCTGGGAGCAGGTGCAGGACAAAAGCAGCAAACAAAGTGAAAGAAGAGTCTGCACACTCACATTTGTAAGCTACCAAAAGTTTTTATTGATGCAACGTTTTGACCTACAAGAACATTCATATGACAAAATTAAATCAGGATTACGTACAAACTGACAGCTCCACCTCCAACCAGGAGATCACATGATACAAATATACCACTCATCAATTTGATATCTCATAAAAAGATATCAAATGTCGATATTGTTTGTGTCTCCTGAGTCTGTTGATTCTTAATTGATCTTTTGGCTGCAGGTTTTGTGCAACAGTTTAAAAGTGTGAAACAGCAGAATCAGAACCAGTAACAATACAAAATTTATAAATAAATTGAAATAAATGTATAATTTTGCTGAAACCAGAGCTGGAATGAAAACCAGAGAGGAAACAAATGCTGGTTCATCTGACAGATCTGTAATCTAATAATCATCTGTGAGTTTCAGATGGAAAAGGAGGAGCAAAGAGAGGAGGAGGGGATAAAGGCTGGTGGAGCCGAATGCCAAAGGTACGTCAAACTTCTAGGATTTGTTTGGAGGAGAAAGTGAGATTTTTTTTTAGTTCAACTAAAATGGGAAATACAAGTTGGACTTTTAAGTGAAGCTCTGACAGAGTTGACATAAGTTCATTAATGATGCAGTTTGTAGGTTGATGTTGAGTCTTCAGGAAACTTCTCTTCCTCTACTTTCGATGTAAAAGTGACTCAGGCAGTTTTCATTGCAAATCATTTTTTCATTTTTTCATTTTTCATTACAATCATCAATTGTAAAAGTCAAATCATAAATATAAAGTAGAAATTTACAATAAAATGTGAAAAAATAAATCTGTTCTAAAATGAAAAGAGTTCAAGTTGTCCAGTAAATGTCCTGTGTGTCATCATCGCCTGTTCAGCTGTTCACCTGTGTTTGTGTTTCTGTGCTGGTCTTCAGGGCGACCCCAACAAGGAGGCCTTTCAGATACACGTCATGTTGACCATCGCCACCACAGTCACTTTAATCGTATACTACTTCTACATCAGAGACAACGGCAAAGAGATCAGCTGGAAGGACTTTGTCCATCGCTACGTGGGCAGAGGGATGGTGAGGAGCATTCTGGGACATTTATACTCTGATAGTAAAGATGGAGCCATCTTTGGATCCACGGATAAGTCCTGCATTTACCCAAAACCTTCAGCTGGAAACAAATACATTGTGTTCAAGTAAGAACAAACTGTATAATTGAAAATGTATTTTTAAAGATATCTTTTCTGTCCAGGTCGATCGATTAGAGGTTGTCAACAAACAGTATGTCAGAGTCATCCTGGTGCCGGGAGCCGACCCTGAGACGGTGAGAGGAAACAGTATGTTTGTGTTAATGTTGGCTGCTCTTTGCTCAACAAACTGAATGTAATGTTAAAATTAAGGAATGGGACCAAAAAAACATCATAAAATTGTCATCTTGCCTGATTAGATGCTTTTTTTTCTGCATCTCTGTGTGTATCGAAATTTCTCCCTGAGAAATGAAATTACTCCCAACTAAGAAAGCACCATAATAAAGCATTAGGATCCAGACTGAAAAGCTGTAGGATGAGACTATGTCTTCTTCTGCCTGCCCTTTTTTAGAATCTTATTTGTTGTTTAAAAGTGACATCATGAAATCACATGTGACCCGCAGAGCTTCGTTTGGTTCAATATTGGCAGCGTCGACACATTTGAGAGGAACCTGGAGGCGGCGCACATCGAGCTCGGCCTGGAGCCGTCGCACCAGCCCCCTGTCATCTACAACACCGAGAGCGACGGGTGGGTTTAACACACACACACACACACCTGTCTCACCACCGTACGTGTATGTTCTGTTAACCAGTGGCTTTCAACAGTTAAAGAGGAACATTTCTACTTAACATGTGATATTTGATGCCAAAGAGGACGTTTCCTTTCCTCTCCTGTCTTCCCAGCTCCGTAGTGCTCAGCTTGGTGCCCACCCTGCTCCTGATGGGCTTCCTGCTCTTCAGCCTGCAGCGAGGACTAATGGGAGGAGGCCCCAGAGGTGGGAGGGGCGGGCCCTTCAGCATGAACGAGTCGACGGCAAAGATGATGAAGGACAACATTAACGTGAAGTTCAAGGACGTGGCCGGCTGCGAGGAGGCCAAGCTGGAGATCCTGGAGTTCGTCAACTTCCTCAAGAACCCACAACAGTACCAGGACCTCGGAGCCAAGATCCCCAAGGTAACTTCATCATTATTAAGCAGAAGTGTAGTGTTTAGTTTTGTGGGTGACGCACGTAGTTCCTGAAGTTTTCAGTATGTACCGTTGGCTGAGTGAATGGACGGTCCTGTCTTGTGGCATCTCAGGGTGCTGTGCTCTCCGGACCTCCTGGGACAGGGAAGACTCTGCTGGCTAAAGCCACGGCCGGAGAGGCCAACGTCCCCTTCATCACTGTCAACGGCTCTGAGTTCCAGGAGATGTTTGTGGGTGTCGGTCCTGCCAGGGTGAGGACAGGAAACCAGACCTGATGTCTGTCAGACCGCAGATTCTCCGATCTGTGGACAGTCTAGTTACAATTTGGGAGAAATTTGAACACAGCTGAAACAACAGTGATTGATTGAGTTCTCTCCTCCACAGGTGAGGGACATGTTCTCCATGGCGAGGGAGAACGCCCCCTGCATCCTCTTCATTGATGAGATCGACGCTGTGGGGAGGAAAAGGGGAGGAGGGAACTTTGGAGGTCAGAGTGAGCAGGAGAACACCCTGAACCAGCTGCTGGTGGAGATGGACGGTAAGCTGGAGTCAAACTTGAGCCTTTTGAGCTTTGAGGTTTTAGGTGTTAACTGCTTGTTTCATTTTATTTTATTTTATTTTTTGCAGGTTTTAACACTTCTACCAACGTGGTGGTCCTGGCTGGAACCAACAGACCTGACATCCTGGATCCTGCACTGATGAGACCGGGACGCTTCGACAGACAGATCTACATAGGTAGAGTTCCGCGCTCAGAGCTGATTGGTCAAACTGAAAGAGTCATTTATCTTTGTATTTGCGAGCCGTGACTCTCCTGTATGACACATCCACAAAACCAAAAGAGAAAACATCAGTTTATGGCTGCAACTAATGATTATAGTTATTATCTGTTAATCTGCTGATTAGTTTCTTGATTCCTCTGTTAACTGTTGCACTTGAAAAATGATGTAAACAATTAACCGATGATCAAAATAGTTTCCTGGTGAACAGTTAATCAGCTAATAATTATTTAGATCTGTAGGTCTTGATGGTTTCAAATAGCATATTCATGCGATTAATATGTTAATAAGCTAAATACGTTGTAGCAGAATAAAGATGAGAGCTGTTCTTTTCTAATATATGAAGGTCTCTTGTCTCCTCTCAGGTCCTCCAGACATCAAAGGCAGGGCGTCCATCTTTAAAGTCCACCTGCGACCAATCAGACTGGACCCCAACATGGACAAAGACGTTCTGGCCAGGAAGATGGCTGCTGCCACGCCAGGATTCACCGGTATGTTCCAGCTGCATCATCTGTCACAATCTGGTGCTTTTATTCAAACTTGGAGAGGAATTTAAAATGGTGTAATCAGTCAGTTTGTTTTAAGCTCTGTGAACTCCACGTGACAGCAGAGAGACAGACGTCACCAGAAGAGATGAAACCCTTCAGACCGCAGATTTTTTTACTTTATCATTGCAGCTGAAAAACAAGGTGATAAAGTGAAAACTCCTTCTTCAATTTGTTTGTTTAAAAAGGAAACACAGTAAGTGGAAGTCAGCATTTTAGAGCTGTTAGTCCTCATAGAAACATTGTGCTTGAAGAGATTATATTAAAATACAGTCTGACTCGTAACCTAAATCTGAGCACTTCATAATTCTTAAACATTGTTGACGGATGTGTTTCTCTCTGAATGAATCAGGAGCCGACATCGCTAACGTCTGCAACGAGGCAGCGCTGATCGCTGCCCGACACATGGACGCGTCCGTCGACTCCAAACACTTCGAACAGGCCATCGACCGGGTCATCGGAGGTCAGCACGACGCCACAATCTCACCCAACTTACAACAACTACTTCTGATCACTTTTATGTAAAATGTGTCCTCGTATTTATTTTCACTTGACATCATAATTACTTTCCCTGTTTCAAAGCCTTTTTATGTTGTAGAATAATAATAATGAACAAACAACAACGGCAGAACAATTCAAACATCAGCAGTCGTTCGTCGTCGAATCCATCAGAGTCTCAGTCCTGTTGTGTTTTCAGGTCTGGAGAAGAAGACTCAGGTCCTGCAGCCCACAGAGAAGAAGACTGTAGCGTATCACGAGGCTGGTCATGCCATCGTGGGCTGGTTCCTGGAGCACGCCGACCCCCTGCTGAAGGTCTGCGACTGTAACTGTGACACAAACCTGCTGTGTGTTCGTCGTTCAAATGTTCTGTGACTCTTCATTTGTGTTCATAGAAATATTCCAAATACAGTCGCTCAGAACTGTTTTAACTGGAACTGTAAAATGAAAAACAAACCATAAAAATAAGTAACTATACTAATACAAAAATCCTAGTAATTGAATATGATAAAAATACTAGTAATAATTTTTGTGTAGCTCCTGCTTTACAGAACAGGATTGAAAACTATGTTATGTCAAAACGATAACAATAAATAAACATTTGATAAACACCAATAAAACCAACAGGAAAAAGATTCAGGTTATAAAAACAGCTGATTTCATGAGGAGTCAGTGGAACATCTGAGAGTTTTTGTTGGAGCGTAAAATGGAAGGTGCTGGTTATAAAGCTTCATACACAAAATCTATTCTAAAAACGCTAAACAGGAAAGTTGTAAATTGGTTCAAATGTTTTTTTAAAAAAAGCTAAAAATGATCAGCTTAGTTGTTGATGTCATTAAACAATGTCACATCACTAGTTGGAGCAGAGTGGTGAAAATGACAGGATGTTTATAAAACTAGTTGGAACGATTAGTGCATCATTTATAACCGATGGGATTAAATCTGTCGAACTGCTAAAAGAAACAGCCACGATTGAAAAGATAAAAACCTGCGACTGTGACTCCTGTTCCTGCAGGTGTCGATCATCCCGCGGGGGAAGGGTCTGGGTTACGCTCAGTACCTGCCCAGAGAGCAGTACCTGTACAGCAGAGAGCAGCTGTTCGACAGGATGTGCATGATGCTGGGGGGCCGCGTGGCCGAGCAGGTTTTCTTCGGCAGGATCACCACCGGAGCTCAGGACGACCTGAAGAAGGTCACGCAGTCGGCCTACGCTCAGGTACACGACACACGCCTGCTGGCTCCGCCGGTCGGATTCTTGATTTAGGAGAAGAGTGTTTCTGCTGCTGTGACACCCGGTTCTCCCCCCCGACCCCCCAGGTGGTGCAGTTTGGGATGAGTGAGACGGTGGGGCAGGTGTCGTTCGACCTGCCCCGGCAGGGCGAGATGGTCACGGAGAAGCCGTACAGCGAAGCCACGGCGGAGCTGATCGACCAAGAGGTGCGAGAGCTGGTGGAGCGAGCGTACCAGAGAACCGTGCAGCTCATCGAGGACAAGAAGCAGCTGGTGGAGATGGTGAGACTCTGATTACTGCAGCACGAATAGAAACAATGAGACAGACATGGTTACAACAGCAAAGTCAGTATGTAAACTCAGTCTTATCTCCCTGGAAACAAATGTAAAATCTCAATAAATTCTGAAATTTCAAAAGACTGAAGAGCAAATGAGTGACAAAAGTTGGGACGCTGAGTAAAACATAAATAAAACAGAATGTTATCATTTTGAATCCTTTCTGACATAAACTCAAATGTTTGATCATCAGCTTCATTGATTGTTGTAAATATCTGCTTCTTCTGAATCTGATGCAGCAACATGTTTGCAACAAAAGACTGTGAAAGTTGTGGACTGATCCAAAAACACCTGTTTGGATCCTTCCACAGGTAAACAGGTTCATTGGTAACAGGTGATAGGATCATGATTGGGTCTGAAAGGTTCATCCTGGAAAGACTCAGGATGGAGAGAGATTCACCACTTTGTGAACACATGGTTGGATAAAGGAGATTAATACATGGACTCAGGAACAACCTCAGGAAACTGTTTGATTGTGAATGATTGAATTCTGTTTTTATTGATGTTTTAAACTTTTTTGGAATCAGGGTTGTATTTTCATAAAAACACAAAATGGTCTTTATTGCACTTTATTGAAGTTATGCTTTCATATATGTTTGATAGTGTGGAAGAATCTGTTCCATCTCCGTGGTAGAAAAACACAATACAAACATCCTGTTTCTCAGAGAATCCTCTGATCAGTGTTAACACCTCCGAGTGGTTGTATTAGTCTTTATAGAGCTACTTGTTGATGCTGCTCAGTAGATTTTGGCAAGAATCTTCCCAGTGATCTGACCTGATTTCCTCCTCAGGTGGGGAAACGTCTCCTGGAGAAGGAGGTTCTGGACAAGACGGACATGTTGGAGCTGCTCGGTCCGCGGCCGTTCCAGGAGAAGTCGACGTACGAGGAGTTTGTGGAGGGGACGGGGAGCTTCGAGGAGGACACGAGCCTGCCGGAGGGCCTCCGAGACTGGAACCAGGAGAGAGCAGGGGAGGCCGAGGAGTCGAGCCCGACGCAGGACAAAGTGAAGGCCGCGTAGAGGCCGAAGACTCAGATAAGAAACACAGACACTTCACGTCCCAGCGGCAAAAAACAGCTCCATGCTGACTCAGCACAGAGGGGGTTGTTTTATAAATGAGTCGTTCAGTTCATTCAGGTTAATAATTCAAAGACTCAAATCCATTTTAAATCATCAGCAGCAAGTTCTCAGTTTCATCCAATTGTCCCATCAACTCTCATCGGAGTTTAATTTTGGACACGTGGATCTATTTTGATACAGTTTCACATTTCTGGAGTTTTTCTTTTTCAGACAGATGGACAAAAGAGAAGGAAGCAGGAATTATTCATTCAAGTAATTTAAGATTATAAATGACTAATCTGAGAGATTGTTTTCCTCCTCAGAACCATCAGACTCTGTTCAGTCTCTGGTTACGTGTAGAATTTATTTTTGTTTCTCTGAGGCTGCGATCGGTTTTTGTTTGTAGCCTTGAACAGGAGACCAACAAACAGACTGTTTGAAATAGTTCCTGGACTGAAGGAAAATGAAGCTCATCGTGTGAACAGACTGATTTTTCTTATTTATTTCATAAAAAGGGAGTTTTGCTCTCGGACGTTTTCTTCCTGATAACGAAGATGTGAAGAACTTTTCTGAAGCCAAATTTAAAACATTTTTAAATATTTTGAGAATTGATGTGAAGTTTTTTTGGATTTTTTCAGATGAGTTATGATATGTAGTTTTTACATTTCCAGGTTACTGCAGACGTGCAACTCTGACTCATGTTGATCTACTACAACACAGCGACTGACAGTTCGAGCTTCACTGAGTTTGGATTGATTTTATACAAACACACTGATGCTGTTAAAAGATGACATGTAGATGATTGTATACATTTTGTGTGATATTGGCTCAACAGGACGCTGCTTCACACTGACTGATGGGCAACATTTAATATTTCAGATTTCTGTCTGAAGATTTCTGCTGATTCAAAGGAAAAATCCCCCTTAAACCTTTCAACTAAAAAGTCATTCGTCATGACTTCGGTTCAGTCTCAACACAAACTGATTCCTCCCCATAGCAACGTGAAAAACTTCCTTGTTTAAATTTTTAATTCAACCAATTAAACATATCTTGCTAACAAGTAGAGCGATGATGATGATCAGAGGAGTGATGCAACCTGCCGCCAAGCAAAACTATTATAAAGGCATGAGAGACGTACTGTTGCTTTTGGTGACAAATTCCCTTTATTACAGTGAGTTTCTCTCCTAAAAGTCTCCAAAAATAAGAGCTAAAATACAACAACGTCTCTTCAATTCCTGAAACACCCTCATCACCTTTTTCTGGGTTAACAAACCGTCAAAGACGTGAGAGTGAGGAAGGAAGTCGGCGAACGTGACTAAACATGATGTGAATAAATCTTTAATGAGTCTGAGTCACGTCAGACAGATTTTCATCAGCAGTGCTGATTGTTTAACAATGAAAGACAATAAATCCCATGATCCTCCGCTACTTCCCACCGTCATCAAACTCTTTTGTTATTGTTCTGATTGGGAGACCCCTAGTGGCAGAAACTGTGTGTTTAAACCAAAAGCAAGTTTATCACAAGAAGAAAATATTTCTTTCCAGTTTGACACCAAGAAAGTCGTTCTCATGCCATTTATCAGACAAGTCAAAGTTCACATAGTCTAAAGAATTCAGTTTCCATCTTAATGCTGGAAATCACTGGCTGGAGAAGTTGAGACCAAAAACTAAAGAACAAATACTAACAGCATTTAAAGGGGGATTTTTCCTGTCACATTATTCTTATTATTGCAGTTGTCCAGCAGGTGGCGTCCTCACTGCTGCTGTGACTTTATGTACCTGAGGCTTCGACTGACTAATGAAGATACTTGATGTTAAATAGCTGCTGAATCTGAATGAGCTTCAGTCGTGTTTAGTTGCTTCTGACATTTTAGTAACTAAACAAGAAAATTAAAGGAAAAGACTGAAAAACAAATTTGTTCTGTTGAACCCTGCTGGACATGAACTGTGTATTTAAAGTGTATTTCCTGCTGAAGCCCCGCCCTCCTGGGACCTCACATGTTATGACAGCGACATCGAAGGTTATCGAAACATATTCACCTCTAACCTCGTGTGCTGTTTCTCAGCTGTGAATAATGTGCTGAAGTAAAACACGTGTTGTGTTCAAGGAAACGTGCAGAGAACCGAACAAAAAGTTCTTTATATCAAAATCTCAATTTGAAAGACAGAATACGGTTTCAAACCACAAGAGCTGCATTTTTAATAAGACCCACCTTCGTTGGAGAGATTTGGGAAACATAACTCCGACCGAACGTGTGAAACAACTAATAAAATCTTGATTTACTGCACATGGATGAATGTTAGTTACTCTGGAAGCTGATCCAGGGGCCAAATATTATTTTTATTTCTCTATTGAGTTTGATTTATGGAACTTTACGTTAATGAGGAGCTTGTCTCACTTTGTTGGCTGCTGTTTTACTGGAGTCATGTTTCCTGAATCTCAACAACGTCACGATGGACACGATGAAAATGGCCACAGTTATGAGAAACACACCCAGGTTACAAAATACCAGAACTTCCCTTTAACAAACTGTAAAAACAGGTAAAAGTAATGAGCTGCAGTGACGTACAGGTGTCGTCCAGGACGCTGTGACATCACTGCTGGTGTGGTCACAGGTGCAACAGAGCAGATTTCAGCTGTTTGTCGGTGTTTAATGGGAGCATGTTCCCTTCGTCTGGATGGAGATCGTATCTTTTTGTTTTGGGATGGAAACGTATTCGTGTGGACGTGGCAGCGGACGAGACGGCAGCTCTGCCTTTAGCTCAACTAGACACTTGAGAGTTTAAACACCATCTAATTACAAACTCCCAGAAAGAATTGTTTTGGTCATTTACAGGTCGAAAGATGTTTAAACTGGACTTAATTTGACAGAGTTTGTTTTAAAGATCTCTGGGCGACATCGACAGCATTTAAATGACAGAATGACAAAGTCACATGTAACTTTGATCTCTGTAAAACCTTTGACCTTTGACCTGGAAAAAAACACAACAATTCTTACTGGACAATTTCTTGATTTCCTTAAAAAAAGAGAAATAATTTCTTTAATTTACCAAAAATTCAATCTAAACAAATCTAGTCTTGTCCAGGGAAACCTATAGTGTAACATGTGACTGCCACCACTAGAGGGCAGTATGTTTCCAAGGTGTCAGCTTAACCTGCTGAAAGCCGTAAACCACTGAAGTCTAAATCTTCTTAATCTGAGGATAAATTGGATTCATGATTCTACTGACAAAGCAAAATGTGCTTCAGTCTAAAATCCACTGCAGCTGCATGTAAATATTTATATGACACAAGCTTAATAAATAACTGGTACTTTAACATTTGGCCACTGTATTTTCTGTTGACCTTTGACCTCAGAGAGCTGAGTCAGCGTTTGAAACTCAACCCTAATTTTTATTTCTATGTTTTAACTGTAAATCATTTGAGTGTAAAACTCTAGTTGTTTACAAGATTTTTGTATCAAAAAGCTACAAAGACGCTACATTCTTTGAGTGTAATGGCAACGTTTCTCCACAAGCTGCGTTGTTTACATCTGTACGTCAGACTCTTGTTGCTCCTGCAACTCACGAGCTAGTTTTCACCCCAGTTCAGTTTGTTTCAGGAAGGAGAAATTAGGCTGGATTCAGTTTTTAAGTAAAATCAAATAGCCCTTTAGTCTCTGCTGCAGAGTGAGTCGAAGCTCGTCCAAACAGCAGGAAAGAAAATCGTCTCTTGCAGCAAGTAAAAAAACATCCTTTGGCTGCCTGACGTTTTTTGTTCCATTTTCCTGCTTCGAATTCTCGCCGCCTCACTCAAAGCGTCCCCATTGGTGGATATTTTTACGTCCAGTGACGGAGCAGCGACGACACGAGCAGAGAGGCCGAGAAGACGGAGAGCGACGGGGAGATGGATGACACTCCGCCGCACTCCTTAGCATCTTCCTGTTGGAGAAATTCAACATATCAGTGTTAACGATACACTGATATTATTGGTAGCAGATGTATTTCTTTATTCATTATCAATGTGCAACATATTGACTAAATAAACAATCTTTCATTAAGTCTCAGTTTACATCGTTAAACAGCTTTTTAGTTTTCCACTGCTTCTTCCAAACTCATTAACATCATGTGTCGTTTCATAGACTTGACTGAATGTCTGGTGACACTTGGAGAACTGGAGTACAGCCTCAGCACTCACCTTTGGGTGGTAGGCGTGGCAGGACTCCGGACGCCGCCGCACCTTCTGGGATTTCATCCTGTTACACTTAACTGTGGCGTTATGTTCACTGCCGTTAAGGAAAACACAGCACTTAGCATCGTTTGAACATGTTTGATACTGGTTCCACTACGATACCTGAGTTTGAGTGCTCGTACCAAAATTAGTCTTTTGTAAAACTGGACTTTGAGGATTTTTTGTACAAAGTCCTCAAATCTTAACAGAAGCAGCTGTACAAGTAACCTGAACTCTGATCCAAAAATAAGATATAAGATGATACAAAGAGTTTGATGCTCAGCTCTGCTTCGCACAAACTCACTGGACAGACTGTCGACTGTCCTTCAGAGTGTTTGTGGAGTCACGTGATAGTACGACATGTCAGTAAGGAGTAGAAGCTTCTGTTCAGAAACTATCAGCAGCAGTCGAGGCAAAAAGTGATTGGACAGATTTGTCTCCACTGCAGTGACTGTGGTTGTTTGAATCCAGCAGGGGGCGTTGTTGCGTATTGAAGGATATATTTGATCTCTTTGGGCTCCAGCAGGATCGGTCCATACTGACGAGAACAGTCGCAGTCGGCCTGAGTCACAACCAGAACCAGGTTACTGTCCGGAATCTGCTGCACCACAAACATCCTGAAACGACACAGACGACAGGTTACAGCCAATCAATCAATCAATCAATCAATCAATCTACACTCATTCACACACCTGTGAAGTAACAGTTAATATATTTTATTTTAGAAAGTCACAAGCTTTGACCATAAGATGGCGCTGCAGGTGTGTATTTTTATTCTGATGAGACTGAACGTCCTCACAAACCCAGAACTAAAAGCTCAGCTGAGTTGAACTGAGTTTGTTGACTTCTCTAAGTTGGTAGGAGTTGATTTTAAAATGTAAGAAGTGAGCAGGTTCCTCTTGTTCAGTTTGAGACCTTCAGGACGACCAAAAGAACAAATCAAATCTAAATGTGAATCTTACAAACTGCTCAAGTCAAGTTCTTCATTCATCAGTGTTTTTAACCTTTATATCCAAAATAATTCCTGTTTCAAAAGTTCTTGATTGTCGCATTCAAAGACCAGAAACACAGTGGTGGAATGTAACTAAATACATTTACTCAAGTACATTACTTCAGTGCATATTTGAAGTATTTGTACTTGTAGTTTTTACTCCACTCTCACGACTGTAGTTAAGATAAGATAAACCTTTATTCGTCTTTAGATCTTTAGATCAAGATTTTACATAAAACATAAGATTAGTTTATAAAATATGATGCATTTGGCAAAAAAAGTATTAGAAGTTGTTAAAATAAGCTCCACATTGACTCTGTTATTGTAACATTATTACTAGTACTAATACTTTACTTTGGATTCATGAAGTACATTTTGTGTGTGTGTGTGTGTGTGTGTGTGTGTGTCTCGTACTTCTGGCAGCGTCCACACTTGATGAGGCTGTTGGCTTCTCTGACGGACGAGTCGTACATGAAGCCGGGATACGCCGTGTCGCACGGCTGCAGAGCCTCCACCTTCTTCTGCTTATGAGCTAAGACACACACACACACACACACACACATTAGGACACTGTGAGTCCTCAAACACTGGACAGTTTTCATCATCTTTCTGTCTCTTTGAGGACGTTTCTTCTTGATAAACACACACGTTTGCAGACATGTTGTACTCACATGTGTGATAACCAGCCTTGGCTGAGTGGATGAAGATGGAGAACATCCAGATGATGATGATGATGATGATGGTGAACATGCAGATGGAGATGGTGATGAAGGTGAGGCCGCCATTTTGAAACAGAATGTTTATAAATGAGACACAAAGCATTGATGAAGAAAACAAACACACCACCTGTCTGTCTGTCTGTCTGTCTCTGTCTGTTCTGACTGTCTGTCTGTCTGTTATTGGATATTTCAGTAAACATGTCACGTCTGATTGTTTAAGTCTGTTTAGTCTCTGTGATAAACACAAACACCTCACAGACACATTGCAAGTAAATCTTTTCATGTTATTGTCAGTTTTCTTCATCCTGACAGGAAAATGAATGTCTGCCGTTGTTGACCAACGTTTCTCTGCAGGCTCATGTTGTGACTGTTTGAGCTTCACATCATTCTGCAGTGAACAGACTTCAGTCTGAAGAGCGTCACAACTTCTTACCGTCCACGAAATAATCCGAGTGCCAGAGACCACAGAGATTAAAGTCCAGCAAGAACCTGACAGAAGACACAAACACCTCGATGTTAACAGCTGTGAACTGTGGAGGATCCAGTCAGGAAAAGTCTGTTTCAGTGATTCAAGAACTGATCTTTACAAACTGGAATTTGTGTCTTTGTTTTTTGTAAAAATCCTTCTCATTCACACACACATATACACAAACATACATGAACACATACAAACATACATCAACACAAACATACATGAACACATACAAACATACATACATCAAACACATACATACATACATGAACACATACATACAAACATACATGAACACATACAAACATACATCAACACATACATACATACATGAACACATACACATACATGAACACATACAAACATGAACACATACATACATACATACATACATACATACATACATCAACACATACATACACACATACATACATACACAACACATACAAACATACATGAACACATACAAACATACATCAACACACATCAACACATACAAACATACATCAACACATACATGAACACATACATCAACACATACACACATACATACATCAACACATACAAACATACATGAACACATACAAACATACATCAACACATACATACATGAACACATACATACATACATACATGAACACATACATACATACATCAACACATACAACATACACATACATGAACACATACACACATACATACATCAACACATACATACATACAACACATACAAACATACAACATACAAACATACATGAACACACATACAAACATACATACATACATACATACATGAACACATACATACATACATACAAACACATACATACATACATGAACACATACATGAACACATACACATACATGAACACAGACATACATGAACACATACATACAACACATACATACACAAACATACATCAACACATACATACATACATACATACATGAACACATACAAACAAACATACATGAACACATACAAACATACATACAAACATACACACACACACATGAACACATACAAACATACATAGATACACACACACATACATACATACATACATCAACACATACATCAACACATACAAACATACATGAACACAAACATACATGAACACATACATACATACATCAACACACACATACATACATACACACATACATACATCAACACATACAAACATACATGAACACATACATACATGAACACATACAAACATACATACATACATCAACACATACAAACATACATCAACACAAACATACATCAACACAAACATACATCAACACATACATACATGAACACAAACATACATGAACAAATACAAACATACATACATACATGAACACACACATACATACATGAACACATACAGACATACACACATACATACATACATACATACAACATACATACAAACACACACATACATACATACATACATCAACACATACATACACACATACACATACAACACACACACACACATACAACACATACATCAACACACACACATACATACAAACATACACACACACACACATACATACAACAACACATACATACATACATACATACAAACATACATGAACACATACATACATGAACATACACACACATACATACATGAACACATACATACATACATACAACACATACATGAACACATACATACATACATACATGAACACATACATACATACATACATACATACAACACATACATACAAACATACATGAACACATACAAACATACATGAACACATACAAACATAACCACAACACATACAAACATGAACACATACATACAAACATACATACATACATACATCAACACATACACACACATACATACACAACACATACATACATCAACACATACAGACATACATGAACACATACATACATACATACATACATACAACATACATACATACATACATACATCAACACATACATACATACATACATACATCAACACATACAAACATACATGAACACATACAAACATGAACACATACACATACATACATACATCAACACATACATACATACATGAACACATACATACATACATCAACACATACAAACATACATCAACACATACATGAACACATACATACACACAAACATACATGAACACATACATACATGAACACATACATACATACATACACACACACATACATACAACATACACATACATACATACACACATACATACAAACATACATGAACACACATGAACACACATACAAACATACATGAACACATACATACATACATACATCAACACATACATACATACATGAACACATACATACACACATACAACATACATGAACACACACAAACATACACAACACATACAAACATACACACACATACATACACAACATACAACACATACATACAACACATACATACATACATACATGAACACATACAAACATACATGAACACATACAAACATACATACAAACATACATGAACACATACAAACATACATACAAACATACACACACACACATGAACACATACATACATGAACACATACATACATACACACACACATACATACATACATACACACATACAAACATACATGAACACATACATACATACATGAACACATACATACATACAACATACATACACACATACAACACATACAAACATACATGAACACATACATACAAACATACATCAACACATACAAACATACATGAACACATACATACATACATACATACATCAAACACATACATACATACATCAACACATACAAACATGAACACATACAAACATACATACAACACACATACATACATACATGAACACATACATACACATACATACATACACATACACATACACACATACATACATACATACACATACAACATACATACATACAAACATACATGAACACATACAACAAACATACATGAACACATACATACATACATACATACAACAACACATACAACAACATGAACACATACATACATACATACACACATACATACACACACACACACATACATACATGAACATACAACACATACACAACATACATACAACACATACAAACATACATGAACACATACATACATACATGAACACATACATACATACATACATACATACATACACACAAACATACACATACATACATACACACATACATACATACATACAACACATACATACAACATACATGAACACATACAAACATACATGACACACATACACATACATACATCAACACATACACACACACATACAACACATACATACATACATACATACATACATGAACACATACATACATGAACACATACAACACATACATACAACACATACATACAACACATACATACAAACATACAACAACACATACATGAACACATACATACATGAACACATACATACACACACATACATAACACATACATACATACACATACATACAACAACATACATACATACAACACATACAACACATACATGAACACACACATACATACATACATACATACATACATACACAAACACACATACATACACACAACATACATACATACATGAACACATACAACACATACATACATACACACATACATACAACACATACATACATGAACACATACATACATACAACAATACATACATACAACACATACATGAACACATACATACACACACACACATACATACATACAACACATACATACATGAACACAAACATACAACACATACATACACATACATACATACATCAACACATACATACATACATGAACACATACATGAACATACATACATACATGAACACATACATACATACATCAACACATACATACATACATACATACATACAACACATACATGAACACATACAAACATACATGAACACAGACATACATGAACACATACAAACATGAACACATACATACATACACACATACATACATACATGAACACAAACATACATGAACACATACATACATACATACATACATGAACACATACATACACAACACACACATGAACACATACACAAACACAACATACACAACACATACAAACATACATACACACACATACAACACATACAAACATACACAACACATACATACATGAACATACATACATACATACATACATACATACATACATACATACATACATACATACATGAACACATACAAACATACATCAAACACATACATACATACACATACATACATACAACACATACATGAACAACATACATACACACACACATACATGAACACATACATACATACACAACACATACATGAAACACATACAAACATACATACAACACATACATACATGAACACATACATACAAACATACATGAAACACAAACATACATACAACATACATACATACATACATACAACAACACATACATCAACATACACACAAACATACATACACAACACATACAAACATACATGAACACATACATACAAACATACATACACACATACATACATGAACACATACATACAAACATACAACACACACAAACATACATACACACATACATACATACACACATACATACAAACATACATCACACACATACAAACATACATGAACACATACATACACATACAAACATACATACATACATGAACACACATACATGAAACACACACATACACATACACACACACATACATACACATACATGAACACAAACATACATGAACACATACATACATACAACACAAACATACATACAAACATACATACACACATACATACATACACACATACAACATACATACATGACATACATACAAACAACACACACATACATACATACATACACACAACACATACATACACATACATACATACATACAAACATACATGAACACATACATACATGAACACATACAAACATACATGAACACAAACATACAACACATACATACATACATACATGAACACATACAAACATACATGAACACATACAAACATACATACAACACATACATACATACATACAAACATACATGAACACACATACATCAACACATACAAACATACATGAACACATACATACAAACATGAACACATACATGAACACATACAAACATACATACATACATACATGAACACATACAAACATACATACAACACATACACATACATACATACATACATACATACATGAACACATACATGAACACATACAACATACATGAACACAGACATACATGAACACATACATACATACATACATACACACACAAACATACATGAACACATACATACATGAACACATACATACATACATCAACACATACATACATGAACACATACATACAACATACATACATACATGAACACATACATACATACATGAACACATACATACATACATACATGAACACACATACATACATACATACATACACAACACATACATACATACATGAACATACATACATACATACATGAACATGAACACATACATACATGAACAACACATACATACATGAACACATACATACATACATGAACACATACATACATCAACACATACAAACATACATGAACACAAACATACACATACATACATGAACACATACAAACATACATACACACAACACATACATCAACACATACATACATGAACACATACAATACATACATGAACACATACACATACATACATGAACACATACATACATACATACATGAACACATACAAACATGAACACACAACACATACATACATACATACATACATACATACATGAACACATACAAACATACATCAACACATACATACATACATACATACAAACATACACATACAACACATACATACATACATGAACACATACAAACATACATGAACACATACATACATGAACACATACAAAACATACATGAACACATACACACATACATACATGAACACATACATACATGAACACATACACATGAACACATACAAACATACATGAAACACATACATACATGAACACATACATGAACACAACATACATACATACATACATCAACACATACAAACATGAACACATACATACAAACATACATGAACACATACATACAAACATACATGAACACATAACATACATACACACAACACATACATACAACAACACATACAAACATGAACACATACATACAAACATACATGAACACACACATACAAACATACATACATACATACATACAAACATACATGAACACATACAAACATACATGAACACAAACATACATGAACACATACATGAACACATACATACATACATACAAACATACATGAACACAAACATACATGAACACATACATACATGAACACATACACACATACATACATACATCAACACATACATACATCAACACATACACACATACATGAACACAAACATACATGAACACATACATACATACATCAACACATACATACATATATGAACACATACTAACATACATATGTCAACAAATACAAACTTGGAATTAACAACAACAGTTGAGACTTACATGAGCGCGTTGGAGAAGAACCATCTCATTAATGCTGCGATGCCATAGAACGGCTGCATGAGACAGAGGAACATTCAAAATCAACACATCTGGAGGTTTTCACTGGACAGGAAGAGGAGGAAAAAAGTAATCTGCAAAGTAACAAGTAACTGAAGCTGTTTGACAAAGGTAATGTAGTAAAAAGTACAATATTTGCCTCTGAGAAGAAGTTTAAAGTAACATACAATGGAAATATTGAATGTATCTCAAATTTGTACTGAAGCGCAGTACTAAGTAAATGCACTTTGTTACTTTTTACCACTGACAACTGATGTATACTTACAACTATCACAGTAACTAAAGCTGGAGCTGACAGAAGTTACTCACACTGAGCAGAGGTCGGGCGCTGCTGGCGTGATGATGACTGTTCTTACACATGGCCTGGTAATCAAACAACGACACCCTGCACACAAACATTCACAGCGACTTCAGCGACGCAGAGAGAAGCATCAGGACACATTTCATGTTTTCATGTGAGCAGATTCAAACCTCAATCTCAATTCTCACTTATTATCACTGGTTAAAGCTTGTTTACAGAGACAGAGGACATTATACAACTTCCTGAGAAAACTGCTGGTTTCACTGAATAAACGTCTTCCTGACATGTCACCTCTCAACATAACTTATAGAGTACTTTGTCCATCAGTCGTACTTTTTGTACATTCCCATCTTGATCAGCGACGCCATGACAGACCCGTCCACCTCGCCGAAGAAACGACCGACCTGGAAAAGACATGAGCAACGTTTGTTTTTACAGTTCAGCAGCATAAACCCAACACATCCATCCAGACAGAGACACAGACAGGCAGACACAGACAGCAGGACAGACAGGCAGAGACACAGACAGCAGGACAGACAGGCAGAGACACAGACAGGCAGAGACACAGACAGCAGGACAGACAGGCAGAGACACAGACAGCAGGACAGACAGTGTGACCAGTCACAAACCACACTGATGATTCAAAGACATGTTTAATCATTGTGTTGTGTGATTTTGCTGGAGATTGTTTCTGATGTGTCGACAGCTGTTTCCTTCTGTTTCAAGTCTTTATGCTAAGCTAGGCTAAGAACTGCAGCTCCGTAGTTAACATGTGTTTCTATCTGAACTATCTAACCATCAGAGTTTGTCAGTATTTCTTTAAATAAGGACAGGACAGTTCAATAGATCTGTATTAAGAACAGCCTCCACCTTCTTTTGCTTCTTTCAATTTCATATGATAAGCAGCTCTTACAAATATTAAAATGTAAATACAGAGACAGAGTTCCCCCAAAGAACATCTGAAATCATCCATTCCCTTATCCTGACTGTGATTTCTGTTATTTCTGCAGCAGATTGTCTCCTCCAGTCTTCTGCTTACAGAAAAGACTGGAAACATAACAGTTAGATATAAATAGTTAGTTGTGGTTGTGGTTGTTGAGTAAAAATACTGGGAGGTCACACCAGGACTGAAACAGATGGTGTGAAGTGTTAAACTGTGATTTCAGGTCGTTTCGGGCGTCTGCAGTGTGTCGGCCTCTCCGGGCCTCAGCGGCACTCTCTGAATTATTCACAGCGTTTTGTCTCAGCAGCTCTGTTCGCATTCACAAGCTGCTCTCTGCCCACACTGTGTCTCCGTCTGGACGGGATTTTCCCAGCGGCCTCGGAGGACTCGCAGGTTGCTGAGCGTTAGCAGTCAGATGCTGCTTACGCCGAAACTTGACCCTCTGTTTATCTGACAGCAGCGCGGCAGAGGATAAACCTGCTGGAATAAACAAAAAACTGGGGGCAGTAAAAGTGCCAGAGTCAAACTCCTGCCAGGAGCTCAGCGGACGAACAGCAGCGAAACACAGCTTCAATCCTGCGTTCAGTCTGAAAGTTTCCATCGTGTCAAATTCAGGACTGCAGAAGCAACCTGAAGCTACAGCTATTAGCAAAACATCCAAAATCAGACCGCGTTTAGTCGAGCTAAGAATTAAAGGACGGAAACATCTGTTCACTTTGCTCCACAACAAAACATCTCAACAACTATTGGACAGACTGTCTTGAAATTAGGTTCAGACATCAACGAGGATGAATCTTCCCGTGTTTGATTCAGTTACATTCGTTCGAAAGCTAATATCTGATGAATCCTGTCAGCTTCAAGCCTCACGCTAGTACCATGTTAGCATGGTAATCATTTAAATGTTGCACTAATGCTAAATGTTAGCATCTTGCTGTGTCTGAGACTAAATGATACGAAACATGGGAAAGACTAAGTTCCTGTCGAGCATCAGCGTATTCACAGGTTACTACTAACTTAGCAAGCTAACACACCAAACATTAGCATGTTACCTTGACATGCTATAGCTTGAACGTCAACATCTAAAATGTTGAATTCACCAAAGTCCAGAATTTTCAAATTTCACACAGAGTGAATGTAACAAATGTTAACATGTCTATAGGCAATTTAGCATGCTAACATTAGCTTCCAGTTGATGAAAATGGAGAAATATAGAGCTGAGCCTGGCAACATTTTAACATCCTGTAGACATGTTAGCGTGCAAAACATTCAGCTAAGAGCACAGTCAAACCAGCTTAGCCCTGCATGGTAGTCCAGTGGTTAGGATTCGGTGCTCTCGCTGCCGAGACCCGGGTTCGATTCCTGGCCAGGGTACGCTCACGCATGAGTGTGTTGGCAGCTTGTAGTGGCAGCCTGAATGGAAATTTCCCCATTGTGGGACTAATAAAGGAATTAAAAAAAAAAAGTCTGATAGTGCAGAGCTGAGTCTGAGATGGCACCGTACAGAAGATATGACCTTTTAATATAGAGATGATTTAAACAAATATCAATAGGAACAATCTCTCTTCTCTCTGGACAAACTTGGATTCTGTTTTCTACCCACTCGTGGTAAGAAAATCGTCTTTCCCGCTTCTATCCATCCAGTAATTTAGTTTTCTGGTGTGACTGAAATTTATTTCAGGACATCATTGGACATAATCGGTCGTGTTTTTGTGAATTTCCCCACTGTGGGACGAATAAAGGTTTATCTTATCTTATCTTATCAGTCCAACCTGTTTGAGCCCAGAGGATGAACAGTGAAGTCCTGCAGCAGCGTCTCAGACAGCATCATTGATCAAACCGACGTTTCTTCTGCATACGGCCGACGCGACCAATAAGGAGCCCCGAGTTCTGCACCGTCACCCTGCTCACTACACTTCCTCCCTCTGACCTATTTCTTTAAGTCAGCACTGACTTAATTTCTCTGCTGATTAAATATTTACCGTGCCCTGCAACGCACCACGAGCTGCACCTTTCACACCGCAGCGGGTTTAACACCGGGGAGGTCTCTGGGTGGTTCCACAAACTTCCTGTAAAGTCCAGAGCTCAGCAAAACATCGAGGAAGCACTTTATCATAATATCTGCTTAGTAAGGCCACTGGGACGCAGCAGACATGCAAATAATGAAAAATGAGCTTCTACAGTAAATGATTCTTGCTTTAAATTTACTACCACAACATTCTGCTGCTGCCGGTACAAACTGCATTTCAGGACAAATCCCACCTCCAATATTTGCTTTTGTTAGAAGATGCAGTCATTTACAGAGAAAAGGAAATTAAAGAAAAGACTTTCAGGTGATTAACTTCTTCCCCTCTGGCAGCCATATTGGAGGTTTTTGTTTACTAGGTGTTATTGCTCAGATGAGTCGCTTTCTGATCCTGTAATCATTTGAAAAATTATGTCAAACATTCAGTTTTATAGCCTTAAAAACTGTGCTTTGTTAGAACTTTGCATTTGCTTCTGCTGAACTTAGTTTAAAGTTACACTCTGTTGCCAGTTTATTAGGTACAAGGTATTAGGTATTAGGTACCAAGTGAAACCTGATGCAGAAGTTATACTGTTCAGTTTGTGTCGAGACTCCTGAGGGAAATATTTGTCTTTTTAGCTGCTAAACTCTTCACTGTGTTCGCCAGCTGCTCTCTGACTGTGTCTGTTTGCTGCAGAGCCGGTGGTGAACGGTGAGTTAATCAGAGCTGATCTGATGAAAACCTCACTGGTTTCTAAACATCACGCCAAAAGAACTGCAGTTGAAAATGAGCCAATGTGCCGACACTGGCACATTTACAGGAATGTGGATTAACGCATGTTGTCCTTACTAATAAATCAAAGAAAAGAAAACCAGCTACCTGCTGCTTCAGTAGAACAAAACCTGAGATGAAAGATGCTCAAGCGTTCACAACATGTGAGCATGTTTTTACCTGCATTCTGAATTTCAGTAATAATGAACGAGTTGACAAACCAAAGTGTTTCTTGTCCTTTACAGAGCAGAGACTAAAGCTAACGACCGGATGATTTACTGAGTCTCAATAACATCAGTTTGGACAAATGAATCTACCTGATCAGACTGTTGGATCCACAGACACAAACCACAGCCTCAGCTCTCTGTTTACAGCCTGATCAGAATGACACTTCATTATATAAGAGATAATTCGACAGTGTCCCTCCGTCACCAGCTCTCCATTAGTGAGACACGGTGGATGTCACATACGGTACAGCATACATTCATCCGGCTGGACGTCCATTTGACCCCGGCAGCTTTACATGTGTCACAGGATGACAGATAAACCTCATCTGGCCTAGCAGATCCAGCTGCTGCTGCACAGCTGGCAGCCTCGTGCTCACCGAGAGCGTCCTGTAACACTAACATCGCAGGTTCGACCCCACGAACGAGTCCTGAACCAAACCAGCTGAAGCTCCGGAGAGAGATTAAATAACTGCATAAACATGTCAGCAGAGGAGATGATGTGGGGCATGAACTGGTTGTGGCTGCTCAGCTGAGTGTGTGTGTGTGTGTGTGTGTGTGTGTGTGCTGGCTCTGGATTAATCCTCAGTGATATGGCTCTTAACAGGCTGAGTTAATCTGGAGCTAACGAGCAGCTGTCAGATGGACAGCAGGCTCAGAGTCTGCACGTCTACATACACAAAGACATTAAAGGCCTTCAAAACCATATCTGACACGTATGGACGGGAAAAGGATCAGATGAAAGTAAACCAAACCAATAAGTAAAGACTTTGAGACACTCAACAAAATTTTGGCTTATTTCAATTCCAGTTATTCAGGTTATATGATTATAAATCTGAGATATTAAGCATTTAAATTTTGACTTCTTAGATACATTTAATAAATCTATTTTCTTCATCTTACATTGCCTTGTTTTTATTAAAGGTGTGCTGTGGAGGTTTTGACCTAAGAGAGCTGGTAAAGCACCACCAACAGATGAGAAAGACTTCTAGCAACCAAACATGGAAGTAAATAATGCACAATTTACAACAGTAAAATAAATGGCTTTACAAATGTTTAATGAGGATGGAAATGAATTCAGTAGGTTTGTTAGCCCTTAAGGTTTTGGTGAGAAACACTGAATGTCAACAGAACTTTTGTATATGAGTCAAACTAAATGTGACCGACTGAAGCTCAAACTCAAGATAACGAAGCCGGAACGGTCACATCTTTTCGCACTTTTAATGAGTTTAAAGTGACGGACGGCTGCAGCAGCTCGCTCCGCTCTGGTTCAGCTCCGCCGTCAATCAGATGAGGTCAGCAGGTGCAGCAGCTGCTATGTTTCACTGCTAATGCACCAAACACACAGATTAAGAGTAAAACGGTCCTCAAATCCAGTGAGCCATCCAGATGTTGTTTATGAGCAAATTAAAAAAAGTCACCTCCCGACTCCGACCATCCACGACTCTGAGAGCAAAACTCATCCTGATTGTTAAAAGAATCAACGTCACCATGTAGGTTAAAGCAAAGTGTTGCTATTTAACTAACCAAGGACCTACCAGCAGTTTGTCTCATGTTCATCAAATCTTTTCCAATTCAGACTGATCAAAGGACGTCGGGGTCTTACCTCGTTCCTCTCTTTGGAAAGCAGGATGAAGCCGTTGTTGTCAACCAGGAAACAGTTCAGATCCTGAACAGGAAGCAGGAGGAAGAAGTGTGTGTTTAGGTTTTTCAACATGAAGGACTGATGTTTGGTGATGAGCAGAAGAGCAGGATACTTACAACACTCTCACAGCTGAGAGGACACACGCCTTCGATGTTTGAACACTGAGAGAGAAAGAGAGAAGAGGCAGGGTCAAAGGTCATCTGGAGGAGCTGTTTTACACTTCAGCTTAACTCCTTATCAGCTCACTGCACACAAGAGGAAGGTGAAGGTAACCTCCAGGAAATAAATGTTCTGATGAAACAAAGACATGATAAATGTGTCTGAGGTGAGGGACAGTGTACAAATTTGAATCCCCAGCTCCTCTCTCATGTGGTGTTCCTCAGGGGTCAATTCTTGGTCCTATACCGTTTTCTATTTATATACCTTCTTTGGTCTGGCTAGCTGTAGCTATAATATTCTTATGTTCCTGTTATGCAGACGACACACAACTTTATGTTTCGCCCACTAGTAGCAACTTACACACATTTTTTGATGTACTGGCTTGACATCAAATGCTCGATGTCACAAAACACCCTGCTCGATGCTTTCTCCAAGGCAGGAACATTGCAAAAGATAAACATTTTCATCTCAAGCAGATCATGAAAAATTCATCCTGTCACGTTTGGATTATTATAGAGACAAGACCAGATCACTCTCATCCTTGCAACTCCACACTGGCTACTTGTTGGGTATAGAATTGATTTTAAAATTTTACTAACCCTAAATATAATACTTTTAAAGCCCTACATAGTCTTGTTCCAACTTACTTCATAAATTAATTCATGTCCTGTGAACCTAGATGCTGTGGAACTCCCTGCCTGATGAACTCAGGTTGGCAAATCCAGTATCTTCTTTTAAATCATTCCTCAAAATTTCTTTATAGTAAAGCTGTTGTTTGTCTAATTTCTACCCGTCTGTTCTCATTTTTATTTAACCTCTTTTTATTATACTCTGTTATCAAGTCTTATGTTTATTTTGATTGTGTCTGTTTTATCTTGCTCTGTACAGCACTTTGTAACTGTGCTTTGAAAAGTGCTTTACAAATAAAGCTTTTTTTTTTTTTTTTAAACAAGTTGTGAAAATTCAAACCAGCAGGAGCACAAAATAACACACAAGCTTTAAATCAATAACCAATAATCAGTGTTCACTTACGTCTGTGTCACTGGGCTGGAAGCAGCAGGGTGGAGAGTCGAGGGAAGAAAACACAATAAATATAATTACATGAATGTTATTAAAGTACAAACTAGAAAAACAGATGGAGCCAAGTATATTTTCACTGTACTTGTTTGGGTTCTTGCACTCTGTCACTTAAGGAAACTAAAAATCACAGCATTAAAAAAGAGCTAAACTAAAACACAGCGTGTTAAAGGAGGATTCCTCTTTGACAATCACAACTCAATTTACAGTCTATAATGGAACAAATAAGAGAAAAGATACATAAAAAGACTTGAAATTGGTTGAAATCCAAACGGAGCCCTTTACCATCTTTTCAGTTCTGTTCTGTTCTAGAGTCAGGTCACATAATCAAGCTTAAAGATTTAACTTAAATGGTCACAAAGATGTTCAGCTTTTATAAAATGTGGTTGTTCTTCAAAATAGATCCGTGTTAAACGACTAACAGCTGCAGTTTCCTCAGGCAGTGAAACAATCACAACAGGCCACTAATACAGATGATAAATATACTTGAGTCCAGTTTCTGTTAAGGATAAGAATGAATGTAAATGTGAAAGGGATATATAAACCTCAGAAAGTGTAAATCAGTGGGGACAGGATGTAAACGTGGTCTGTGGACGACTGAAGTCAGATGAGCTAATGTCAGCGGTGAATACATTAAAGCAGCCTGTCACAGCTGTCGGCTCGCGTTAATAATGTTACTGCACCGTGAACCTCTACAGGACGTCTGCACACATTCAGCGGCAGCTCAGCTTCACTGGACGGCAGGAGACATTCATAAGGTCAAAGACCTGGAGAGACAATGTGAGACAGACTGTGCGGATGCTGTCTGTCTCCTGTCAAATATCTGAGGACACATTTTTAACAGGATTAAAAGTCTGCAGTCAAACTTGGGTCCTGGGGAGGTTTTAATGCTCGTTACACCAGAAAACTGGATCAAAAGGAGAAGAAAGTTTTCTTTTATTTGATCCTAACCGTGAAGTAAAATTTGTCCTGAGGGGGGCGCCAGAGGAAAGCTCGAGTTGTTACACAAATTTAAAGTGTTTATCCTCTGTGGTCACTTTAGGACATCTCACACTCAGCTCAACTTTCACAAGTCTAAGGGGAAATCAGTCGGGGCATTTGCTTGCTTGACGTTCATGCGTCGTTGACCTGCAGTAAAACATCTCGACGGCGCTGATCTGTAAAAGACTGAAGAGCCACAGAGTCCAAAATAGAGGATGTTGTTACAGAAGAGCTCTGCAGTCCGTCGTGAGACAGGAGCAAGCCAGCTAGCTTGGCGGGCTATTGTGGCTAGCCTGTGCTAGCATGTTAACAGTTAGCATGGCAGCCACAGTAGTTCACCAGTCAACACATCACCAAACTTCCAACGTCAACTATTTTGCAAGGACTCAGAAATGAGTCTGCAAACATCAACAACTGTTAGTTGTTAACAAGCTAACATTTAGCGTGTACATGTAACATGTTAACATTAGTGCAGGTGCCGCTGTGTTTTTTAGAGTGTATAATGATTTAGAATGAGATATTTCACTGTGCTGTTAAATCTCTGAATTTAATGTCTTAAATTAAATAGAAAACTCTTAGTCATGAAAGTGAAAGTAGACTAAAGCACATCAGAAACATTCATCTTTACTTTGGTCTCTTAAGGGTCACATCCAGTTGCTTTACATCTTCATGGGAGCTTATTCTGTGCACATTACACTTTAATCTTAATATGAAAAGTCTAAGAGATTTAATGAACACAATTAATGGGCTCTGGTCCCGACTGAAGGAAATGGAAAATTGAAAAAATGACCTCTGATTCCAGAGGATTATTATTGGACGGCCACAGCAAAATTCATTTGTTCGTCCTTGGAAACTTGGTGTTGCTTGAAACTTGGTGATGCACTTCATATTAACGAGTCGAATCCTTTCGGACTGCAGATCGTGCTGCATCTCTTTGTGAAGCAGTTTATGCTTCCAGAGAACAGGGAGCAAAAGAGCTAATGTGATAGCTTCCTTCATTCTGGACTCTCCGGCTTTCTGTTCCCTCAAAGCTCAGCACAGTCGGGCCTTTCAGACCAAACCTGCAAGAAAGAACAGTTTGCACAACAAACTGTGCAGACTGAGGAGCAGCAGCAAACTAAGATGCTCAAACCTGGTTCTGGGGATTAAGAGATAAAATGAACTTGTCACTAAAGTTGTCAAAACTGCTCTGGAGAGACTCGCTCCGTTAGAACTGACGCCCTAATGTCAGTGTTGAATTTGTGCATTTGGTGACACATACTGGTGTGACTGAGCACTTAAATGAAAGGTTTATTTTCACTGCACTGTGGAATTTCTGACCCCCAGCAGCGCTATGGAGCAATGTTTTTAAGATCGGGTCCCTGCTTTGTTAGTTCATGTGCACGTGTACGAGCACGCTCCCGCTGACGGTCTGACATGACTCCACTGAGCTACAGGTGGCAGCAGAGCGCACAGTGAAGACTGCTAGAAAATAAACGTGTGTAAACAAGGAAGGCTTCAAAACTTGAAACTTTCAGTTCAACATTGCAAATGATTTATGAAGTTTGGAGGATAACAGGATGAGTGTTAGAGAGAGGGTTGTGTCTGAGGTCAGGTTGATGTTTCAGGGAGGAGCTTGTTAATCCTGACTGTAACTGACTGACAGTTACAGTCAGGATTAAGATTATTGTCAGTCTCTGAGAAATAAACATGAGTCAATGAAATGTCCCCAAAAACCACATCAGCCAACATGTGTGAGAGTGAGTCCTCCGGTCACCTGCTTGGCGATGGCCCAGAACCTCTTCTCCAGCCAATCCAAGGACAACTGCACCCCGATAGCTAAAAATAGAAAAACACACACACACACACACACACACTGGCATTAAAGACAGACGCAGGACAAGATGGACTCTGCAGAGGCGACGCTGAACAGTTTGCTGTGTTTGTGGAGGAAAGGAGGAGGACAGGAAATCAATTCGACCCTGGGTTCACCTCTGTCGTGTCCTGACGCTAATGAAGGGATGTAAACACTGATGAGCCTGATGGTGTGTGCGCTCCCTGCAGGCCTGGTAACGACACCCGCGGCCCCTCAGAGAAGCACCGAGGCGGCTTTATTACTCTGAGCATCAAAGCGAAGTGCACAGCGAGCATCTAGGAGCAAGTTGAACAGTTGCCATTCAGCTGACAATCTGTGTGGAATCACGTGTGTGTGGTCACGATCGTCCACCTGAAAGTTCATTTAACCTGAACAACAACTGTCCAATCGCAGCTTAGCGGAGAGTTTGGAGTGTCTTTATTTCATCACCTTTACCAAACCAAAAAAAAAGCAGATAAACAACAAGAATAAACATGACTTTTATCTGATTGAATGTAAACATTCCTGGGTCACAGTTTGTGCTAACATTAGTCGTGCTCTTCATCCAAATGTGGTTCTGTTAGAAAGAAATTACAAGAACAATTACAAGAACAGTGCTGCTGCTCTCATTATATGTCTTCTTCTGCAGGACACTAACTTTTTGCCTGAGACATGTAACTTCAGTCTTTCCATCACAAAGCTGCGTCTGTGGCCATCGAGGCTGTAAATTTGTCACTGTTGTTGTAAACTGCATGATGTTCTGTGTGAGAAAAGAAAGGGTCACACGGACTAGGAACCCAAACGTTGCTCTGATTAGAGCTTTAGAACTGATCTAGTACAGTAAATGATTAACCTTCAACAAAGCTTTTTTTTAGAAAGTGGTATCAGAGGCAATGAGTTCTGGATGAGAGCCACTAAACTGGACTGCTGATATTTGTCCACCAGAGAGCGCCGAGAAGCTTCTCACTGCAAAATGTTGTGCTCTGAACGTATCTTGGTCACAACGTTGAAAAGTAAATTTAAGTTTTCCTTATCAAAAATATTTTATGTCAAAAATGAATATTAGCAGAAACATCGTTGCTCGATCCACTGCTTGCTCCACTCACACCGACATAATAACTGCAACTGTTTCTGTCACTTCGATAATGAAAACTCTTCCTCACACAGACAGCTGGTCTGCAGCCACACACACACACACACACACACACACACACACAGATGAGCGATGCAAGGCGACATGTCGAGCCTCTTGTGTACTGGTATTATTGGAAAAGCAGAGCAGCTGTAAAACCTTTCATTTCTGGTCATTTCTGCTTATTGAGCTTCTCACATGGTGCAGATTCTCCTTCGATGCTGCAGCACAGAAAAACACAAATGCTGTCTTATTTTGTGTAAATTTAGGCGTGAAGGATATTCAGTTTAAGACCCTGTTCATCCAGTTCAATTTCACTTTTTTATCATTATGAAATATTACATTTTCTTTATTGGCAAACAAAACATTTGATTTATTCCAAGATTAGAACTTGTGTCTGGAAACTGAGTCACTGATGTTGGCTGACAGCATGTTTGCAGAGAATAATCAGTTCTAATTGGCTGTGCCGAGGCAATTAGCTTCCACATGGTGCAGAACCTTTCAATAATCAAACAGCTCATTAATGGTTATCTCTATCTTCTACTGTTCAATCTGTTCAATCGACCACACCCTCCCTCACTGAATGGATGTGTGGATGGAGAGTTATCTGTTTCTGTGTCACTCTTGTCCCCCTGTTCAAACTCCTCTAAACATGTCTGAGAGCCAAGAAATATTTGTGAACGGGTTCCTGACGAGCTAAGTCATTCAACTGTTCCTCCATCAATAAGAGTTCAACGCTTGCTGTTAATGCTGATCCCTGTTTGCACGACGAGGAGCGAAACGGTCATTTCTGAGAGTCAAACTCTGAACTGGGACACGTCTGCAAGCTCAGTGTCAAGCAGGAGAAATGTGACGCTGCATTTCAGAGAGAGTTGTGACCTTTGGGTCCTTTAAACCTCTTAAGGCATCGCTCTGCTTCATTCTTTTAAAATAGCCTCTCTGCAGACTCAGTGGTCTGCAGCTTTGCTCGGCTGTTTGACTTTTTTATTTGTCTGTTTTTTTCCTCCTTTCCTGTCAGCAGCGTCCTTATTGCCGCCCTTCAGCGCTGCAGCTGTGCTGTTTCTGCTGCAGTCTGCAGTCTCAGCAAGGACGAGTCCACGACGGGACAAAACACATCCAACACATTTATTCTGCTGTTCAACATCAGTAACTCAGCTCTCAGGACAAGTGTTGTTTTATGGACTTTGTCTTTCTTTGAGCACGAGGAGTTAATGATGAGAAAATGAGAGAATCTGCAGCTGCATTTTTTTTTCTTGTGTGTGCAGTTTGTTTTACGAGTTGACCCAACTTCTCCCATGTGATGCAACTGTGCAAATCTTTTTAAGCTGCACAACCGAGTGCACTCCTGAGAACATTCAGACTTTATGGTCCAATTTTCTACCAGCACTGTTTATACGTCCATATTGTCTCTCTGTGTGGCTTCATGTCTGTTGTTGATTCAGACTTTTATTTCTGCCTTGCACTCCTGTCGGAAGTCGTCTTGTCATATTTCTTATACTTCTCACTGTCTGTGTTGTTAATTTCAGTCGTCATTTCTGGCTCCTGCTACAAATTTGCTGCAACCAGCCGATTTCAACACAGTGATTAATACATTTTCATCTAATCCAGTTTTATCTCATCTGAAACAACGCAGCAACACACACAGACTCATAATTTAATGTAGCCTTTTCCTCCTGGCTGATGCTACTGTAGTTTGGACTTGGATGACACACACATCTTTCGGCTGCTTTGTAAAGCAGTGGTGCCGCTGAAGGGGGGGGCTGGGGGGCCACGGCCACCTGCATACAGTCATTGCCCCCCCTCGCGAGTATTTTACACGCAGCTCCCCAGGATCTGCTTAGCCTAGCTTAGCATAGAGACTGGTCGCAGGGGAAACGGACAGCCTGGCTCTAACATTTATGTGTGTTACACTTCTAGCCAGCGCCTCAACAGCTCAGTCATGAACACGCTCTGGTCATTGGTTTGATTTGTACATAACTAACGTGTAAAAACATCAATTTGTGAAAGAAAAAGGTTGAAATATTTCTTTAAGTCCTCAGGTGTATCATTGCTCTCTGATCACACTGTTGGACTCACAATGGACAGTTTTCAAAAAATAATCAATCACTGCAGCGGAACAAACCGTTTTTGTGAATTTCCCCACTGTGGGACGAACGAAGGAATATCTCTTCTTATCCAATCTTAAACCGCCTATATTACCCACAATGCAACTCGACCACCAACAGTTTAGCCGCAGGTGCGTTACGCATGTAGCAGCTGATGTAGCCTGGAGCAGAGATGAGGAGCGGCTCCAGAGGTCAGAGGTCAGCTCAATTCTTTCCAACTCCACAACTGCAAACTCAGCATCAACAAATGGAGTCGATGCAGCAAAAGACCAAAGATTCTGTTCAACTGTTGCTATGGAAATGCTGTTTGTTAACATATGCCAAAAAAAAGTAATTCAACTGAACAATCTCTCGCACAGTCAGACAATTTAATGGATTTCTGGAGACTTTACTGGAATGAAAAACAATATTGAGCATCCAAAAAGAATGGAGGGGAAAAATAAACTCAATACAATTCTGACCAATAGAGGACAGTTTAAGGACAAACATTTAGATAATAAAATATAAACATTTAAGGTCAGAGCAGTTTCGAAAGTAAAAGTAAAGTCAAGTCAATGATGGTGATGGTGCAGAGGATTAAATCCAGTTGTGGGTTATTTAGAGATGTTTGTGCCTCAGTCACATATTGTGCTTCTAAATGTGCTGCAATTAGAATCTAGTTTCTACTTTCGTCTAATTTCCTTGGATTCAGGATTAAATGATAAGGCCTGTGACAGTTTATATATCTTATTGTCTGCAAATGTTATAAAATACCAAAGTCCTGTGTCTGTCTCTCAGTCTGATCTGTCTTTGTCCTCTGTGTCTCAGTCTGATCTGTCTTCGTCCTCTGTGTCTCAGTCTGATCTGTCTTCGTCCTCTGTGTCTCAGTCTGATCTAGTTTATCTGGACTCAATCCCACAAACACAAAGACTCACTAGAGACCAAATGTGGATTCATCCGCCGCTGAAAATAGTCCCCAACACATGAACTGTTTCCTCCAGTTTGTCTGATGAAAACTACAGAGAGCAGCTGTTTTACTTGTGATCACACTCAGGATGCAGCTTGGGACCGTCTGCTTCTTTCCTCATCTGGAATTGGGTACATGCACATTATGTGTCCGTTTTGACAGCATTTTAGGTGCAAAATCAGGAAGCTCATCGCTCGTGTCCTTCAGGAGGCGAAGGAAGTTATACAGAGCCTTGACATCATATCCGGGGATAATGTCAGTATGTAAACTTGCACCACATGAAACACAGACATGGGGGGTTCAATTCTGAATCACATGAGGTTCCCTGTTGATACTAATACTGTGTGAATACGGCTTCAGTTTCTCTCATACAGGCTTTTTGTCATGAGTTCTGTACTCGACTGCAAAGAAACACTACATGTCACAGTTTTCTCTCTCTCTTCATTCATTGAGAGCTCAGCCTGCAGCTGCAACACACTCTGCTGTTACTATTCCTGTCAAACTCTGCTTTAATGCACATTACACACAGAGAGGACGAGTGCTCCACACACACACACACACACACACACACACACACACACACCATTAGTGGCAGCTTAGCAGCAGCATGTGGCTTCTCCCTCCCTCTCTCTCTCCCTCCCTCTCTCTCTCTCTAAAGCACACACAGAGGCTCGCTCGCCCTCAGTCGGCAGGCTGTGTGTGTGTTGGGCAGAGCTCTGAGACGATCAGAGGGAGCTGAGAGAGCAGCGATGTGGATGAAGATGAGGATGACGGTGAGCTGTGTTTGATCTGGAATAAAACTCCAGTCCAGCTTCTGGTTTCTGGTTTGAAGACACTTTCAGATTCGGGTTTTAACGAGGAATCAAGCTTAAGCTGAGACCAGTTTCTGTCCTTGAAGACAAGTCCGGTTCCTGAGCTCAGAATTGAAAGACAAGTCCAGACTCTGGTTTTAAGAAAGAAGAGCTTTGGTCCATTTCCAGTTCAGATCTTCAGCGTCTTGTCTGAAAGCTGCAGATGAAGGAGAAGAACAGTTTCTGTCTTCTCTCTCTCTGTTTGGAGGCTGAAGCAGCAGAGCAGATGGTGAGCGCCGTGTGTGTGTGTGTGTGTGTGTGTGTGTGTGTGTGTGCGTGCGCATGTGTAGATACTAAATGTACAGTAACGTGCATGTGCCTTTGAAAGTGAGAAAGAGTGTGTGTCCTGTATGTGTGTGCATGTGCACTATGTGGCCAGAAGTAAGTGGACACATACAGTACTTATTGTACCTTGGGTCTTTCTTATTTTGTGAATTTCCTCACTGTGGGACGAATCTTATCTAATCTTATCCTCGAATGTGCTGATTATTTTCACGATTCATTCATTAATAGTTTGATTTACAACATGTCCATCCCTGTTTCCCAGAGCCCGAGGTGAAGTCTTCAAACATTTTGTTTTGACCAAAGTTGCTTAAAAATGACTAACAATGAACTGAAAACAGCTGCATTCATTTTCTGTTATTTAAGTGTTGCAACTATACAATTGTTGTACAGTTTGTGTTTGTCTGTTTCAACATAATAATGCCCCCGTTCATAAGGCCAGATCCTAAAAGAAATGCTTTTCCCAGTTTGGTGTGGAAGACGTTGAAGAGAACTTGAGATGACCTGACTGTGAGCCAGACCTGATCACCATCATGGACCTCACTGATGCGCTTGTTGCGAGTGGAATCAAATCCCTGCAGCAGGTTTGACGTCTTCTTCAGGAGTCTTCTGCTGTCCACATACTTCTGGCCATGTTGTGCACAAGCATATCTGTGCTTTTAATAGAGAGAGAGAGTCTGAAACCATGTAGGAGTGAGCTTGTGTGTGTGTGTGTTCTGGCGTGCAGTCAGTGTGAGTGCTCGTTGTTTATTGGCTCTCTGTGGCTTCCTCGCTCGTCCTGCCTCGGTTTGGATGCTGCAGTGTGTTTGTGCTCTCGGCCTTTTGGACCAAACGCTCAGCTGCCTCGTTCTCAGGCTGTTTGAAGGAAAAGTGCAGCCACCGGGGGGGCGGGGGGCGGGGGGGTGCCTGTCAGAGGCCATTAAGCAGCCAGCGGGACGCCACGTTCAAGCCCAGAAAACCGGAGCGATGCACTGCAGATGAAGCAGGGAACATCACATCGGCAGGACTTCAATGACAAAATCCAAACAGCAGAGTTTTAAATCGAGATAATAATCCACCACGTCTCCACATACTGTACAAAAATGGCTGCTTGGCTGCTTTTTATATCACAATGTCAACACACAAACAGGAAGTGAGAGGCTGAAAATATGAACTTGAAGCCTGAGGGCTGCTGGTTTGAATCCCTGGACCGTTGCAGACGTGCAGCTGTAGCTTCAGTGACCTTCTCCAGAGTGTTCCGAGAGTGTGTGTTCAGAGTGTGTGTGTTCAGAGTGTGTGTTCAGAGTGTGTGTTCAGAGAGTGTGTGTTCAGAGAGTGTGTGTTCAGAGGGCCTTCCCTGTCAGTTAGTGGAGCATTGATCAGAGAAAGATGGAGTCGAGGTGATGAGAGCAAACTATGAATGTGATACACAGACGTCCAGCACCAGAAAGAGTCACGTTAGAAAAAGTCAAATTTGATGCTGCTAGCTAAGTCTGCTAGCTTGCGTGAGCACAGCAGCTAATGCTAATGTTTTCATAATGATCCTACAGCTGGAGGAGAAGCAGACGTGGTAACAACGACGTTTAGCTTAGATAGAGACAAAACCAGCGTCTCTAAACACACAATCAATCACACTGATCAGAGATGAGCTGATCAGGCCTGAACTAACAGCTGTCACCAAGTGTCACGATATCATCTGTCCATCGTCCCGAGTAGCTTCAGAGATTATGAGGTTATCAGCTGACATATGATTCATGCACTGTGTGTTTACTACAGGTCTTATGAAAGTGCTTTAAATGAGAGTCTCAACAGCAGATGTGTGATGACACAACAGTAAAAAGAGAAAACAGCTTCTATTGGACCAGTTACTCCCACACAGGCGTTTGCCCCGTTCAGGGATTGAAACCACAGGTTTAATCTGTGACCCGCTGCTGCTGCGTGGGCGGTGTCTAATCTGGCTGATGGTGCTTTTGACAAGCTGTTCAACGTCTGTTTACTCCAAAAAAAAAACTCCATAAAAATCCACTGCTGAAGGAACTGGGGGCATTTTTCTCCTCACCTTCTAAACTGTGGAAGCATTTTGTCGTCTGTCATCACGAGAAGATCCTTCCTGTTTACTGTACAGTTTTTTGGGGCAACACAAATGAAGAATGAATCAGAATGAATATCAGTAAAATCAAGAAGCGATGAGCCCTAAAACAGGAGAACAAGGATTCTGAAGGTGCTGCTCGTACGAGGAATCTTTGTCTGATTAGTCGAGCTGGATATTAAACTTCAATAATTTTGGGCACCAACAAAATGTATCTCTAGCACTGAGCGTCAGAAACTGTCAACTTGGTCCTGAATGCTTGGTCGTATTATTCAAAATGAATGCATGCTTCTTCAAACTGCATGTAAGTCAACTTTTCAGTTTCAAACCCGCCTCCAGGCAGGAAGTTTGATCAGCCAATCAGCATGGAAGACGCAGGTGGGCTGGACAATTGGGCTGGACACATTTTAGAGATTAATGAGGTGTCCACGTTGGCTTCACTGCATGTACTGTGTACTGTGCAGTCGTGCTTCGTGCTAAATGCTAATAATAGCACGCTCACAATGACAATGCTACTCGTCCAGCTCGGTCTTTATATCTGCAGCAGCATTGAAAATCTTTGAACCAGACCTAGGACAAAATTCCCCGCCATCTTTACAGTTGGACTTTATAAATGACTCTAGAAACATCATCTGTATCCTAAAACAAACCACAGTACAGTACGAGCTTTACAAAAGACCAAGCCCATGATTTTCCTCGGCCTAGAAAGGTTGGCAGGCTGTATTTTACAGCTGGGTAAAGTTTGACTTTAGGTGAATCTGACGTCCTCGACCTACGCCCAGCAGCCTCTGTGCTCTGTGTGGCGTCCTTAAAAGTCACGAGTCTCAAGAAGAGACGCCAAGTAGTGCCGAGAGGAGGGCGAATGAATGAGGAGGGAGATGGTGAAAAGCAGAAAAGCAGCCAGGAGAAACTTCAGCTCCTGATAAACAGAAGATGACATACCAACCTCTGCGTTTGCTTTTGTTTGGGTCCTCGGCTTGCAGCTGTATATCTGTGTGTTTGACTGTGTTTAAGCATGCAACAGTGTGTGTGGAGTGTTTTGACGGTTCCCAACGTTGTACATTACTCTCAAAGTCTTCAGACGAAGACGCCACAGTGGACTTTGTGTTTTTATTGTTCGGCTCCATCTGCAGGATTTATGTAAGGCGAGATTGTGATTTTCTTTAAATCCTTCCTCCTGTATTCACAACATGCAACATGATTCAACGTCCATCTGTTGTTACAACCATGAGACAGCGAGAGGGGTCAGAGGTCATCTTCTCCATAAGATACCGTGGGGTCTGATAAAGGCCCCGCTCATCCTCTTACAGGCTCTGTAGTAGACCTAACGTGACTGACAGCATGTTTTGATATAACTGTTTTTTTCATGCCATGTTTGTACATTTGCAGCTCAGGCTCTGACTCCTGAAGTGGCACATATCTCAATTTTCCATGTTGTGATATAATTGTACATTTGCAGCTCCTCAATGTACTAAAGTTTTGGGACAATTAAAAACTGTGCACCAGAAAAAAAACACGTTCAACTTGCTAAAGCTCCATTGCTGTTGTTCAGGGTATAAAATTCACTTCATGTTCAGTCTGAGCATTAAAACCTTAAAACTACCTGGTAAAGATTATAAAAAATGTCTCTGTGGGTAAAAGAAACCAGTCGGTACAGATTTCCTGTCTCAGACACACTGATAAACTAAATGTGGTTGGAAAGTTAAAGCTGTTGGACGTCAAGGTTACAAATAACCTTGATTTAATAAGACACACAACAAAAAAGCCATTCACTCCTCAGCTCATATATAGAAAGTGCATGACATCTCTAAAAAGGTCCAAAATTAAAGTTTTCATTTGTCCTGAAGCTTTAGAGTCCTTTGTAATTCATTTCATTCACATGCTGCCAAGAATTGGATGGCAGTCCTCCCAAAGTTCAGTATTTACCTGTGGGCATCAAGAGTTCGCCAAAACTGTATGTAACTGTTGAATTTAAGCATTTAATAAAAGTCAGTGTGAAGCAGCTCCTCACTTCATGTTGAAATTTAGTTATGGAATGAAATTATAGTTATATGTAACATAGATATCTAAATATCTTTAAACCAAATTTGGCCCAAGTTTAATTGTCATGACCCTCAAATCATTAAATCAATGTCTATGTGCAAACTCAAACATCTCTGCACAGAGCAGGTTGTTGTGAGGAACTGTTGGAAGATTGCAGATGCTCAAAGAGAAGCCTGACACACGGACCAATCGAGTCTCAACAATTGGCTCTGGGGTCCAGTACAACAAACATGCTGATTGGTCAATCCAGCTGCTTGTCAGGAGGTGGGTTTGAAATAGACGCATTATAAAGAAAATGTCCCTGAGTGACGCCTGCGCATGTTCAAGACTGTGTTTGACCACGATTAGGAGATTGGTTGGTGGGAGAATGATGCAAATGGTGTTTCACATACGTTGTACAGCCCAGTGTCTCGCTGCTTCTGCCACGGCTTCTTGGAGAGGAGTAATTTCTTTCATGACCACAGGAGATCACGTCAGATAAAGTAAATGTAGGTTGTTTTTTTTGTTGTTGTTTTTCTGGAGTTGAAAGTCTGCAGATACCAGGAGCATCAGTACTTACTCTACATTTACCTCTATTAGCAGAGGAGTTACGATCATCATCTAGAAACTAAGGCTCTGACTTTGCAGTTGTGTTTCTTTTTGGTCTCTTGATGATGTGAAGTGACGTCAAATATTCTACGGGAGTCACATTGGCCTCCTCCCATTATCCCTCTTCTCTACCTGCATTGTAATTTCTGTTTTGTAATGTCAGTCGGGGCCTGAAGGCACCTTCCTGCCTCACGCAGTCCGCAGCAGAGTGACTGGCATCTTTGTGCCAACTTAACAAAAGAAAAACCTGCAACAAAAGAAAGACCTTGAGGCAGCGTTTCTCTGGCTCTTTATAGCCGCCACAGACAAATGATGGAGTGACAGCACTTTTCTTTCCCTCTGCAGCTTTATCTCTCATTCACACGTCCCCGTGAATATCTGAGTGCCCCGAACGACCAGAGATATCGCGAGGAGGGAAATGAGTGAATTAAAAATGGACGAATCATCAAAAAATACAAACATTTTTCATGATTGTATGTGTGAAACAATGCTGACGCTGTAGTGTATCTGCAGTGTACAGGAACTGTGAGTGGGTGTTCAGAAGACAGAAGTTGGCATCGACTTTTCCTCCGGTGTTGGTGTTGCTGGATGAAAACACAGAGGATTGTTTCACTTCATCATGAAGCTCCTTGTGTGTTCTGAGCGAGGAAGGCGAAGAATGAAAAGGATTGAGGACAAGAGAAATTGCAGCACAACTCCAGCCTGTAATGCCAATATACTGTAGATCAGCTCTGCCAGAGACTAAGCTGTTGATGTTTTTTAATCAGTACACACAAAATTCACCACTTAATCTTGCATATTGAGTTGCACTCTTCACGGCGGCTGAGAGCTTTGAGAAACAGACTCGTGAAAAGAAAATCATCAGTTTAAATCCCTGGACCAGATGTGAAGTGCAAAGCTCCGAGTGTGAACGAGTAAATGTTTCATTTGTGAACAACGAGATGAACGAAAGTCAAGACATGCGTAACAGCTGAAAGAGCGCAAAGTAAAACTGAACAGATCTCAGTCGGTCGTCCAGGAATATAAGTCTTGTTCATTTTCTCATTTCTCTTGGACAATGGAAGGTATCGGTAACGTACATCAGTGCCAGCAAAAGTGTCACAATGAACTTGTTTCAACTGTGAAATGTCTTCCTGTTCACAAATAAACAAATTTACGAGATCCTTTCTAAAAATTGGCAATGGGCCTCAAAAATCCAACATCTGTCGGGATCGTCTTTGGGCGACTGAGGCTGACGGGTGCTGTAATATTTGGAGGCGTCAGTTGTTGAAATATATCTAAATAACTGATGGCAATAAAAGAATTCTATAGCATCAATAAATTATCCAGCACTTTTCACTCCACAGCTCCATCTCTCCTGAAGTTTCATCTCGTCTTCTGTCTCCATTTTCTGTTTTCCAGGATGTTTTCCTCAGCTGGACGTTGGTGTGAACCAGCAGAGACCGAAGACAGCCGGATGAGAGCCTGAATCTGCAGCAGAGTCGATGTGACAGACATGAAGAACCTGGACCAGTATGGACGAAGTCACCTGGAGAGCGTGGGTGAGTCTGGACAGACGCTTCATCCTTCCTACTGTAGAAATTGAACTGATGCTGGAATGTATAGAATATGTAGTGTCTGCTTCCACAAAGACTCCACAGATGTTAACGAAGCAGACAGAGATCCATTTTTTGTGATGTTTACTTTTGCTTTCTTTAACAAGTTTCTCAATTGATGGTTGCACTGTTGTTTTGACTTCTCTTTCTCAAATCTCTCAATAAAGTTTGTATCTCATCATAGAAATCTCATCACGACCAAGACTTTTTTGAAAATCTGAAGCTGAAATTTAAGTGTTCGAAATGGATTTTCCCAGAAACAGCACATAAAAACTTTCAGTCTTTCTCTGTATCTTGTAACTTTAGAGTTTGAGTTTCTTCAAACCTCCATGAGCTTGAAGAATCAGAGGTCTGGTTACATGAGACAAAAATCTACAAACTTCAATAAAAAACCAGATTCAGACAAACAGTGAGCTCAGGTTCATGGACAAACAGAGAAGCTGATTCTGAACACAATTACAAACAAGGGGGTTAATGGTCAGATGTCACTTCAAGATGACAACTGAATAATCTTTGTATCTTTGTGAGTTTAAATAATGTTGTTGTACTGTTTGTTTCTTGTGTCTCTCAGTCTGTGCAGTCCTGTCCAGTCTGGTGTTGGTTCTACTGGGACTGCTGGGCTCGGTCCACGGATGTCCTGGTGCCTGCACCTGCTATGGTAACACAACTGACTGCTCTGCTGCCGGCCTTCTCTCTCTGACGCCCATCCTAGCACTGCTGGACCAGGACTCTCTGATCCTCCGCCTACCCCAGAACAACCTCACATCTTTGGGCACGACTGAACTTTCCAACCTCAGCAGCCTCGAGCTCCTGGATCTTTCCCAGAACCACTTTTCCACCCTGCAGCCTGGAGTTCTCTCAGGTCTGGGCGGCCTGCGCTGGCTCAACCTCTCTGCGAACTACCTCGGGGTGCGCCTGGCGACCTCTGACCCCAACAACAGCACAGACGTCCTCCAGGGCTTGAATGGAAGTCAGGGGAGCATTGGCCTAAGCAGGGAGACTTTCAAGGGTCTGTGGTGGCTGCGAGGGCTCGACCTGTCCTCCAATGGCCTCCTGTGGCTGCCAAAGGGCCTGCTAGATGCGCTTCCGAGACTCGCCTGGCTGTCCTTGGCCAGCAACCGACTGGTGGCCCTCGACAGAGTCACCTTCGAGCCCCTGGTGAGGCTACAGCAGCTCCAGCTGGCGGGAAATCCCTGGGAGTGCGACTGCAAGCTGAGGGACTTCAAGCACTGGATGGAGTGGTTGATTTACAGAGGTGAGCGGAGCTGTTAGCAGGCCTCTCAAAATCTCAAATACTGTGAAGTTGATAGTTCTGGCAGTCGGCTTGCAGTGCTTTAAGACTGAACCGAAGCGAATCACTTTGTATTCTGAGTCTGTACTTCAAAAGCTGTCTAATCGAAGCAATTAATCTCCGCTCTGCAGGATGGATGTATGCTGAGCAAAGACATCTAAGAATATAATGACCTCAATCTCTCTCAATCCTCCCGTCTCTCCCTGTTTCTTTCCTCCTCTTTTCGTCTACTTCATCTTTTCCCTCGTCATTCTTCCCCCTCTGTTTCTTGTCTTCCCTCTCTGTCTGTTTTGTAGATGGGCAGGTAGATGCGATGCAGTGCAGTCTCCCGGGGGATTTGAAGGGCAGGGACATCCGCAGCGTGCCAGCAGAGATGTTCAGCTACTGCCTGCAGAGTCCAACCAAAGAGGGAGCGTCAGGTTACGCCACCCGGCCTCCCTGCCCACCCGGGCGGGTCAGCAGCAACGAGGAATGTGTTCGCCAGCGTTACCGGCCCGTCAGCGTCCGTCGAGCACACGGCACACAAATAGTTGCGGGCGTGATTTGTGGCACAGTGTGCGTCATGATGGTGGTCGCGGCAACTTACGGCTGCGTCTACGCCTCGCTGATGGCCCGGTACCAGAGGGAGATGAAGAACCGAGGCCAGCCTCTGATGGCCGAGTCCGGAGCCGAGACAGACCTGGAGGACGGACAAATGTCATCCCCGACCTCGCCAGAAGAGACGCCGCCCAAAGAGACCTGCGGCATCGTGCACGGGTATCGAATCAGCAGCTTCTGACCCACTGCTTCAACCGATTTTCGATCCCTCCAGGACGCTCTGGCTGCTTCTGCTCCTCAGCTCTGGTCATTGATGAGACAATGTCTGGAGAGAAAAACCCTGCAGCTCTGCGATTGTGCTGAAAATCTCTGGGCGGGGACTGACTGTACAGCTAAAGGACCGGACTTGAGTCGGTGAAACTGGAATGCTGCAGCACTTCTTTTAATGTATGGATGCTCTGTGAATTGTTATTCCCTGCGCTGCATCTCTCAGCCAGCTTTTAAACTCCTCTGAAGCTGCTGTTTGGCACTTCTGCACCTTGACTTCCCTTCATCTGTGTTTTTGTTTATTCTTTAGAATATAATATGTCTTTGTATCTGAGCCCAACAAGCACAAGCTCCAGAAGTACAAAATGTGAATCTGTGAAATGTGACATTTCTCCTGTTGTTTGCTGCACAAATCATGTATTTTTTCTTGACCAGTTATGTGTATTTTATGTTACCTTCATCATCCCCACTTTGAGAAATCGTTCTTCAGACCTCTGTTAGGTGGAAGCCCTGTTGAATTCTCTTTAAACCATGTTAGAGTCCTGCTGCTGTCAGGGAAATGCTGCTTTAAGCTTCATCACTGAGGTAAACTGCATTCAAACAATACTAGAGCTGTACTGCCACCTATAGGGCAACTTTGAGCTACAACGCTGTTCAATCCAGCACAAACAAACTCTTACACTCTGTGACAAACAGTTAAGACAACATAGCAACTCCCATGTGTTTTAATTGATTTCGTCCATATTGTCTGTGATAAGCACATGAAATACTGTCTCAAATTTAACTCAAGGACTGTTAATCATGCTGAAGATAATAAACTCTATATTTATCTAAATTGTAGTTTTTTTCTTTTTAAAAACACCACAGAACAAGAGCGCACAGTTCACACGACGACGGTCACGAATCCCAAACCACATGATCCAACAACAGCAGGAAACCAAACATCCTACTGAAAGTCAAGCACACTCACAAGCTTCCAGCTGAACGATCCACTGTCACAACAATCCTACCGTTAGTTCAGAGGTGTATGTAGGTGTGTAACGTCTGGTGAGAGCCAGTTTTTAAAGGAAACTAAATTCACTGCTTTTCAAGACTTTTCAAGACCTGCCAATACCTTGTGTACTGTTTGTGGTCCTCTAGGTATCGCCACCAGTAAATCAAAAGGTAAAATCAATAATCAAACAGCCACAACATATCCAAGATGTCCCACAGAGCGGATAAATATCAGAACAGCTTCATGGTCACATTTTAAAACATTTCACAGCTCGAAAGTTTGGAATCAGAGCTGCAGCAGATTGACTCACCTCCGGCCATGGCCGTCTTCCCTTCAGACGACACCGTCACTGCTGTCGTCGCTATGACGTACTTCACTCCTGTAGACACACGATGATCAGCTGATTCGGGACATATCGAATGAGATAAAAGAAATGCATGTCGAAGACTAAAGAGACGGACCTTTGTCGTTGACGGGGTAATAGTAGAAGCTTCCAGGAGTGTTTTCCACAGCGAGGCGGTACCACAGAGGGAAGTGATCGATGGTGTACAGGTTGTCTTTATCGGTCGGAGTCAGAAATTTTCTGTCGAGTACAAGTTCAACAACATTTTACTATGAAACTTATTACTGAATGTTAGGCAGGCTGGTTGTTTTCATCCAGTCAGCTGCTTTTTGTCTTTGGCAATGTCTCTGTTTCTCTGCTGCATGATGAGTCAACGTTATGTGCTGAACAAAGGCAACTGGACACAAGCTGTGAAGACGGCGGTGTGAGTCTTACTTTGCCACTCTGGTCTCCACTCCAGCGTATCTCATGATCCTCATCAGGCCGGCGCGAGTGCCAAGGAAGGCCGTCTCCACCCCTGGCTCCACCCTGCACAGCACACACACACACACACACACACACACACACACACACACACACACACACAGACAAAAGCACAGGATAGAGGTTGAGTCAACTATTTGTATGAAAACTTGTTTTGTCTCTCCTCCAGTGAACTACAAGACATTTTCTACTGTAATTTGAGGTGAAGTGACCATTTAATGCTTCACATATCATAACATAATTATAATGTTATAATTATAACATACTCAAATATTAAAATGTAAATGTGTTGAACATGTTGGGGTCACCTGTCGTTGAGCATCAGGGCGTTCCAATAAGCTTCTAACGGAGCCGTCACCACGGCGTCAAACAGCGTCTGCTGCAGCAACACCTCGTCACCTGGCAACAGACACGTCGGACAGAGGTGATGTTACGATGGAGGTCACACAAACACTCATCACTGGGATGTTTAATGAAATATCATAAGACATTAAAAACGATACGGAGCTAAAACGGATGCATGGAGGCAGAAACATTTATTATTTCAGCGTTTAAACTTACACTCGAGGTCGGGCTCCTTCCCCAGCAGGTAGCGGATGGCGGCCTGAAGCTGAGAGTATTTTCGGTGGCCGGGGTCGATGTCTGTCTCACAGTAAGTCCTGAGGAGGAGAGCTTCATTAAACCAGGATAAACTGCTACACTGAAACTTGTAAGATGCTTCTGGGAGTTCAATATGTTTCATGTGATTCTAGATACAGAGTTAAAGGGAAAAAACTCTAAAAGACTCTAATTTTCTTTCATTGCATCACCTTGACTCTCATAAGACATAAATGAGTGATAAACCTGCTGGTCCTGCTCTCAGTATTAACCACGCCACACTCAACTTGTCATTTATGGCACAATAAGACAACATTATTTGTCAGTTGCTGATCTCTTTGATCTGCATTAAAGGTTAAACTGCTGCTGAGGAAATCTGCTGTCTTAAATATCAGTGAATGTGAACGTACCACTCTGAGGCGATGCTGAGGTCTGGGGAGGTGAGGTCATGCAGGCCTGCAGAGGAAGATACTTCAATCATTTCAAATGAAAACACACACATTTAATTCCTTTCACTTCAGTTTAAGAAGCTGTCGAGGAAATGTAATGTGATGTTTAATGAAATGCTGCTTTTCACCAAAACATCCCTGAACCTGGTTCAAAATGCTGCTGCAGCTTCTGACCAAGTCCTGCAAATGGTCTCAGGTAACATCAGTCCTGGTGTCTTTTCACCGGCTTCTCATCAAATTTAGAATCCAGTTCAAGATTCTTGTAATCATGTTTACAGCCTTGCATCACCAGGCACCTGTCAATATTAAAGAGCTACTACAGCCACATGAAACAGGAGGAGTCCGAGGTTTGTTGGCTGTTCCTCGTTCCAGCCTCAAGACAAAAGATGACTCTGAGGTTGTAGCTCTGAAACTCCTGTTGGATTGAAGATCTGTGGACACTGTGACACCTTTAAGAAGCAGCTCAAGACCCATTTGTTCGGATCTGTTTTTGTTTCATTTGTCTTGTGAAGCACTTTGTGTCATCAACTCTTGAAAGGCGCTGTACAGATAAATGTATTATAGTATTATTTGGTTCATGTTTATGAGGTTGTATTTTTCAGTGCATCAATAAACAAATTTAGATACAACTGTTGATTTAAGTCTGAGCCACAAGGGATTGTGGGAAGTCCTACCTTCCTCCACAGACACATTTCCTATGAACATCAATTTTCCGTGTCCCCTCGTCAGCACCATGCCGAAGCTGCAGACACAGAAGAGGTGAGACAGTGAAACCTCTGAACACTGCTGTCCTCTAGTGGTCAAATCACACAGCTACAACTGAATGTATCAACGGTGAAAAGAAAAACACCACAGTGGGATGGTGACCTTTTGTGGAGGGAGGACGATAGAGAGACTCTGATGATGGACTTTTTACAGATGCTTTTGTTAAATGTTTAATTTCATCAAATGAGACCAAGACATGAACTCATATGAACTGAGTGGAACATTTAAATTCAATTTAATTTTTACCAACTTATTGACACAAAATGACACATTATCAGTATTAACTGCATGTTTCCTGAGTTTTTAGACAAAAACAGAAACATTGTCTCTGCTACACTGAAAAACCTTCATATTCATCCATCTTGTACTTTATATGTTGATTTACTGTTTGAATACATCTAACCTGCATCCTGTTTAAAATGAAGAGCTGCTCACATTTTACTGTTTAGTACAGAAGTAAAGATATCTCAGAATACGGACAGAAAACATCAATGTTGTGGATTAATGTGAGCCAAGAAAGAATAAAACATCAGTTTAGCATCTTCAAATCACATGTAAAGCTGTTTAAAAGGCTTGAAGGAAAAAGAGCTGATTTACCTGAAAGGTGTCTCATCGATGTTGGTGTAGGAGTAGTCATTGGTGAGGTACAGAGGTCGTTTCTATCGGAGGAGAAGTTATGATCAGTCAGTCACTGCAGAACATTTGAGCTGTTCCGTCACGAATCAACCAGCTGGATCTTCACCAGAGTTCATCAAACATCAGGTAAACTAAGTCTGATCTTCAGCTCTGGTCTCTACCACAAAACCATGACTCACCTCTGTTAGCAGACACAGAGATGAAGGCGAACTGAACAGTCAGCAGTTACAGTAAATACTGATGGTAACGCTACTATGCTAATGCTAACCTCTGCTAGCTGCTGGTGTGACACGTGTGACAGCGAGCAAACAGTGTTTCTGGTTGGACAGAAATCAGCTGCGTCCACACAAATAGTGACTCTACTTTTTTAAACTCGTCCCTTTGCTGTGTGACTGTGATACAAAACAAAATACTTACTGATATGAAAAGAATTTAGGGTTATTATATTAAGATGCTGTGATAACGCTGGGAATTTCCGGATTCACTCACCCCTTTATCCACCGATGCTCTGATGTTCAGACTGATGCTGCCGGTCTCTCCCTTCACCATGGCTGTTCTCAGCTACAAGTGTGAGGCAGCAACAGGTTTAATCAGGTGCCAGAGGTCGACATCCAGGAAACAAGAATGTAAACAAACACGGAAAGAAAGAAAACCCGACTGTGAGCTTTCCTCCACCTCACAGCAGCAGCAGCATCGTTCCTCTTTCTCCCCACCAAGTTTACAGGTGAAGAGCTCTCTGTGAAATTTGTTGTGACACAGGATGAAACTATCAATTGTTGCACCCAACACTTATTTTTATTTTCCTGACTAATATCAGGTGGTCTGCACCCGGCATGACAATCTAAAATTAGATTACAAAATGTGGAAGGTTTCATTCCAACACGCCGTTCATCCACTTCTCCACATTCTGCCAGTTGAGATTGATCTGGTGATATCAGATAAAACATTTATAATTCAAACCTCAAATAATCTGTGTGTGTGTGTGTGTGTGTGTGTGTGTAGTCACCTTCTCATCTGTATCCTCCCACTCCACCTCAGACAGATCCACACTGTTGTAGTTTGGCTTCGGCTTCAGTTTCTTTCCATCTTTATACTGTAGGACAGAGGACACACTGTTACTGTGTGTGTGTGTGTGTGTGTGTGTGTCAGGAGTGAAATACTGTATAACTGTCCTTATAAATACTTAATACCTTTTCCCCTTAATGTACCCTTCAGGATGTCGGCTCCACTGGAAGAGTACATCTCTTACTCTAAATACAGATGTAGTAAATCAGAGCTGCTGTGGCTCCGGAGCTAAATATGTTTTCTGCTGTGATGAAACAGGACTCACCAGAGGTCGAAGGTCAGGGTGAGCCAGGATGTAACCGTTGTTGGTGATGAGGAAGGCGTAGCCGTGAGCTCCCAGCTGCGGAGAAGAAGAAGAAGAAATACATGGAAGCTGAAGGAACGTTGACATTTAAAGCTTTTAATGTGAAATCTGCTGTCTCATCTTTTGTTCTGGACAAAAACAGAAAATAGAGCAGAAAAGATTTAAACAGCCTCCCTGCAGGTCTGAGCTCACCATGTATCTGGGCGCCAGCTTCATCACCTCCATCAGTGGGATGTCAGAGCCGACCACGCCCAGCAGGATCCCGTGGGACAGCTGGAGAGACAGGCAGCAGGGTCACAACCAGCCACTACATCAGACAGTTTAGACATCTGAAAAAACTGACACTCTTCGATCTCACTGATCTTTCATATTTAATACAACAACTTGTGATGGAAAGTACAATTTAAAATGGAAACGTCACATTTTTGTTGTTTTCAATCTGAAGTGATCTGTCTGAGCCGCCTGCTGCTTGTCCTCCTGCCGTCCTGTCAGTAAAACAGGCTATTTGTCATCTGTTAGACGACATGTAGTCAGAAAGGATTTGCTGACCTGCTGCTGCTTTAATGTCTGCATGAAATTTAATCACAATAAAACCAAATATTTGTTGAGATGTTTCACTCTGGACCAACGAATGGCAAAATGTTCGGGACTCGTGTGACATATCGTGTGTGTGTATAGCACATATTGTACTTCATTCTTGGATGAACGGGCTTTGGAGGTGACACAGACCGTTTCCTTCTTCTTGCTGAAGACCGGCATGGCCACTGAGGTCATCAGCAGCAGACTCTGAGCCTTGGTGGTGAAGAGCTGAGACACAGCAAGACATTCAACACACAGTCGGGTTATTGTCTCTCTCACACACACACACACACACACACACACACACACACACACACACACACACACACACCAAGGTTATAATAGTTTTGGATTTTTCATTACAGTTTAGTTCTATTTCATTTGGACTTTTTTTTCTCCAATTCAGTTAGTTTTAATTAGTTTTTAGAGAGAGAGAGAGAGAGAGAGAGAGGAGAGAGAGAGACAGAGACAAAGACAGAGAGAGAGAGAGACAGAGAGAGAGACAGGGAGAGAGACAGACAGACAAAGAGAGAGACAGAGAGAGACAGACAGACAGACAAAGAGACAGAGAGAGACAGAGAGAGAGACAGAAAGACAGGGAGAGAGACAGAGACAGAGAGAGAGTGAGAGACAGAGAGAGACAGAGACAGAGAGAGACAGAGAGAGAGAGAGAGAGAGAGACAGAGACAGAGAGAGAGAGAGAGAGAGAGAGAGAGAGAGAGACAGAGACAGAGAGAGACAGAGAGAGAGAGAGACAGAGCGAGAGAGATGGGTGGACTTCAGTCGAACACTTTCTTGTTGATCTTGAGGAAAACTCTCTGATGTGCTGGTTCTGTCCCTCAGGTGACAGATGACGACAGTCCACAGAGAGGAAATCTTTCCTTTTCCATCTTAGCTCCAATCAGGTTCTTCACTCTTGCAGCACCGGGTGACTTGACTTTTGGTTCGAGTGAAAAGCTGAAGTCTTTGAACAGTCGTGTAAACGTCCCCGTCTCATATTAAAGACTGTCCAGTGCTTCCTCCCGCGGTGTCCCAGGTCGTTGACAGCTGTCCATCACGGCCGTCTCCCGGTGCTGCCCGGCCGGGATGCTGCTTCTCTTCCTGGGAGCTTCTCAGAGACGCTACCTTGTTGTTGCGATTCGCTTTCTTCTTAAATGAACTTCCACATATTCTACCAGTCTGCTTTTACCTTCCTCGCTGTCACAGTCAACTGTTACCGCCGGGCAGCGTGGCGAGCGGTGGCGGACTGTAAACAGGAAGTGACGTCACGGACCATACAGCGCCGCCAGCTCGCGTAAAACTGCTCGAGCGAAATAAATGGATTTCATGTAAATCCAAAAGGCTCATTAATAAATTGACAAAGACGAAACCGAAGAAGGACATTTTATCTCTAATGTCGGGTTGTTTTAGTTAGTTTCACAACACAGTTTCACTTAGTTATCGTGTTTTCTTTTAATTATCGTTTCTATTTATTTCAGTTAATGAAATTGTTTTTTCAATCTTAGTCTTCGTTATTTCGTTCGTTGTCGTTAACGACCATAACCCTGACACACACACACTCAAACATAAACATATCCTTCCCACCCGGTTGATGCTGATGTGCCTTTGAGCCCACGTTCAAACTCTGCTGAGTGAGTCAGGAGCAACATGTGTGAGGCACTTTGTGTTTGTATAAATCTGTTCACATGTTCTACATGTGTATTCAGCAGATGCTTCTGACGTTGACCTCCAGGTGGCGCTGTGGGACTGCTGCACTTCTGCGTGAATTAAACATCCTGGTGGTAAAAGTACTACAATCACTACAATCTAAACTGGTGGTTCTCAACATGAAGGCCATGAAGTAACTCGTTTATATGTGTTAATATAAACAAAGAATATGTGAAAAGAGAGTTTGAGGCAAAACCTGTAAATCTTCTGTTCGTTTGTACGTAAACACACATTTCATATGTTTTGAAATGTGACAGATTTTTGTGCTGTTGCAGGAGGAGAAACGGGGGAAACATGTCTCTCCTCTCGATCCTTCTCCTCCTCTCAGTCTCCATCAGTCTTAACGTGAAGTAAAACCACAAAAATAAACATTTCTCTCAGTATTAAAATCACATTCTGGGACTTTCAACAGGTTGAGAACCATCCTGTTCTACGTGTTCCTGTTCTACCAAGAACTGACTGTTCATCTCAAACTACAACTTCTTCTTTCTTTACCTCCTTGGTGTTGGGAAGCTGCCGGAGCGATGGAGGGAAAGGCCCAGAGGATCATGGGAGAATGAGGTGAAATGTAGGGAGGAAGCAGACAGACAGATGAAGGTGAAGTGACGATGATGATGATGACGACCGCTGAGTTCACCCCAAATGAAAAACCCTTCATATCTGATACAGTTAAGGAAGAATAAGAATTCCTCGTCTAAATAACAAACTGCTCTCTGATTGGCCGACTCGGCTCACCACAGTGTCCATGTAGGCTTCCGTCCATATGATGTCATGGTCGTGGTTGATGACCATTGGTCGGCTGAGCACGTGCAGGTACTCCATGACGTTCTCCTGCACGTCTGCCAGCGTGGAGATGTGTGTGTAGTAACCTGAGAAAACAAACAGCGACACTGAGTGTGTGATGGCACAGAGTCACACAGGTGAACACACACACACACACACACACACACACACTACTAACCTTTGTTGTTGCAGGCGATCCACTTGGTGTTCTGAGCGAAGGTCATCTCTCTGCCGATCAGGTAGGTGAAGACTCTCACCTGAACACAGAAACACACCTGTGTTTACACCCTGCTGTGTGTTGATCTGTTGCTTCCTGCAATGGCTGAACATTTTTTCCTCGCATTAAATTGCTTTCCAATCATTTTTTTTTTGAATATCTGATTTATCTTCACAGCAAACTAAGATTTCTTTCTGTCAGAACTGAGGTTTTGTAAACTGCAGATAATAGATGAGAAAATGGTGCATTTCATTTTTCCTTTTCTCCTGTTACTGTGTGTTGACCTGAACTCTGCCTGATGCTACATCTAAGCTTCTCCCCTTGACGAACTTGGGGTCATAACAGTCGTCATTCTTTAGGCCATTTTGTGTAGAATGTTTATGTTATTATAGCATCTCTTTTTAATTTGGTACAACAGCTTCAATTCAATCAAACAATTCCAAATGTTGTGAGGCCATTTTCAATCACTGCTCTGATGTTGCTCTGAAAGACGTTTTGTTCCAAGACATTTACTTTGAAGGTTTTTCTGCCCTTGGTACTCTGCCTTACTGAGTCTTCATCAGAAGTGCACACAGACATTGAGGCATGCTTGTACTGAAGAAGCCCAGTTCCAGCAGTTACTGTCACTGGTGAATGGGATTGTTTGTCTCAGAGATCTCAGTAAAGTCGAGGGGGGTCGGGTCTCCTCGTCCCTGGTTCTCACCCGGCGCTCAGGCCAGTTGAACTCCTCAAAGACAGACTCAAAGTCCTCCATGGCTCCGTCTGTGATCAGCATGATGGCCTGGTTACACATGCTGCCCTGACCGTTGGCCCTCGCCGCCGCACACACACACACACACACACACACACACACACACACACACAACTCATTATGACTCCAGTCCACCTGAGTCAAAACACAGTATGAGCCAGTCGAGCTCACTTCACTTGAGATTTTATGATTTATTGGAGTTGCTTTTAGTGTTCAAGGATCACCAGCCAGGGAAAGCAGGGCCACTCACAGGCCCCCAGAACTCCAGGGGCCTCAAAACCTGCAGGTTCACTGTGTTAACCGGTTTCAAATGCTGCTCCAAATTAATATTTTACTTCACAAAAGTGTTAAAAGCATTAAAGTCTTATTTTGTTTTGTATAATGAAGAGTTTAGTTTCATTTTGTGCCGTCAGTCTTTTTACTTCTGTGATCATTGAAGGACACAAACCTCATTAAGGATTTTGAAGGATTCCTTCATTGCATTCTTGATCTTTGCTTCTCCTTTAACATGCAGGTTCTCCACCAGCAGCTTAAAGTGCTGAGAGAGAGAGAGAGAGAGAGAGAGAGACAGAGAGAGAGAGAAGAGAGAGAGACAGAGAGAGAGAGAGAGAGAGAGAGAGAGAGAGAGAGAGAGAGAGAGAGAGACAGAGAGAGAGAGAGAGAGAGAGAGACAGAGAGAGAGAGAGAGAGAGAGAGAGACAGAGATGTTATTGTTCTCCACAGGTTGTATTGTACTGTCATGAAGATGCTTTTATTTGTCTCAAACACAGAGACAGCCAGAGGACTGTCAGCAGATATTTACTGAATCTGAAAAGTGTGTTGGATCATGATGACTCACGCCACCTTTCACTGAGTCATAATTATAATGTGAACCCCACAATCAAGTCTTAACCCTCACACAGCCATTTAAAGACAAATGTCCTCACTCTAACTCATACTGGTCCTCACAAAGAGAAAAGTTCTCCAGGTTGACTTGTGGTGGCTGATGTCACTCCAGGAAGTAGGCCAAGAGGTTGATCTGCTGATGCTGCTGAGGGTTTTCCTCTGTGTGTGTGTGTGTGTGTGTGTGTGTGTGTTGGCTGCTAAGATGCCTCGTCAGCTCTTTAAGCCTCCATGAAGCAGATAATGGTCTTACCTCTCTGTTGTCCAAGTCGGCCTGGACCAGAGTTCCTTTGAAGCACGGCTCCACGTAGCGAACATAGTCGGTGTACTGCACACAGGAGGACACACGTTCAGTCCCTCATTCAGTCTCTGGACCAACACCAGCACCACAACCTTCACACTGTCGCAGGCAGAGCTAGAACCTACCAGTGCACGTGATGTGGTGCAGTGGTCGACATTTAAAGTACTGCACTTCAGTACAAATTTGAAGTATAATAAGTTTGCTCGTTGAAATATGTGTGTGTGTATGTGTGTGTGTGTGTGTGTGTCGGTCTCACAGCGATGACGTTGACGAAGTCGTTCTCTCCCAGTGTGTCCAGGATGGTGTTGATGGTGTGTTTGGCGATGGTCATCTTCAGCCCCTTCATGCTGCCGCTGATGTCCACCATGATGATGATGTCTTTTGGAGACGTGGCCGCCTGAATGTACCTGAACGCAGGACGACAGATGACCTTCACTGATCTTTTATTCATAAAACAGCACAGCACTTATTCACGGTACAATTTCATTGCATTTATTAAGCAGAGAAAATGCCGAGAGACAGAAGTGAAGAGCTGAATCAGCATTTTGTTTCTGATCAGATTTGACAGTAAACGTCTGCAACTCCACTTTATCACTATAAACAAACAAAAACGCGTCGCTCCGAGTCGTAGTTTCTCCCAGCAGATGCATACAGCAGCTTTTCCAGCTCAGCTGCAGTAATGCGGCGTGACGAGGCGTTCAGGGACATATGCAGCTCTCTGGTATTATTTAGAAATGCATGAACAGTCACATATGGTGCCATGTGGGCTGCAGTGACCCAGCTAAGGAGCAGCTTATCGTCTTTTCCAGAGGATCAGGACTCCGGCTGGCCGCTGCTCAGCCGACACACAGCCAGCAGCCCGGCCGCCTCAGACCGACTGAGACTCAGAGTCACACAGGGATTTTCTCTCTTCATGTGTTGTACTAATTGAGTTCTTATGTGATAAATAGACACTACATCACAGTATCCCAGAGTGAAACAGTGCCGTGAAGTTCTGAATGTTGTCAAAGCTGTTGACTTCATTTGAGGTTGTAGTTTATATCATGTTTTGTGTCCTCCAGTCTGTTTATGAGGATTTACTTGTCATCAATGAGGGTCTTTGAAAATACAGTTTTTCTGTGTTTGACATCATGATTTTAGAGACTTTTCCTCTCCAACCTACAGACACATCTGCTGGACCAAAAAGATTTGTCTCTTTTAACATGCAACATGCTAAAGATCAACAAAGAGCCAGCATGGTCTTTTTAAAGAGGATCAACTTTGTGGTCATAATGCCCAAACTGAAGCTGCTTTAGCTCTGAAAGGAGGCTGAAGGCACTAAAATATAAACCAACCAAATTCACATTATCATCCAGCTGCTTCCAGTCTCTTTTTCTCCTGGACTTAAAGTTTCTGTTTGCAGTTATCAACAGACTAAAGAAACCCATTGTTTCAATATATTGTTTAGATGTATAGAACATGTGACTGTTGCCTGTTGGACTGAACTCACCAGTTTCTGTTCCTGCAGTCAAAAGCTGCCACACCGTTGGAGTCCGGAGTCCATTTAATACCTGAGAGAGACACATGGAGTCAGAGTTACAACAGCTTCCAATTTTTCCCTTTTGGTCTCTAATTTTTAAGGGACAATGAGGAAATGTGATGCACAGAGCAGACATGTTGCATTAGCAGAAATTTCAGGAAATTTCACTTCAGTTGGACAAATTCACATTTACAAACCAAAATCAGCAAAGTCCACCTTAAACCAACAAACTCACCGGGGTAGATTCTGAAGAATCCGGTGGAGCTGCCGAAGTACTGCCAGGTGAGCGTGGGATCCTTCTGGAAGTTACTGATGAACACGTCGTTTAACGCCTCGGAGTTGTAGATGGCGTTGAGGATGTTGGGATCTGCACACAGAAACACTTTGCTGCTGACAGAAACAAACACACGTTGTTGTTGTTGTGGATCTCAGAGGTGATGGATGACCTCTGACCTTTGTTGTAGACGTTGGTGGGAATCTGGATGTCGCTCTGCTGCGTGTTCACCGGCAGGTTGTTGAAGTGTTCGTTCTCCTCCAGGGGAAACTCTCCGCCCAGCTCCACGCTGTTCCCGTCCTCGTCCACCGAGTTGATCAGCATGGAGTTGTAGTAATCAAACTGACAGGAGACAGGAAGAGGACACCCTTTCAGAATAAGATGCTGCTGAGTTTTAGAGGAAACATTAAGACAGCCTGAGTTTTGATAATAAATCTGGAATCGATTCAGTTCAGAAAAATCAAAGTTCATGTGGATGAGCTGATTCATCAAATGAAGGATAAACAGCATCAGACGACAAGATCCACTGACTGATTCTAGTGATTTCTTGTTCTATATCACTGACAGTGTTCAAAGGTTATTAAATGGATTATATATCATTCCCAGCATAGCCGACAGTAACGCTGCAACAAACGTACATGTTTTATTTCCTGTGTGCGGTTTCTTTGTTGCAGCGTCGACCCAGTTTCACAGGATCAGTGATCTAAATTCAGGTGTGAGCTGAAGCTTTAAAGCTTCAATCTGCTGCAGCGTCCACGGCCGACTGGCCGGCAGTTACCGCTCGTCTATGCACAGTTAGCATGCTAACGTTAGCAGTCAGCTGAGCCAAAGCACACCTGAGGCTGACAAATTACAGCTTAGACCAATTAAACTGTTGACGGATTATCTAACTTTTGCAGGTTTCATTTCTCCGCCGGTTTCAGTGTGAAGTCAGACATAGAAACTAACAGCTGGAACTGTCCTTTAACAATCATCTGGTTCATCATCGGGACAAAACAACAGCACTGACCTGTAATGTAGCGTTGAATTCATGATACAGATCAGCATCTTCTGCAGACTCCGCCAACCTCTGACACAAGAGAGGAAGACGGAAAACAAAAGTCTGGATGAGCTGCACTGAGAACAAAAACATCATGAACCATGTGGAGGACGATCTGTCTGTGTGGACTGTTGACGTCCTGTAAGTAATTCATCATCCTCACAGGTTCAATGAGACAAAGAGCTGTGAGCAACCAGAGTAGTCAAACCTTCTCAGATTGTTGACTGAATGAGCTATGAGTCCTCTTAAAGGAGCATTCCACCAATTCTACATGTCAGTTCACTCGTCATGTTCGGTCGTACTCAGCTTGTATAACTGTCACATGACGTCTTCTGCAGCTCTGGTCTGTTTAGCAAACTGGATTCATGAAGTTTAAAAGATGTGGGTGTTTCCAAAAACAGACACCACTGAGTTGCATTGTGGGAAATGTAGGCTCCAGTGTTTTCAGAGTTTGATTCAAGTTAGAGACTAGAAAGTCAGAAAACTTCAGATCATTCCGGTTGAATGGATCTAATATTAACAGCTGATATAACACACGGGTCTACGCAGCCTCTCATCCTGTAAAACACATTTAGCTGGAAGAAGCTTCTTCGACCTCACCTTCACCGACTTCATCTTGCTTCCCAACATTCGTTCAATTTCATCAGAGTAATCCTTCACCAAGTCGTCTCCGCTCAGCTCCACGATCTTAATGATGGACTCCACATCCTTCAGTTTCTGAGGAGGAAACGAGAAAGATTTTGAACGGCCACGATTTTGTACTTTTGTGTAACTTCTTCCTGAGACGACCAGATGTTGTTCACCTCACATTCAACATTATCACACCTGTCTCTTCAGTGTTTCTAAACTACTGCTGCTCTATTGTTTGTGTTCTTAAACCAAATCAACTGATGGTTTCATGGCCACAAACAAATAGTTTGATGAGAACTTTTTCTGACTCAAACATCAAACCCACCATCATCAGCATCAACTCATCAGAAGCAGATTTTCTGTCAAAAAGTCACTAAAACAATTTCACGTTATTTGTTGTTGTTTTTTTTTTTTGCAGTTTTGGAACCTTTTTGCTTGTTTTTATTTTATTTATTTATTTTGTTGTTGTTTATTTGTGCAGAGCCCAGAAAGACTAGAAAGTCTGTGGATGCAAATAAAGATGAAAGATCTTTGATAAATACAGACAAACTCCCTGTTTGTAGTTTTGAATTAATATTTCTTGTTTTTCTTTTTCAATCCAGGCCGTGATGCTGATTCGGCTTTACTTCAGGATGTTTCCACACAGTCACTGGAAGCAGGTGAAGCAGTGAAACTGATCCGATGCTGTTGGCAGATCAGTTTGTTGTGAACAGATTGACTCAGCTGCTGTGAAGTGGAGATGTGTGTCAGGTCACTTTCTCTGGATCAAGACGCTGGAGTTGGATCAGCCGGCAGCGGGCGAGGAGGGGCAGCCCAGCGCGGTTATTTACACTCTGAATCACTCCATTAAGTCATTCGCTAATTCCAATTAGTCCAAGCAGCGCACTTACTGAAGTGAATACAAGAGCAGAGCCAAACGTCTCCCGTCTGCATCCATTCACACAGAAAACTCAACACCTGAAACGTCAGGTCTGACGAACGACGCAGCTTTTTCCAGCCTAAATCTGGTCTTTTTGGATTGAAGCTGCCAGAAGGAACACAAATGTTAAAACGTTCTGCAGAAACAAAGGAAGGCTCTGATTTTTAATTTCTTTATTTCAGCCAATATCATCCTTTAAAATAGAGATGGGCCTTGATACCGATCCTGAGCGTCGGCTTGTGACATCTGTAGTTTAACTTGTTTTACGTGAGAGATTTCTGGTTTTGTTTTCTTCTCACAAACTCTCCACATCCACAACAAGAAAACAACCACATGGAAACAACAAGTCCAAAAATGACATCACCACAAGTTGTAATAAGCTGGATTCAGCTTCTTTGGAGACGTGTTTCTGGGCTGTGTGTTCGAGCTACAGGAGGCGGTTGTGTTTTTGACTGCAGACAAACTGCAGACTGTCTGTGATAAATCTAAATCTGACAGATAAATGGATGAATGTCTAAAATCAGAACAGGCCACAAATCCTGTCGCCGGTAAAGAGGGCTTGGTCCTCAATCTGGGCATTACCATGATCCTGTGTGTGTGTGTGTGTGTGTGTGTGTGTGTGTGTGCACGCACGCTGCCTGATAAACACACACAAACACACCAACACAGACAGATGCTATCACACACTCACAGACACACACATGTTGCTCTCTGGTCCCAGTTTAACCAGTCTGCTGGCCTTTGGACCAGTTTGAGGTTCAGCTACATTTTACTTCCATCAGTAAAACGACATCATATCATTTGAAGTCTCTGAGTGACTCTGATACCAAACAAACTCTGATCCTGCTTCAATATTTAAAGGAAATGTTTCCACCACAAAATCAGTTTGAACACCACAAAAGGCAGCTACAGGTTGTTTATTATTATTATTATTATTATTATTATTATTATTATTATTATATAACTGCATCATTTCCAACAAAGTCCGTGGAGCCTGATGAGATTAAATGTTGTGGTAAATGTCAGGTTTCTTTTCTTGTGAAATTTTGCAGATATTTTATAACAGTTTTTCATCTTTTGATCAATATTTTTTACTTCAGAAACCAGAGTCACTGAGAACTTTGCTCCTCACTGACACTAAACAGATTCTTCCTGCAGCACGTCCTGCAGGCGTGAACCCCTTCACTCAGACACCAACAGGCGCTGCATGTATTTGCACTCTCTCTCTCTGATTCGACCTCATTTACCTTCTGCAGCAGCAGAGAGCCGGAGTATTTGGTGGTGAAGTCTCGAAGCTGGACAGAGAACACAGACGCCCACTGCTGCACCCTGAAACACAGACCGACATACAGACAAGACAAGGTCATTACTATCGGCGGTGGTGGACAAATACACAATCAAGTCTGACTACACACTGAAAATAACACACGGGGTGGTTGTTGTACCACATGTGATTACGAGACACTGAATTCACGTTCGATAAAAATCAATAACAGAGTGAAGCATCTTTAGGTACCACACCACCATTCTCCCCATCAGTTCACCTCTGACCTCCACCCAACACAGACAGTGGATCCAAACCAGCTCAGTCTTTCAGCCTCTGGAACGTTTGAACCTGGTTAAATACTTCAAGCTCTATAGACGCACCTTTAGTGAAACAACAAACTGAGCTTTTCTGGAAACAACAAGGCTTTGTCTGCTGGGAACAGCAGCAGTTGTAGGAGTCAAGACTATTGAAGTGACAGAATCACCAAGTCTTTCTTTAAGTAGTGACGGTGATAGAAGGGAAGTTCATTTAGATTCAGTTTATTTCTAATCAGTATCACCTGTAATTCTTTAATATCACCACGTCTCTTTGCTTCTACCTGTTATATTTATTACTGTTTCCATAGACATGATGTCACCACTTTGTCAATGTTGTTAATGTGTTGAGGTTAATAAAGTTTGACGACTAATCCCCCAAAACGAACAGGTAACAGCAGCGGCATCAAACGGACAAACTGTACAGAAACGGTCTGTGTGTCGGTGGTCGGCTGCTGTGGCGACGCCGCGCAGCAGAAAAAGGCTGTTAAATATGACAGTGATGAAAGAGATTTAGATAATCTGTTCTTCATCTGGGTCACAGCAGAGAGCTGCAGGTGTCTGCTGAGCACACACTGACAATCACACAAAAACACAGCACACACACACACACACACACACACAGAGCTGCAGGCAGCCTGTGAACTACAGCAGAGCCACAGGAGCTCAGCTCTCTATTATTGGACCTGACAGAAACACAAGTGCAGGTTTGTGTGTGTGTCACAAAAATATTCCATTTCCTCATCAGTCAGTTTATCTCTGCACACCTGAATGTCTGACAGGTGGCGCTGCTGTCCAGCTTCTCACTTCCTTGTTTCTTAATGCTTGTATACTTTTGTACGGCCTCATGTGTATCTTCGTACATTGTACAAAACACACACACACACACACACACACACACACACAGACACACACACACGCTGTCATTTACAGCCCTGAAGCAGGACTGTGTGCGTGTTTACTCAGCATGTGTTGAACAACAGAGTTTATTGATCCATCTGTTCTGGACATTAATCCTCTCAGTGCTGACACACACACACACACACACACACACACACCATTACTTTGGTAACTATCAGGGACATAACACTGACTTACATTCATGTCCTGGAGACTGAACCTGACCATAACTTTAACCACTGACCCGAAATCAGCTGTTGTCTAACTGGGGACACCAGCCGTCCAATTATCTGGGCACGAGTCTCAAATGTGTCCCCAAAATGAACCTAAGTCATTCACACAATGTTCAATCGATAAAATGTCAGAAAGAAATGTCAGTAAATGTCAGTTCTCATTCAAAAGCAGAACGCTAATTTCCAAAATGTTTTTTTTGTTTTGAGTTGTTAGAAAGAACTTGTAGAAATACTGAGTTATAACTCCTTTTGTACAACTTGGTTCAATAACTCCTGTTGAATCTGCCTCCTCCCATCAATGTTCCCCACATGTGGGCTGCTGTTTTTCAGGCTGACTGAAATATCTGGAGGGTTATTAAAACAATCAGTCTGCGGCTCCTCGGCTTCTGTAGTTACATTTACAGGTTTAAATAAACTGATTCGGTTTCAGACGTGAAGCTGATGAACGTGGGATCAAACCTTTTGTCTTTCAGGTTCAGGATGGATGAATCCTGATATATTTCACATCCAGATGATCCAAGTCACAATGTAGCACGTTTTCTGTAAATGTAGTGAATAGTTTATACAAAATGACCCAGGCCTGTTCCAATGTTGATTTTTATACTCAACAAATAAAAAGCACTTACTCATATTTTATTAACTTTTAGAGAACTTACGTTACATTATAAGATATAAAAAGGTAAAGAGCAGTAGCCCCTTACTTTGGGACGAGCTCCCTGTTTTGTCCTGACGTCCGGAGGAACGCAAAGCATGAAAAGACAGGAGCTTCTCTACTGTCACATGATATATATCGTCATATTTTTTTTGGTGGGAGTTCTGGAATTAGACACAGGTGAACTCGTGTGACGCTGATGATGTGAGCAGTCAGTCAGTTAAATTAAGGAGCCCTGCTGTTGTCAAAGGTGCAGCTTATGTACCTGCAGTGTCTTTCCATCTGTCACCAATTTCAACTACAAACGTCCAAAAAAAATGTAATCCTCCATCAAGATCACCTCTAAAATCTAATCAGCTGATCCTGATCCTGCTGAGGCCGATCTGACCAACAGATTGAAGCCAAATCTGACTGGACACGAAGACGGACAGAACGCAGCCATCATCTCGTTTTGTAAGTTACAACCAAGAGAAAGAAGGTCAAACAGTCAGTGGTCCAGACGGTGACGTAATGAAAAAACAAACCCCCACATGAAACTACAAATCTGTGTCAGAGAGCGTCAGAGGCACAGAGGTCAAAGTGACAGTCACAAAAAAAACAGCATTTTGAGAAAGTCACAATATCTTCTTTTTTTTTTACAAGCTAATTTGTCTCGTCTTTGTCTTTACAGGATATTGTAAGAAAAAACAACTCTGAACGTCTCAAACATCAGGATAAACACACTGCGCTGGTCGATCCAATATATGCAAGCACATAAACCTGGCCGATGATTTCGTGATATCAACGTTACATTTTTACTGTTTAGCCGTGAATTGAGGAAACAGAGAATAAAATACTGGTAAACCTCTGTGCAGCGTTTTGGTGTCTGATAAACCTTTAAACTCTGTTAGTCAAACTGGACATGGATCATATTTCATCATCTCGGTGCAGCTTTGAACAAACGGCAAAATAAATATCAGACGTAAAACCCACAAGTACAAGTGTGTGTCAGCTCCTGTGGTTTAGATTTAGTCTTCACTGTGTTCTCAGGGTGTGTTGGTAACCAGGTGATGTCGGTCAGGTCCAGGCCCGCGGTGGTCAGCCGGGTGGTGAATGTGGGTCAGGTAGAAGGTGACCGAACTGATGGTGGTGGGGGGGGTAATGTGATGGAGATTCTTGTGATATTGGATGAGATGTTGATTGAGCAGCTTTACGGTACGGTTTACATTCTAATATACACATAGTATATGTCGAGGGTTGAACATGTAACTGTGCTGGTTAGTGTTAGATTTGAAATCAGACAGTCGATTCGAGATAAAGCCGTTGTGACCTCAGCAGGAAGAAGCTCTGCTCCCAGTTGTGGACAGAAACAGAGAGCAGCAGATTTCACTGAGCGTGTTTTCATGAAGATCCTGAGGGAACGCGTTTGTGTCAGCTGACGGCAGTTTTCCCTCAGGGCCTTCATGAAAGCACAGTGCACTCTGGGAGTTTTCTGTGTGAGGCTGAGTTTATGTGGAAAAAGTCCCATCAGGACTGTTTTCACACTGGGAGTCACTGGGTCACATTAACGGAACTGTTGAATTTTAAATGAGCTGTATTGAAAAATAAGCTGAACAGCATGATGCTAATTGTCTTTAGCTGCAAATAAAATGTCGTCAGTAACAAACTCATTTTGCGCAGCCAAACATTTTTCAAACCAACAGGACTTTATAATCAATTCTTGTGGAGATGACAATGTTTCCATAGATAATAAATATGTGTCTAATGTGGGAAAGAATGTAAAATGATGAAGCCCTCAAACCTTCAAGCTGAAAGTAAGAGTGAAAAACTGGAAGTTCAGTTAAATCAAGAAGTTAAACTCTGTTTGTGTGATCGTACATGTGATAATTATTCTCCGGCAGCAGGTTAGAGATAAAGGGGGCTGAGCTCCAGGAGAAGAATGAAGGATACTTACGTCTCCGGTGGGATCTTCATCTGAGCCTGAGCTGTAATCCACAGGCAGAAAAATCCCAGAATCCCCAGGAGCTTCCTCGTTCCCCTGCCCTCCATCCTGCTTTGGACTCCCAACGTCGAGCTCCTCGCAGCTCGGATTCTAAAATTTTGGAGGCAGATTCGCAAACTGGGATCAGCTCTGAAAGTTCAAGGGGATCATGAAGAGTTTGTAGGAAAAGGCTTCCTCATGTTGGCTAAAGCGAGCAGAAGACGGCGGTCACAGCGGCGGGGTCTGAACCCTGAACGCTCTCCGTCACGTCTGGACAAACCCGTCCTGCTGCCGGCATCTTCTCACTGCTTCTGTTTCAGCTTCTCATCCTCTTTAAAGAAACTTCCAGATCTTTGATGATCGATCGATGATTTAAAGTCGTCCAGGACAAACTGACGGAAAAGTGAAATCGTTTTGACAAAAACTGTTTAGACAAACTCTTGAGGTTAAAGTTGAAAACTGGTCCTTCTCAGAGAATCCATAAGAAAAAAAACATGACAGAAGGAAGTTTCCTCTGCACCTGCTCCAGGTTCCTCCAGGTTCCTCCAGGTTCCTCCAGGTTGGTCCTCATTTCATCAGGACTAATAATTGGGTTAATTTCTCCACCTTGTATATATCCAGGCAGACAGAAAGCCGCCAGTCAGCAGCAGGTTTTGCAGCCGCTCGCCTCCACTGTCACCCAATTTGCAACGTAATCTACTTGGATTAAAAACTCCCCTTCCCCATGGAGAGAGAGAGAGAGAGAGAGAGAGAGAGAGACAGGGGGAGTGAGGGAAAGGATTGGAGCAGGGGATTGGACGAGGGCTCTGTTTTATCTAAGAGGATTAGAGCGATTTCTGGAGACAGACTCTCCTACGACCAATCAGAGCAGCCGGAAGAAAAGAAACCCTGAGGTTCATTTTGGCTGCTGAGAGAAGAGAGAGAGGGTGAGCGGCCAACAGTGACATGATGCCGACACACACACACACACACACACACACAGAGTCAGACAATGAGCTGAATAATCACAGAGTACAAACACTCCTGTGTTCATGTTCATCTCACTTCACTGACCCCTGAAGCAGGATTCGACCTCCGTGACTCATCTGAACCTCAGAGGAGCAGCTCGGAGGTCAGTGTGTGTTAGTTTGGGAGGAAACAAAACAACAACCACAAAACCACAGAGTCATGATGTGAGGCGAAAACACACACACACACACACACACGCGCACACACACACACACACTCCCAGGGTTCAGTCTACACTCTGGACCGGATCGACTGGGACTTTAAGTCTAATCTGATAAAAACTAATTAGAGTCAAAGCTGTTGACCAAGTGCAGCTCACCATCATCTCTGAGTCCGTCCTGCTCCTCTTCATCCTCATCATCACAGAAACACGTCTGACCTGTGGACACAGCAATGTTCATTTGTTCAACAGGAGCAACATGAATTATTTTACATTTCTGCCACAATGACCTCTTGTGGTCGGGTGAATAATGTCTGTTGTCTCTCAGGAAAAGGAAGAATTACTTCATGTCTCCAGTCGACGCCGGTTTCTCTTCATCAAACTCTTTCATTAACCTCAAAGTCATTTTGTGCCTAAACTCTCTCTTTGGAAACCATCTTTCACCATCATCCTCTTTTTGAATCAATGATATGTTGATGATGTTTTTTTTTGACAAAAGTCAAAATTCTTTATTTTAAAATACTATATTTGGTTGTTTTTTTTTTTTTTTTTTTTTAAAAAAAAAAGACAATTCCAGGACTATTTTTGGAAAACTCTCACATCACGTTTGGTTTCTTCATATTGATTGTCAGATACAGGATGGTTTACTTCTGGAGTCCTAAATAGTTTGACCTTCTGATTTACAGTATATCTGAAATTTAAAGCCACTCACAGTCAGTTTCAGTCCAGTTTCTCAAACTCTGTCCGCAACATTTGTAAAGTCATAAAAACCTGTAGAACTTCTCAGGTTGTTGTTGATCTAAAGTCCACATTCATCTGATCACAGCACCTGTCAGATGATATTCATTCATTCACTCTTCACTGAGGCTAAAGTCATCAGGTGTTCAGACGTGAAACTCACACTGAACTCGAACGTCTGCTGCCAGTTTCACAGTTCATGAATTATTGATCGGAGGTACAAGAATAGCCACAGAGTGATCAATAGATCAGAGTGTCGGAGAAGATCTGATCCTTCGCCACCGTGACCGACTCCATTATCACATCCACAACGTCTCTTTATGATAATCACACGAATCATGTGTATCAATAAAACATGTCATTCAACACTTCAATCAAAAACCTAAATCAAAGGCAAAGCAACAGAATTTGTGTTTTTGCTTTCTTTAAAATATAAATGATCTTAACAGGGAGGATGAGAATTAGATCGGATAATTATTTCACCTATGAACACACACGTTCCTGCTTTGCAGTCAAAACCCTCTCACAACTAATGAGTCAACAGCTCCCCCTACTGTTCCAAGACAGAACACACAACCATCATCTGCAGTTACACACATGCAGCTGCTTGTGAGCACACACACCAACAAAATGGCTCCAACTCAGCTCCAAACCGAGTCTTAACCCTCAAACCCTTTATTTGAGGGTTTAATGAGGATCAAATAAAATCATCTGTTTCAAAGCCACAAACACACACACGCACTTTCAGTCCATCATCATCTGTCTGTCCCAACACTGAGGCTCGACCCAGGACAGACTGTTGGACAGCGTCAGACTACATTAGTTCTCATGACTCCTGTGGCTCCTGATGCATCGATGACAGATGTGTTGGATTTGGTTCCTGTTTCTTCGTGTTGAGAACCAGTTTCCAACTTTCCAGCTTCAGTAAGACGAACCAAAGAATCTCTCTTCTCATTCTATAACAGTTAAATGACAGCGCTCTCTGGTGGACAAACACTGTAACACACCACCTGTGTAACATTTCTTTGTTACATTCTTGTTTAACATTTGCAGAGTTGCTCTTTCATCACTAACATTCAAGGAAAAATTATTTTGAAATTTAGATGCCAATAATTCACATATTCCCAGCACAGTAATATACAAAGAATGAATGGTTTACTTTCATTAGATGACAGGAACAGGAACAGGGAAAAATCCTTTTATTCCATCAGAATGAAGCGTTGTCACGTTAATAAAGACCCAAATACAGAAGTTTAATCAATAAATGATGCAAACTGTGGAACGTTCTTGTCTGGTCGTAGTGCAACCTTTATTTTTTCATCGATATTTACTACAACAAAACAAACCAACATATGTAAGTGACAGATCTGGTTTCAAGACACAATCTGCTTTCATCATTTTTAGGATCCTGGTCATGAAGTTCAGCCGTCGACCACCGAATCTTCACACCAGCACATTCTTTACTCAGACTTCTCAGAACTGTGTGTGTGTGTGTGTGTGTGTGTGTGTGTGCTGTATGGTGCTGATGAGGTGGGTTCCAGGTACACAGGGTGTCATGGAGGATCTGGTAACAGTGTGGTCTCAGTGTCAGAGCTGTGAGTAAATCACAGTTAGAGTGCTTCACCGACACACCCACCCACTCTGAGACACACACACACACACACACACACACACACACACACACACACTGACATTATCTTTTTTGTATTATGGGAGTTGGTATGAAAGAAATTCCAATGTTTTACCAACTTGAACAAGATGTGAGCTGATGCACCTCAATAAAACATGTTTTTCTTAAACTGGAAATGGACAACTTTTCCCCTCCAGCGTTTCCAGGTGGTATTTTTTTGGCACCACTCTTGCAAAGACAATCAGATCGCTTTCCACGTTCCTCAGATACGAGCAACTACCAACAACACAGGACACGCTGCATTCGTTTCCAAATGTCTGTGAAGAAACGATCAGCCACTTTGGAAATAAGAAACAAACGGCATCTTCTTAAACCAGAGCCAGAAACAGGTGACAGACTTTTAAAGCTGCCTTTTTCTTTACACCTGACTGGATGAACACGCGTCTCTTTGAGCAGCTACTGATTTTTCCTCCTGATTTTAAAACTGAAAAAACATGACGGCTGAAACCTTTCACCAAAATTAGTTTCTGGATAAACTTGAGGAGAGAAACGCGTCATCAGCTGCACATGAACACATGACTTTAAAAGCTCCATATCACCATATAAAAGCAATGTTTCCCTGATGACTGATCAGAGTTCACTCTCAGGTTGTGTGTTAGTAACTTCTGCACATGCTCAGTACACCCCTCCCTTCCCCCCCAGCAGCAGTCGTACAGCAGCTGTGACACCTGAGTTGTGGGATACGTAGCGTGACATGCCAGTCGCCAGTCACCCACCCCGGGGTCAGAGGTCAGGCGGTGTCCATCGTTACGTAACCTTGTTCCCACACACACAAGCGCTGCGCTCACTTTCAGTAAATACCGATCGGTTTCACACTTGAGCTCTCACTGTCCTGAGGTTTATTTCAGCTGCTGTTTGTGCTTCATTCACAAACACTCTGTTGTTTGCTCCAGGCTGTTTACTGCAGTGAAGTCTGAGACAAACATGTTCAACAGAGAGACAGGATCTGTTCGACAAGTCAGAACACCTCACTCAAAATCTCATGTACATTTATAACACAGCTAATAAGTAAAAACACAGCTGACGTTAGTTCATGTCTGCAACACCAGCAGCTCGGCTTTAGAGGACAGTGTTTTACAGATATTAATGAGACCAAGTTATGATGACGAGTACCTGCGCTGCCATGATTGTAGTTTTTTAATCGTTGTTTAACTTTGTTAAAATCACAAAGGTTTCACTTTCTTACAATAACTGCTCGAATGCAGCCGATTTGTCGCCTCAGCAGGTCACATGAAAGAAATGCTGAATGAGATAGTGAGTTACAGGAGATAGTGGACCACAGGCCAGCCAGTCAAAGAGGAGATATCATTTTCCAAGGCGTCATCTTGGATTTTTCAACTGCTGGTATATAGAAGGGAGAAGAGTCCAACTACAGAACTCATTCCTGGAGACCCGAGTCAGTGGGAAGAGCAGGAGATACTTCTGATCAATTCAGTTCAATCCATTCATTTCAATGGAATCAGCAGATCAGCTCGTGGGTCAAAGGAAACGGGGGAATCTTGAGTTTGACATTCAAATTTCATCATCGAACACTGTCATTGAGACAGTGCTGACATTTGAATGAACGGAGAAGCGGAGAGTTGAGAACAGAAGAAGCCCGAAGCCTGTGTCACCCTCCACAAAGGAAGGACATTAGTGATGAGACAGGAGCTGACGATGCAAAGACGTCTCTTGAATAAACCGTGTTAAATTGTTGTCCAGCTTGTTCGGAAAGCTACTGAGCAGCTCTAACATGTTCTTGGCTGGTTAGCGTGTTAGCAGTTAGGTCACAGTCCTTCAACAACCCGTCCTGTGAGGTCAGTTCAGAAACCTTCAGCTTCCTGCAGCTGCATCGACACCTGCCGATGATGCAACTTTGACAAAACGAGAAAGGCAGCACCAGGTTCATGAGTCTCTGAAAGCTGAAAGTCAGTGATCGAACCGAGACCGACGGCTGCACAGTCGGAGGGGAATCTAAAAACAAAACGTTCTCGTCCTCGTACTTTAAAGTAAATGTGGTTTCTTCTTCTCTGCAGCATTTTGAACAGTGGATTTTCATTCCTACGTCTCTACACAGCAAACAGCTGCTGAGCTATCAAAGTCCAGTCCATCATCCTCGGCCTCGTGTTAACACACCACCACACTCATGACCACTGCTGTGTGTGTGTGTGTGTGTGTGTTGAGGAGGGGGTTTCATCCCTCTGATATGGAGGGCTTAGCCAGCCCGGAGCACAACAATGGTCGTATTGAGGAGGACGTTTCCCCGCGTGGCCTGGCGTGGATGGAGGGTGATGGAGGGGTTTGGGGGGTTGATGGGGATGTTTCTTGGGGGGGTTGTTATGTGTAGAGACCCTGAGCCCTGCAGCTGTCGCCTGGCACGCTCCGGCCTCGGGGAGAACCGACAGCTCACGTCTGTGCCAAGTGTCCTGCTGCGGTCAATGGCGCGGGCCTGTCATCGTGGGGCATCTGGAGGGGAGTAAGGTGGAGGCGGGGGGAGACCGACGACCACCGCAACACCGCCCTCCTTCCCCACAGCTGCCCCCCCTCCCTCACCCCTGGGCTGCGTGTCACCCAGCTGCTTCGCCCTCTGATGCCCCGTTAAGATGGAACGTGTCACAGTTCGAGCGTCAAGCCGTTTATACGGCTCACACACGATCCGCTGTCGAGTCAGAGCATCAAAACCAGCGGCTGTCAATCACTCGACCAAAGTGGGTGACTCATCGACCAGCTCGTTTACAGGAGCTCAAAGAAACAAATGAGCAGAAGTCAAAACTGTCCAGATTCATGGCCACAGATAATTCTCTACTTTTCACTGGTAACACAAAGGGTGACGTTTGTCGAGCGGAGGAGTCTCTCTCTCTCGCCCCTTGTTCAGAGTAAACTTTACAAAATCAATGAAGTCGGTGAAACATTAAATATACTATTTTAACTGTATTCAACTGAGTTTCAAAGAGAAGAAGAATTAGATGATCACATTCTGTTTTATTTCAAATAGTGTCCCAACTTTTTTGGAATCAGGGTTGTAAAACAGACTTATCTGTAGATGAATTCATTCAGAAATGTTTAAATATTTGAACGTGTGTGTGTGTGTGATATATAAGGACACAAGCAAAGCGAACATACATTCAGAGTAAACGTGCAGGAGGAGTAAAACATGAGCTGTGTGTCACTGTGGACTTCATCCTGTCCAGACTGGTTCCTGACTGGATTCACCCTGCTGTCTCTCTCTCTCTGTCACACACACACACACACACACACACACGCACACACACACACACGCACACACACACAGCATGACTGAGGTTTTTGATAAAAATAACTGGGGAGTCAAGTTGAGTCAAATTTATTTATAGGACAAATGTTGCACAGTGACGCAACACAGTGAGCTGCGTTCAACAAACATTAAATACAAAAGAACCACAGCGCACAACAACATGAGAAATACAAGAAACACATTGATAACGACAGGAAAAATGTTTGAAAATCTGCTGTCACTTTGCCTTCGATGTAACTCTGACAGGTAGAAATACTACAACACCCACAGCCTCAGCCTGTTGCTATGGAGAAGAAGACGGTCAGAAGTGTGAATCCGAGCTGCAGCAAATTCTAATTTGTTGTTGAATTTGTGAACATAACATGACACCATAGTTCCTGACGGTGAATTCATTTAAGCTGCAGATCTTATTGTCAGTTTCTCAACATGGTAAACTTCAGTTTTCCCCAGGTATTCCAGGCGCGCAGCAGGGAATGTCATGACCAGTACCTGGATGTTTCTTGTTGAAATGCACCCTGGGAGAGACTTTTACTTCTGGAACAAGGAGCATCTGAAATAGCTCTTCCACTTGGACACTCGCTGTGATGAAAGGCACATCTTACCCAGAATGCATTGTTATATTTCATTGTTTTTGTATGACATCATAAAGACTGGATTTGTAAAACAATACAAAAGGTAAAGCTGACTGAAAAATAAACACGACACTTTATAGAACAAGGTGACTGAAAGAAAAGAGAAGCTAGAGGAAAAGATCTCTTTACATACAGGATTTCTGCAGCAGTGAATCACCATCGTGGTCGTTGGCCTTTTGCACATGCTCCTCGGCTTATTGGCTGATCCCTCCACATATTACATCACTCGTGTCCATATCACGTTGCTCAAAAGTTGAAATATTCATGGTGACATCTGTCTAATTAAAAATCCAGGCCCGATCGGACTGTGCCAAACCGCAAGTGCAGAGGTTTAAACTGCTGCCCTCCTCCTCCCTCTGCATCACTTCTTGTTCTCTGTTCTTCCTGAGGAGCAGCTCACAGTTGGTTTATTATTTATCTGCCGGCGTTGGGCCAACAGTTGCCGCTCGGCCTCTCGTCCTATCTGCAGCCCTGCGCCGCCACCTGGAGCTGTCACTTCGCTCCACGGCTGCAGAAAGAAAACCACCTCACTCTGAAAACACGAAGGATCTGATTCGACTGGGCGGCAGGAGGAAGGCAAAATGTTCAAACTGAAGTTTTGTCTCAGACGCAAAGTTTCCTTTACAGGTTCTTTGATTTTGGCATGAAAGAAGTCTGACGGTTTCTCAGACTTTGAGAAGTCAGACTGAAATGTTTTACGAGTCCCTGTCAGCATCCTGGATCTTTGCCTTAAACTTCAGCTAAACATATAAATAGAGTCTTTATGGAAGACAAAACAAGCTTTTTCTGGTCTGGATATGAGGATTTCGTTGTGAGGAGGAAAGGTCAATGTGGCTCTGATGATCTGATGAGTTTCAACATCCCTAACTGCTGCAGTTGTTCATCTGTTAAACCTTAAACATCATCACAAGACGCCAACGCCTCTTCGCTCCGTCTACCTGATCCTCGTATCCACCTCTCTCCTCTGTGTTTCAGAGGCCGTAAAGCCTCCAAACAGACCGGCAGTAAAGACCGGGGCCTCCATCAAACCGAGGCCGCTCGCCCGCCGCCTCCCTGTGTGGTCACTCGTAAACTCGTCCTCGTGTCGACCTGCAACGCTGCCACTTGACTTGCACGTAAAAACACCTCTTTAAAGAGCCTGTTACCTTCGGACAGCGTGGCGCTCCGAGAAAACAACACCTCACAAACACATGCACACACACACACACACACACACACACAGATGGTTTTCCACTTCTGAAGCAAGTCCTCGATAAACAAATCCACCCGAAAACAAAGATCTTTTACTGCTGATCGACTCCCAGATGCAGTTTCATTCACCTGCTGTTAAAGGAAGCAAAGGCTCGTGTTGTGTTACAGTCGGCTCACAAACTGTCTTCACATCCTCACTAAAGACCGACAGTCTTCTTCTGTGGTGTTTCCATTTTAGTGAGGAGGTTTAAGAGGAGGGAGAAGAAGGAGGGACTCCATCATGTCACATATGTAACCAACACAAATGAAATAAGGTTCTGTGGCACCGAACAATAAAGAGGTTGGAATCTCTGATGTTCTTCATCCTCAGAACACAGATTCCTCCAAACTGAGTCAGAGCTCAGTGTTCGGAGGTGATGATTCAGTTTCACTGTTAAAATGCTTCTTGTGTTTGTCAGAACGTCTGGATGTTAAAACCAGACAATGAGTGACTCTTTAACAATGTTTAATATTCGGCTCACAGATTAAACAAAAAAACAAAAATTGAAGGATTTTTGTCTTGAATATTGAGAATTTGACCAAACTGAATCGTTATTTTGAAGGAAGATAAAAACTGGAGGCCTCGTGCTTTTATTCACTACGAACCAAATACCAGCTTTTCAACTCCAGCTCTAAGTGCATTTTCAATGTGTGTAGAAACTTTCCACAGGAGTTTCCATTGAACACGGTTTATTTTTGCGCATGTAATTGTCTTGTAATGTGACAGTGTGGAGCTGTTGTATTGAAAGACATGTTGATCCCAAAGTACAGCAACTTTACTTTGTGCTTTTACTTCAGGATGATTAAGCCTGAATTGGAATGGAAGTCAAATTAATACAATTCAAATATTGAACACCCACCAATACTGTTTGTCACTTCACCCTGACCTACTGGATTTTTGATACTGATATTTGTGAAGTTAAACAATCTGATAATGACACTTAACATAAGGAATCAATCTTGATAACCCTTGAATTTATTCTTTTTTATTTTTGTGACCAAGATTCACACAGAGAGGAACATTTTACAGTGTAAAAATAAACATATCAGTGACCTGTTTCTAAATGACTTCAACACTAATCTGCTATTTCTGTACTGCACTTTCTTGTCACGTATCCAGAGATATATACAAATATATATCGGCTTGGCTGATTCATCCATCTCGCTCTAATTGTGAAACAGAGATCAGATATCAGCACAAGCATTTATGACACAGTGACTAAAAAAAGGCTCCATTAGTCCAGATTTTAATATAAATTTGGAAGAATATTTGTGTCTCTCATTACAGTTAATGTTATGAGGAGAACTGAACCACTGACCCAGAGGGTCAGAATCAACCTTGACCTTTTCACTCAAAGGTCAGAGGTCATTTGGAGCAGAACAAATGTAGCTCCAGACCAGCTTTAAACCTCTGGCACGGCCGCGGCCTCCCGCTCTGCCCCTTCAAACTATCAATAAAAGGATTCAAACTTGGCACGACGCTCAGATTCTGCAGATTGAGTGGACGATTAACACACAAGAGGCTCTCAGAGCGGCAGAAATCCCTTCTCTGCTGCACGGTGTCCTGTTACCCAGCACAATTTTCAAGGGTTTTAGCGTCTTCCTGTGCAAATCAACATATTCTCTGTGGTAAAAACGATTCACGGTGAAGTTCTGACCAAAGCGAATCTCGAGCTCAGCGGCCGCCCGCTGCTGCTGCTGAAAGGCCATACTTCAAAGTGCTCATCCACAGACCTTCAGATCAGCCCCGAAACACTCAGCCAGCAGTCGGCCGAGTTACTTCACCATCACAGTACTGACGTGATATTATTCTATGTGATTTGTCAGAAGTATTAAATTAATCCTACAGAGGAAGTAAAGTCACTGCAGCAGCTAAAAAGGCTGAAAGATAATAATAAAACAGGCAGATGATGATTGAAGAGTATTTTCTTTGTGCAACTCTCATGTCTGAGTTCAGTCTTTACATTTCAGAGATTGTCCATCCAGAAACTGACAGTTTAAAGGCCTGAACTCAGTTTAAGTTAAATTATTGCTGCCATATTCTTAAAGTTTCACTGGACCTTTGTTTTACACCATCTGTCAATGTGAACTGCGACCAAAAGAAACAGCTCAGGTGTGTCTCTTCACGTTTCGATGGAGAGCAATATGGCTACACCCGAAACTTCAGCGGCTTGAATCATCAGCTGAGACGAGTCGGTCGAACCCTGGTCTTTAGCTGCGTCGTTCCACACAGAGCACGACGCAGAATAACAGCCGGTCGGTTTAAGTCAACTTACTTTAACATGACACACTGATCCAGCTGGGCTGATGATCTGTGGAGCACTTTATTCTCTCTACTTGTCAGTGAACGTACAGATCTGAGACAGTCTCACCTGTCAGCTACCTGAGCAGGTGTCGTCTAGGCAGTTTGGCAAAAAGATGAAAGTAAAGCGCCAGAGACACAGTGAAAGTCCAGATCCTGGTCCAGGACCTGGAGGACCTCTGACTGCACAGGGTTAACATGTCCCAGGAGACACACACACACACACACACACACACACACACACACGCTGCACCAGCCTAATCCCCCCAAAGCAGCAGCTTTAGTGTAATTCACGCCGCAGCTGTCCACTGCTGGAAGAATCGAGAAATTGTCCTGCACATGTTCAGCTGCAGGAACAAATGTCACGGAGGACGGCAAATGAAAAAACAAGATGGACTCCTGAACCTCACAAACACACACACACACACACACACACACACACTCATATACAGTATAAACATGCGCATACCAGTGATGGCATGATGTGTAGTCAGAGGAGGGCAGGTGGAGGCTGCCAGAGGTTTTATAGCAGAGACAGCAGTGTGTGTGTGTGTGTGTGTGTGTGTGTGTGTGTTGGGGTTGATGAGGTCGTGTGGCATGAAGTAAGTTGATGCTGAAGGCTCAGGTCACATGACTGCTGATGAAAATAAAATATGTCTAATCCAATTTGATTTGGATTTGACTTTGATTCATATCACATATTTCAACAAGTTAAGCTAAAGGTAATGTTTATATAATGAGCAGTGTGTTCTGGTCCCGGTGGATCAGATGTGTGTGTTCATGCTTGGGCACGAAGACGTGGACTGAGACTTGGTTGATACACAGATCACAAAGGAAAGATTTCCTCAAAAAAGAATTAAAAAAAATGACAATATACCAACAATCAGCCACATCACAGAAACAAGGATACTGCAATCTAAAAAGTAACTAGTTACTTAAGCCCTCAGAAGTACCTCGAATGTGTACTTGTACAGTACTTGAGTAAATTTACTTAGGTGGATTCCAGCACTGCTTTAAAAACACAAATCTTTCTGTGAGTTTCAATTCATGACAGAGAAGTGACGTGGAGAAAATCTCAGGTTGAAAGATTTTGTACTTTGTTACTTCACGTCTCTGAATGTCGCTGCAGGTGCTGAAATCAGAATGAGCGGATCCAAAAAAAAAACATCCCGGCTGGTTCAAGTGCTTCGGTCACGCCTCGTCGTATTTTTGGCTCAGAAGCAGCTCCGTGAACGTCCGTGCTAAAAGCGATCGTACGGGCCGTTAAGATGAAAAGACGATATGATGAGAGGTTCTAAATCACGATTCATGACCGTGATAGAGGTAAAAAGTTACTGTTGGCTGTAAGTCAGATCCCAGCAGACAGAGAACAAAGTACCTGGGAAATGAGATTCTCATGGTGTCCTCAAAGTTTTTCCCCTCAGAACTGACTCTGGAAAGTTTTAGATTCTCATTCAGTAATGATTAGAGGAACACAGACTGTGAAAACGCTGCCCCCTGCTGACTAACGATGGTAACACTAATTATCAGTGGGACAGTCGGTTCACACATCTTCGATTCTTGTGTGAAATATTGAATAATTTGACGTCTTAGGGCTTTGAACAGTTTCTGAAAAGTTCAGAGGAAAACCCTAACATCTCACGACAAGGAGACACAACCAGGAACTGATCTTTGTGAGGATTTGTATTTGTTATTTTTATTTTTTTGCTTGAAAATGAAAAATTAGTAACTCTTCTATCAGATAAATGCAGCAGAGTATAACATACAATATTTCCCTAATGAAAGTAAATGAAATACTCAAGGTAAGTACAAATACCACAAATGGTACTTACAGTAAATACAGTCCTCCAGTAAATGCTACTTTTTATTGGTTGGGGAAGAATTCTTGCTTCACAGATTCATTTCAGCCTCTGATGTTGGGCACCGAGAACGTCTGACACCCAAATAAAAATACAGGTCATGACTGTCTGCAGATCAGGTGTCAGAGGAAGAGTGATGAGACGTTCAGGTGTCTCAGTTCAGACAGGATTCATTAAATTTAGACAGAACATTTTCTCCTCATGTCTCAGACTGATAAACCCAGAGTGAAGCCAGCAGAGTGTGTGTGTGTGTGTGTGTGTGTGTGTGTGTGTGTGTGTGTGTGTGTGTGTGTGTGCATTCCCAGCGAGTCCGTGGTCTTACTGAGCATTAGTGGACACATTTACCAACATGCCAGACGACTCAGGAAACAGACTGCAGTGCTCAGCTCCGCCTCAGGGGGGAAACACTCAGCAGAAAGAGTCTCCGTGGTCCAAACTGTGGTGATACTCAAGTCTTAAACTTTAAATAAAGAGTCAACATTAAAAATGAGGCTTTCAGAAATGAGGCATTGTTAGAGTAACTCAGCTAAAGAAGGCAGCTAAAGATCTTCTGTGGCTCTGCAGGGGAGTCTGAAAATAACCCTGATGATGTCACTGTGATGTCATCAGCACGTTGACTAAAAATGTTAGTTGAGATTTAGTGTTTTTGGAGCTTGATCCACACTAGAATCAAAATTGTCAGTGTCTCTCTTTTTGCATTTCAAACTCTGAATCTTAAAAGAAAAAATACTCTGCGTGATAAGAACGTCGAATAAATCCAAACCAAACCAGTATCTCCGTCCATGATTTAGCAATATTTCTTACAGCTCGTACTTTCTCTTGTCCCATTTTTGAAATAAATAGTGATGTGACGTATTTGACGTCTTTTTCCTGCTGTCAAACAGGCGTTTTCTTCAGGTGTTTAAAAATGGTGTAAAATCCTGAGAAAGCCTTAGAATTAAATAAACCATCCTGAAGGTTCCCGGCCAATCAGAAAGTAGCCGTCTGGTATCTCCTCAGTTTAAAAGTAAAAAATTAACTCAGACGTCGACAAAATAATCTGGTCCTTGTTAAATATCAACACTTTTACCAACTGGACTCATAAGAATGAATGAACTGCAACATTAAACTACACAAAACAAGTGGCACATAAATGTCTCTCAGAAAGAAGATTTGGATGCTGGAAGTCGGCTCTGATACGATCTCATTTTACATTTCAGTCATTTTGCTGACTCTCTTGACTCAAACAGGCAACAGACGAATTATGAAAACATGTCACGTACTGATGGAGAATTTTTTTATCTAAGAAGCATCTTACAGAATCCGGAGCAGATACATACCCACAGTCCTCTGGCGGCCATGTTGGAAAACATACGAGATCCTCGTGGATCTGGCTGTAATCTGACTTCATGCCATCAACACAGCAAGAACACAGCATCGACGACTGAGAGCTATGGACGTTCATTAATGACAAAACTATTGTATCTGCAAGCAGTGGCGCGTTTTGTTCTGTGTGACGCTGCACTTTAGGCCAAATAGTCATAAATTCAGGCTGCAGAGATAAGGGGATGTTGGCTTACAGCCCAAATGTGGGTATAAAAATAATGCGAACACCTAATACACCTAAAAAAACTCATCAGAACACCACATTGATATTGCGCAGGTCCAAAACTCTTCGCTTTCAGTTGTGGCAAAAGTGAAAGCTCATTCTGAAACATTAGCTAAAAAACTCTTTCATCATTCTAACACTCAGATTTATATGACTGATCATTGTTTAAATCTGCTGTCGTGCTACTGTAGTTTTCTCATTAATAAACCTTCACAGCGTCAAGAGACAAAAAAAATTCTGTCATTGAAAGAAAAAATGCTTCATATTTCACACTAAAAGTACAATTAAAATGTACTTGTTGTGCTTCAGAATCTTAAAGTGCACCACGTGTTATTTCGAGCACTAAAGAAAGGTAATAAATATTTTTGTCTGTGTGTGTTTGGGACCGAAATAAGACCTGTGTGGAATAAAGGTTGTAAATATTTGTTCTGCTTTTTGATGACGCAGCTCTGGTCCAGTGGAACGTTCTGGACTCCCCCTCCCGTCGAGCTCTGCGTGCTCAACATGATCTTGTGGATTCATTAAACTCGTCCTGACGTCTTTCCTGTAAAGACATACCCAGAGAAAGGTCTCATACCCCGGGCACGGGCAGCCTGGCCCTCAGTGACGCTCCGGACCAAAATAGTGTCATAAAGTCATCCATCAAACAAGTAGGCCAAGGGTCAGCAACGAGCCGGCAGCCGAGGGAAACCACAGAGATAAAACTGAACCCGGCGGGAACGTCCCAGAATACTCCTGAATTCACACTCACAATTTTTAGACTGTCAAGTAGTTTTCCTTCCTTCCCTCCACGCTTTCCTTTTTCAGTTCATTTCTATAAAGGTCAAACTGCGGAAAATACATTATTCAACATTTACTCAACTTTATTTTTCTGTCTACATTTATTAGTATTTTGTGGTGGTGCCTAACCCTTTGAAAGCATTGAATCAATAACCTATGTTACCAGAAAATCAAACCCAGAAGACAGATATTAAGTAAACATGGATGTTTTGACGAATCAGGTGAATTTGGTTGTTTCTTGCATTAGAAAGGGTCCGACTGGCACAACTCAGTGTCCCTGATTGCACCAATAACGCTTTTTAAAATGCTACCTGCTCACACATGCATGCAATGAAAATGGAATGAAAAAGGCAAAATGCTGCTGGTGATGAACTGTCAAATAACAAAAACATGCACATCCTAAAAAACAGGATGCTTGACTGAACATGAGAATAACAAAGAGCACATGGTGAGACGTCCCAACCATCACCATGATGGACATCTCAGCGCGCTATAATAACCATCCTACGGAGATTTAATGCTGTGGAAAGTACTATTTCTGGAGGTGTGTTCAAGTACAAGTACTCGGACATCGAAGCAAACCCCTTCTGAACAACCTTTACAAAAAAAACAAGCATTTTCATTCATCCATTCATGAGATGTGAGTCACTGATCAGCTAGTGCCTCTGCAGGTTCATGCCTGTTTGCTTTGGGCAGTCAATTTTTTTCAATGACAAATTTAGTCTACAACATGTCAGGAAACCTTCAGAAATGTGGATCACAATTTCTCACAGGCAAAGGAAATGTCTTCAGATTACACATGTTGTTTGACTTAATACTTTGTTTTGTGTAAAGTGTAAAGCAGCAAATGCTCACATCCAGATCCAGAGCAGGTTTTTATAACCGCTCCCCTGGATGTCAAACTGTGAGAGATGGTCGGATAGAATGGATGGCTCGTGTGTTTTGCCCCATTTAATATTGTATTCTCTTTGGTTAGTTTTAAAAAAAATGGCCCTATTTCTCTCAAATTATGGCCCAAAGTGTAGCTGCCTTTGAGATAGAAGACAGGAAGATAAGATTGTTTAAGATTTACAAAAATCAATAAAGGTTCAAGTATAAAAGAAATATCAGAAAACAAATATCAAAATCCCAAAATACACAATGTCAAAAACATAAATTTAAAGTCATTTCCATCACATTTCTGCTAATCGACTATGAGCAGTATCAGCTGAAGGCACAGAAGTAAAACATGCAGCTCTGATTGTTTCAGGATCAGATGAATGATGTGAGGTCTCAGTAGCACTTCCTCCATCGCTGCTGCACTGTGACGGACACAAATCCCATCCTCTCTGAAAGACAAACGGGATTTCTGCTCAACACTGAACTCCCTCTGTGAGAATCAGTCCTGCCATCCAACTTCAATCAGACACACAGAGAGAGAAGGTACAACTTCAGTCTGAGTCCATCGAGTCTGAGAAAAGCCTCCCACTGAGTCTGTACAGCGAGACAAAGAGCAGACACGTCTCCGTCTGAAACTGATCTCCGGTCTGAACCCAAAACAAAATGAAAACAAAACAAATCACGACCCTCTTCCCATGCTCCCCTCCATTCATATTCATCCCATAAGAAAATAACAAACCTATTAGTGCTGATCATCAACCATAAATATCAAACAATCGCCAGGCCCAGATGGGGAGGATTATGTCGCCTTAAAGTCATTACCATCACATCCTCTCCTTAAGCTTCCAATTCCCCCTCTCAGCTGCATTGTAATACCCCACCTCGGATCACTTTCCCATATTAAACTCACTGTTTGCCGATGAGCTTATTAATGCTTTTGTTTCGGCGTGCCAAAGCAAATGCCCTCCACTCCGACAGATAAAAGTCCTGAGCGTGATTAATCTGATTTAGTCTCAAATGGGTCTGAATGCTGTGGAAACAGGCAGAACTTGGCTGTAGTTGGATTCTTCCTAGGTGGTGCCGAAGCGTTTTTTCTCTCCTTTGAAGTGAGGACAATGCATGTTTCACGCCGAAAGTGGCTGTCAGAAGTCGGGCCGCGCTTATAACCGGCCGTAACCTGAGAGCGCAGAGGGGCTTAGGCTTCCCCCGCCAGAGTTTTGATATCAATTAGATTTGTGGTCACCTGATACTGCGAAGGCCCGGCGCTGAACATCTGCACGGGATAATGAGAGGAGGAGGAGGAGGAGGAGGAGGAGGAGGAGGAGGGCATGTGGCTGTGCTGTGGTACCTTGGCACTGCTGGAGCAAAGACACGAAACATCAGTCGACACTGGTGAAACAGATCCACAGACCAGGATGACAACATCCATTCTCACGGAGCTGCAAGTGAACCAGCAACACACAGTTCAACCAGCAACCAACCACAAACATATATTATATTGGAGCAGCAACTATTTTCATTATCAATTAATCTGTCAATTAGTCTCTCAGTTAATTAATTAAACATTTGGTCCATATGATGTCATATAAAATACAGAAAGACAAAGAAGCAAATTCTCAGAATTGAAAACCTGGAACCAACAACATTTTTGCATGAAAAATGACTTAAATGATCAAATCAATGAATGAATTATTTCAGATTCAAATTATGTTCAAATTATATTCTAGACATGTAGAAGGTAGTAGTTAAAACATCCGTCTGATCAGTTTTTTAACCAGTCAATAAGAAATGAAAAAGTTACGCCCTAAGTGATCTAGGTATAAAGTCAGTCATTGGCTGTTTGTCTGGTCCAGCAGACTGAAAACAAGGTGCTGGACACCGGAAACACAACCACGACGAAGACCAGACGTTGATTCTGACACCGAGGTCAAAAATCGGCTCAATCAAATGTTCTGTGCTTTTAATCGTCAGATGAGTGATGACGTGTGGCAGCGTGTCGTCTGTTGACACTCTGCTGGTGAACGTCTCCAGCTGGATGTTAACAAGATGCTGAGAGGCCGACAGAGCCGAGAACTACTAATCCCAGCAGCCACCAGGAAAACAACTAGTGAGATCTTGCAATTTTTTTCACCTCATATTTTTTTTTAAAGCAACAGAAGGTTGGAAACAGTCCAATGAAGCTCTAGCGCAAGTTCAGCGAGGAAGACAACAATGCTTTTTGATCACAAGCTATTTCTCATCTTTCCTCCTGCGCATGCTCACGCACATTTCCTGCCGTCAGTGTTGGGGCTGTCACTGGTATCAGCTGTCCAATAGCCCGGTGTCACGCCCTCATCACGAGCCTATCATCTTTGTGCGCTCCTTTTAAAATACGATCTTTCTCTGCCCTAGCTCCTTCATGCCGGTGACTTATGCGCCCCTCCACCTCCCCATCTCCACCTCGCCTTCGCAGAATCATCATCCACTTCATCACCCATCCGGCTTTTGCAGTTTTCAGTCGCCACCACCACCACTAGCATCAGGACTCTGGGGTTTTATCCAGCAACGGCTCGGACAGTGATTCTCCAATCAAGACGTTTCCCCTCAGAGTCCGCCAAAGACTCTCTGTCAAGGTTCAATATCTATTTCATGTCACTTGTTGTAATACATTATCTTTCTTCACATACTCGTCTCTCCTGGCTGAACTATTGTGCCAGTGGCTAAGAAGAAGTCCTCTAAGGGCTGGATTTTAGACCCGGAGCCCTGACATCACTGGTTATCTTATCAAGACAGTATTAGTTGGGCCTGCGGAGGATTCACTGGATCCTCAGCAATTTGGATATTTGGAACAAACAGGGGTTGTCGATGCTGTTCTTACCCTCCTTAACCTAATTTCTAAAAAGTTTGAAGACTCAGGTACACATGCACACGTCTTGTTTTTGGATTTCTCTTCAGCTTTTAATGCAATTCAGCCCCACATTTTATCCGCTGTTGTCTAATTCAACTTGAATCCTGGCATTGTTGGATGGATTTTAGATTTTCTGGTGGACAGATTCCAAGAAGAAGCAGAACAGGTGCGACATATAGTTAAAGTGGCCAGTAAGATTACTGGTGTTAAACTGCCTGATCGGTCTCACATCTTCCGAGAGTGAGAAACTTCTAAGGCTGGAGATATTTTACAGTGTCCTCTTCATCCTCTGTGTGGAGAATGGACAGACGGAGATTTAGACTACCGAAGTCCAGGTTAAATAACTTTTATTTCTCAGGTCACCAAACTGCGAATGATGACCCAGCTGATTATTAGTTAGTTAGTTCCACTTCTTTGACTGATGTCTTTCCCACAAAGAACATGGAAAAGAAAGGCAGAACCTACTACCGGTCCATTTCCATCAGTATGTTGATCGGAAGAATTTCAATACTTGTATCGGTTACAAAGGTTGACAGGAAGACAATAAAAAGTGCACATTTTGGAGTCATCTGAAGCCACGTACCCAGCGCAGCAGACTTTGAGCCAGTTTAAAGGTTCAGTGAGAAGGTTATGAGCAGAGCTGAGGCTGGACGAAACAGGAAGTCCTGCTCTCTGGGGATGCTGGACGAACCTGTCCCATAATTAACGTCCTCCATGTTACTCTGCCAACCCCTCGCAAACGGTACGCAAACAACTCTGCAGCCGTCTCACGTTTCAAAGTCGAGTCCTCAGCACCAGCTGTAGAACAGGGGGCATTTTTTTCACTATCTAATGCTGAAAGGAGAGCAGAGAGAGGACGAAGACAGAGGAATGAGCATGTTTGATAAACTGCAGATGTCCTGCAGGACAAGCTAAAGCTGCTGACAGGCTCTCTGAGCAACAACAGCCTGCACAGCAGCAGACTGGATAAGCTGTTCGAAAAGAGCAAATATAACTTTGACATAGTTGTTCTCAATGAAGCTTTTTACAAGGAAGGTTTGAAGAAAGGTCAGTGAAGGAAAGTCATCTTCAACTTCACATTTTAAATGACACTGCTTTGTGCCCATATTAGAGTTTTCATACAGAGTTTGTGTGCTGCAAGATTATGGGAAGAAGTTATATTATGCTTTAGGCCAGAAAATGTTGTGGTCTTCCTTGGGTTGATGGTACAGTCTGAGATCCCAATATAAACAAAGGTTCGACCCAGCACCGATAATCAACACACCAATTTTGTAAATTTGGAGTGTGAGAAACTGATCAACATCTCTCTTAACACAAGATAAGATACAATGAGGTGACCTGAAATAAGAAAATAAAAACAAGGATAGAGCAACGTGCACAGCACAAACCACACTGCTGTTCTTTCCTTGGAAGATGAACAATGGAAAATGGAGGAAACAGACGATCACAACTCCAAACACCTGGAGACGTAACATGAGGAAGCATTTTAAAAATGCAAACTGGCTGACAGCAACATCAGCACAATGAAAATCTGAAGTCACCTGTCAGCTTGTCACTAAAGGACTAAAGAACAGCAGGTTCAACTCCACGACAAATTTTACAATTAGGCCACATAAGTTGCAAAGGTTGCACCTGATAACGACACGTAATTAATGAGAAATCCTCAGCTATGCATGAAGCGTGATCTGCTGGACTTTACCCTTGACTTTGGTACTTCTCTCAGTAACCTTAGCCTGGACGACCCCTCCCCCTTTGTCCTTGCTGACCCCTCACCGGCGCAGAGCTGAATTTACATTCTTCACCAATCCTTTAAGCTCAGCGACCAAGACGCTCTCATCCCCTGATCAAAACAGACCTGTTGACACGTCCAGCTGAGTCCCAGAACACAGTTTGTCCTCCTCAGCTCCTCTAATTGGCTCACTGAGAGGAAAAAGATGTTGTATGGAGAGACGAGGGCGGGAGGAAAAGAGCTATCTCGCTAAACCTTCTGGTCATTGTTGACTGTCAGCCACCGTGACAAGTACAGCTTCATTAGGAAGGGATAAGCAGAGGCGAGATGGTGGGTCAAAGGTCACAGATGATGTGTGAAGAACACCTGCAGAGTGAAGCTGTAAAGATGAAGAATGACCTGTAACGTGCTCCCAAAAACTAGAGTCCTGCTAAAAACCCAGAAGCTACTTGTCAGATCGGCAGGATTAAGCTGCTGCTCTTGATTCAGCATCTACTCAAAATTTAGTAACTTGAGCTGTTTTCATTTTGGGGCATCAATCTTTTGATAAAAGCTTTTTAAATTGCATGTGAAAGTTCATCTTGACTTTGTCACACAGTACCTTGTTTCAAAGTAATAGTAGCAGCTTCTGATGAATTTCTAATAAAAAGGCAGTCACAATCACAGAGGCTCCTGATCCAGAGCTGCAATGCGAGGATCCGAGGAAGAGTCGATTGGGTCAACAGGCTTATCTTGATGTGTTGTCTTGGCTTCTGTAGGAAACACTGAGTGTGGATATTTTGATGGTTGAAGAACTGGAGTGTGTTGCCATTAAGGGTTCAGCAAAATATTGAAAATAATTAAGCCCATTTGCTGTTTCACTTTCACTTTTCATCATTTACTTTCAGAATGAGTTGAAAGTGGCCCCAGAACATTTTCTGGAGTCGAGTGTTGGTATTGAGAGCTACCGTCTGATTGTTGGCCGTGGCTGCATGCCTGAGGCCTTACTGTCATAAAACTCACTCTAATCAATTAAAGCATACAGCCGCAGTGTGTTGAGCTGATCGTGTTTCCCACTCAGAGCACCTGCTATCAGCCGTGATCACAACTCAGTGCGGCTCAAAACCCACTGACTCACACTGGCCTCACAGTTGGCCCGTCCACTGGCAGGGCATCCACACACACACACACACACATACATACATATCGGCTTACACATCGGTGTGCGTGCCAACAGCTAACACGCTCCTCCACGCACAGCCTCGCAAACTTTGTCATTTTATTTTCGTGCCCGTCACAATTTCACACGTCTTTTCCGGGCGTGGTTGGATAATCCCTCGCGGGGTGAGCGCCTGTGGGCCGGCGGGGGCCGCAGCGTGCCGGGCCGTGATTGTCATGACCTCCGAAAAAACATGTGAGCCAAGGTGAAGAACACTCGGCATTCTGGGTGTTTTCTCGGTTTTGCGACGAAACTTCAGCCGACATTTCCAGGAGCTTTTCTTAGAGCGGATTGAATGACCGTCCACAAGATCAGTTAAACAGACCTCAGCAGCAAAGGCGACCTTAACATGAGAAAAACAGAAAACAATGAACTATTATTACTATTTGTTCATGATTTATAATGTATGTTTTTCCTGTAGGTATTTAGTTTAAAATCAAGTTCAATGACCATTTTACCAAAAATCCTGTTGCTGTATTTCGTAGCTATAAAACCACATAAACTTGCCTTGTGCTACCTGCACATGTTCTCTATGTATTGATTTAGAGCTGCTACTTTGGTAATTGATTAATTGGTAATTATTGTCATTCTCTGATTGCAGATTCTCAAATGTGAGGATTTGCTGGTTCTCACTGCTTCATTTTATTTCAAACTAATTATCTTTGTTTTTTGGACTGTTGGTGGGACAAAACAAGACATCTTAGGTTCTGGGAACTTGTGACGGGCATATTTGACTCTTTGCAGACACTTTATAGACTGTGATTAATCAAATAATCGAGAAAATATTCAGCAAATTAATTGATAACAATGACAATGATGACAATAATCAACAGTGATACAGAGAAAAGTTTTTGAAACTAAAAAAGGTGGGAGAACATCGTCATTCTATAGATTTAAGACTGATTACAAAAGTTTGTTTCTGACTGAAGAAAATTAATGAAAGCGTTAAAAGTATTCTCTATTGAAAGTAACATAAGAAGCAGGCAAAAAAAACCAACCATATTATGTTGTGGGTCTAAGACATCTCACTACCTTTTAACAACTTTAAATTCAGATAATTAAAGCTTTTTCTGACTCCTGAGGGTCAGAGGAGACCCTGACGTCCCCCTTGAGGATAGTGTACATACTGTGTACTGTGTACTGTATATGTGAGCATATCCATCAGTCTCAGCGCATGAATCACAGTAAAAGCCTCCCGGTTGTGGGACTCTGGAGAACAATCGGGTCCAGCAGTTTGTCTTTCCTCTGCAGTTACTACTCATCGCTGTGAAACACCCTCATGCTTTGAGAGTGGAGTCAGCGCTTGTTAAAAACCAGGATTACCTCAGCGATTCTGCACGGTAAAGAGGCCGAACGCTCCGACAGAGACATTCTTTCCAGTTTACTGTCGGGACGGTAATGAGCTTGACGACGACGAATCAAAGCCAGAACACAGAGACGATCCTTTCTGAGCTGGAAGTTAATGACGCTTGTTGTCTTTGGGCAACAACTCTGTTCATGGCTGAGGGACTAAAATCTCAGACAAAGAGCACTGAAGATGTGCTGGAGGTGAAACCGGTGTTTATTATGGTACCTGATATGATTTAGCTTTAGTTTTCTGATGAAAATATTATATTTTCGTTGTCAACAAAACTAAACACATTTTGCTCGAGTTTCGTCAGTGAAATTTTAGTCTCATTTTCATCCTGCATTTTACATTTGTATGTCTTCTGAGCATTTTGAGACAAAAGCTGTCACAATCTTTGTCAAGTACAAACACGACTGCAATGGGATGATCATTTTGCCCTTTATCTGCTAAACGTGGAAGTCAGCAGCTTCTTGCTAACATGTTAGTGAGACCAACTGTACAAGATAATTTGTCAGATGTTGTGTGTCGGTTAACTGAGGGCAAACTGAGTGTCCCAACACAAATATTCATGTGTTTAAAGCTGATATCAGATATGGACGATTTGACATCATCATTGACAGATCAGAGCATCTCTAACAGAATTTTAATTTACTGTAAAAGGTCAAATATAAGTTAAGCTTGTCATCAGCAGATGAAATGAAGGCCTGACTGTACTGCAACAGTGTCTGTGGCTCCCCAGTGGTGTCAGCATGGGGGTGAGGTGGGAACAGAGGTCAAGGGTCATGGGTGACGGGAGGCTGTAAACAGCAGTGGTGGGCCACAGCGGGCAGGTACAGCCTCGGTTTTATTTATGAAGCTGCAGCCGCGGCCTGGGTCACGGTTGGCAGTGCTGACGAGGGGGGGGTTACCGTGCCCACGGGAATAGGAAGTTGGTCACGGGGTCAGGGGTCGAGGGGGAGGGGTAAAGGGTGTGTGTGTGTTTGTGGGTATGGAGGGGGTCGGATCGACAGGTGGGACGCTGCTGCAGACCGGCCACACCTGCCCCGCCTGTCAATCAACGTCCAGCCACGAGTGTGTGGTTACAGTCAGTGTGTGTTTTGTGAATGAGAGATGAGAGAGATACAGATAAAGAGAGACACAGACGGACGGACAGCCGAAAAAGTCTGTTTTAACAAACCTTGTGTGTGTCTGAGATTTCTTTCTTGTGATTGTAAATTCGGACCCAAACACATCTCTGAACTCCAGACTTTCTGTTTGCTTTTCACGCTCTTCATTTCCAGGTTTTTAGCAGAGTCACAACATGTTTTAAACAGCGCTGTCACATATTGGTATTCTCAGGGTTAAGTACTCAGAAATGCCATCAGGGGGCATGTGAGTGATACTTGTACTGTATACGCTCCAGGGCAGTTTTAATGAAAAAAGTTCTATGCAGTGTGAAACTGTTAACTTTTACTGTCCACAGGTTTTAAGCACACAACATTAAATATGACTATATGAATGGACAGAAGACAGTGTCGATGTTCAAAGTACACAAGAACAATGTTGATGGGGTAATCTGAGCTTTAGTAATGTGTAAAACAAAAAACAGCCCAACATTCATGGATTCATACCTCTCCTTTTTTTTCTATTTGTTTTTTTTTTTCTTACATTTGGGATAAACATGTTCTGGATTATTTTAGATACTATAAAATCATCTAACCATGATGATTATGAGGTAAAATCTCAAAACTATAAGAATGTGATCATATTTTGAGGCAGATTTACCACAGAGAGTTGTCCTTCAGTTATGGTTCTGCACAACTGACAGAATCACACTTCACAATAACAATAAACTAAAACATTATGTTCACAATCATATAAGACGTATGTGATCAGATAAAAGTGGAAGTAAACAGATGTAAATTTACTACAAGAGGAATGAATGGAGGCGAGGATGTGTTGACAAATTTGTATATTTCTTAATATTTGACTATACTTGACTATGAATATCAGAAAAAACTTACTAAGAAGCTGCTTCAGGCGAGACGGAGGCACTGAAATTCAGAAGAGACAAGGTGAAGGAGGGAAGGAGGAGAAGACAAGAGGAGAGAGAGGGAAGAACGTGAGGAAGGAAAGAAAGAAATATATGCGCTCAGTTCTCAGAATAAAATAATGAGTTAGCTGCTGGTCAGTTTCCCAGCATGCCCTGCAGTCGGTCAGTCGGACGCTCGGCTCCGTCTGTCTCTTACGTACAGTGTGTGTGTGTGTGTGTGTAGACGTACATTTGCTGTGTCAGTGGCAGGTGCAGATTAGACGGGTCGTTGTCCTGACAGTTGCAGTCGACCCAAAACAACACATGCAACACACACACACACACACACACACACACACAGATACATACAAAGCTCCTTAAGTGAGTCAGCACTGTGTGTGTGTTGAGTCAAAACTTCAACAAAGCACTTTCCTTCAATACAATAAAGCTTTAAATTAGATTACCTGCCTACCAAAATTTAAATGAGGTTGTATTGGTTGTTTTTAATCTAATCTTATGCATTACGATTTGAGAAAGCACTCTACAGAGCAACAAAGGAGCAGAGTATGATGTTAAAAATGATACCAGAACTTGATAAGAGCATGAGAACAATGTGAATATTTATGCAAAACTTAATTGGTGGAACCGTAAAAAAGCACAGACATATATGAGGTTTGTAAAAGCAAGGGAGTCTGAGTTTACACTGGATGTGATGCATCATTTTCACATCAAGACAAAGTTAAACATGTGGAGATAAGACGTGTTTGTAAATAATCATCTCTGAGAATATAACAGAAACTTTAAAATTCACTTTTTTCCACACTGTAGATCGTCACAAATATATTTTGCGTGTGTTTCTCTTGTTTTTCTTGAGCTTCATTTAAAAGTAATTTCCACAAAATTTAGACTTTGACTGTGTATCTTTGAAAAGTTTGGGATCTCCATTCTAACGAAGGTCAGCCAAACATGTTTGTAATGATGGACTCACTGGTGGGTCCTGCGCTCTGTGTGTGTGTGTGTGTGTGTGTGTGATGTGTAATTTCATGGTCCGTTTGCACTTATTTTGCATGAAATTTGCTTCCATTATTTGAATGGAAAGTACACAGAGATTATTTTCTTCTCTATGAAACTCATCCAAGCATGACTTCAGTTATTACACAATCAGTTTGAACCCCTCTGTGTGAAGGCACTTTACAAACACTCATCAATAATATGATTGTTATTAGTCAGATTTGTTCAGGCCTTTACCCTCTGCTGAGGACAAACATGAAGGACGAACACCATGTTCTGTACAGAGGAAAAATACCCTGTCGTCTCTAGAGGGCGCTAATCCTGTGTGTGTGTGTGTGTGTGTGTGTGCGTGTGTGTGTTTTGAAGGCCATGAGGGACCCCATGGGACTCTCCAGTTGCAGGCCTGCAGACTGGCTGGCACCCTCAAAGTAGCTTCTTCATCCTGGAGACAGCTGTTGTCTCCGTGACGACACGATCGGCCAATGAGGGAGTGGGTGGGGGGTGTGTGTGTGTTTGTATGTGCGTGTGTGTATTTGTGTGTATGCATGGTGTGCTTAAAGCTGCTCATATCGAGTGGCAAGGATCAAGTGAAGTCAATTTTACTTGTTCATAAATACAGACAGAAAATACTGAAACCTGGAAAATTAAGATGTAGATTATTACATGAACTGTATGAAACACAGCTTGTGTTTGTATGTGTGTGTTGAAGTGTGTGTGTTTGTGTGTCAGCGGTGCAGGCCAGTTGGCTCTGTGCAGTAAACACCATTCCTTCATTCCCACTGTGGCAGAAGAAAAGACTCCATATAGATTCAACAACAAGGAAACATAATTCTGGGTCTGATCCTGCAGTTAGCAGCTGGACGTGTAAAGAGCCTGCAGGGACGAGAGGCAGCCTTCACTAAGACAGTGTTCGCTTACATCCAGCACACAGGCCTGACCAGGACTGAACTCTGCCAAATGTCTACACACAAACAGAGCTGTATCTGCGCAGCCTTCAATCCACAGAAATAACTCTCATTGGTCAAATACGTTTATATCTGATGCTAACGTTTGTGCTAAAGCAGGAAGTAGTTTGGACCAGGAAGGGCACCGGGCTGGACAGCGATTTGTGCAGGTCACATGATGTAGGTTGGCCCAGAAAGACTTTTTTCTGCATTACAAAAGAAGCTGCTGTAAAATGATGAAGAAAACATTCAGAATTCAGAAGACACAGGCCATGAGCAGCTCAGCTACAGACGGGCTCAAATTCTCAAATGCTTTATGGACCAAAAACACCAAAGTCTGAAGACGTTTTTCAGCACACGTGTCTGACAGGCAACTTTATTTTTGTTGTTGGTTCTCTTCATACATTATGTAGTGCCGATTTGCTGCTTTCTTCTCTATGATAATAAACAGAATATTTTGGACTTTTGACAGACACAACAAGCAATCTGAATACATCACAGTGCATTCTGGGAGCATTCAACTAATGATTCATTCGCCAAGAAAATATTCAGAAGAGCGACCAATAATGACAATAATCATTAGTTGCAACTGGGGATTGAACCATCAACCCTGCAATGAATGGATGACAGTTGTCTTTGAAGAAAAAAGGCTCCTATCCAATGAGATGTGCAGTAGCAGCATAAAGACCTCACCTACAGTCCTGGCTAAGGCACACTGGGGAGGTCAAATCTCCGGCAGCCATGTTGGAAGCCATAAACTCTGAACAGCTGATTGTACTTCCATCTGAATTAGTGTCGGACTGTCATTAGTGACGGACTACTCCTGCAGTGGTTTCCATTAGTGGCGACTAGTTTTGTCAGAGAAGAAAAGTTTGCGTCATGTTGCACAGCGGCAAATATTAAAAAGTTCAAAAGTTGAACTCCATACTGATCTTTTTTCTTTCCACTGATCACAGCAACTCCATGAAATGAACTGATTTGGGTCTGAAATATAAACACTAGGATGGGCAAGCCTCAGCATCACACACGAATAATTTAGACATTTAGTATGTGAAATACTGAATTTAATGTTTAACATGTACTAGTTATGTTTTAGTATGTAAACAACTTGGCTGGAAACCAATGATGATCTAACCCAGAGGAGACAGTTGGTGCTGAAGCGTCTGTGGTGACACATCCTCCATCAACCTGAGCTGAGACCTCAGCAGACAGGTGGAGTTTAACAAATGTCACCTTTACCAGGTGAGCGAATGAAGGGCAAAGCGTAAAGTGATTGGCCAGATGATCCAGTGACAGGACAAGACATTTGCTCCTCAGGAAGTGACCCAACACCTCTGAACACCATGTCCGAAGAAGTCGTAACCTCCTGCAGGAAAAAGCGCTGATGTGGTCTGAGGGAGGCAGAGGGCAACGACTGATGTGTTCTCAAGACACAGCTGCAATACAGAGAGACAGGTGTGTGTGTGTGTGTGTGTGTACGGATAGCAGGTACAGTTTTTTTTCTTCAAAGACACTAAATTGATTTTTTTTAGATTTCAGATTTATCTTGATCCAAGTTCCAGGGCCACAAAACTAAATTTCTTAGTTTTGACTCATGTTTCACTGAATTAAACTTTCCAACTTTCCGGTGAAAACTTAACAATGTACTCACAACTCCAGGAGGCAGAGAAACCTGAATGAGGGTTGATTTGGATTCTGTTTATTGGAAGTCAAACATTTCTAATCAATCACCATGAATTCATCCAGAATGATCCTTCTCTGTGTTAACTGGTCTCCTCCTCCTCCCCCACTCTATCCCCTCCTCTCTTCATCGTGAGTGACCTTTGACCTTCTGACCTGAAGTAGAGTTGGACAGTTTAACAGTCAGTGGTCTGTAGTACTGTGATTACAGCTAAAACTACTAGTTGATAAATTTGATAATCAATCATTTAGGCCACCTTTCAATAAAATGCCAAACATGGCATAGTTTCAGTTTCTCAATTGTGAGAATTTGCTGCTTTTCCTTGTAACATTATAATAAAATGAATATCTTAATTTGCGATGTTTCTGTTTTATAGAGTAAACATTTAACTGATTGATCATGAAAATAATCTGCAGAGTAACTGATAATGAAATATAGTTGCAGCCCAACATTTCTTGTCAGTCAACATGAATTCATCTTTAGAAAATTATCTTTTTCTCAACTGACTTGATCTCCTCACGCTCCCCCACTCTGTCCTCTCCCTTCCTCTCTTGTCTCAACATGAAATCACTTTTTCAGTTTGTAGTGCAAGACACTGCATCTTGGTCTCCTCCGCTGTCCCAGCATCCTTTGCTTCCTCTGCAGTAGCTGGACAAAGAAACCTGACACTAACTAGTCAGAGGGGGGAGGTCAGGTCGAGGTCAAGGCCACCGTCCAAATATCAGGAGCAGGTGATGATCAACGAGTTCAAAGTGCGGCAGGAGAAGAGTCTGATCTGAATGCAGTCACACAGTTTGGATGGAGGATTCTTAGGTAGAGAACAATCATGGGTCAGTTTGGCCAAACTACAACAAAAAATATTTCATTGCTTGCTGCCCCTGGTTTCTGACCAGGTCGGCAGTTTTGGACTTGACTTCTCTCGGAAGGCTTCCATCCAAATTTAGTGCAAATTATAAGTGAATTTCCATAAAAACAGCAAAAGAAAATGCTAATTCATGTGTATTTTCATCCACTACTGTGAATATTAGGAATTAGTTCATTGAACTCAACAGAGGGTGGAGCTAATTCTTGAGTCAGATGCCATCATAACACTGTGGGAGAAGAGGACACAAGATGACTCCATTAAAAGAGCTCCAGTCAAGAGTCTAAATACAATATTTTAATGAACTGAGTCTTCTGGTTTGGAGTGAGCATCACACAGGGGCCATTTTGTTCTTCACTTTGACCCCAATGGGCGAAACTTTCGTCCTGATCAGACGAGCTTCTTCATTATCAATGATGGACTTCTGAACTTCAACTTAGCAATGAAAGTCTCTAAAATCTTTAGTCTCCTCTTCACAGATCGATTACCCACGACCCCCCTGTGTTTCTGAGACTTCCCGGTCAGAAAGTCATTTGTCAGTATTAAGGTGGATCATGTCGGGAGCCACCGTAGGTACCGAGGTTAGCGCACAGCAGTTGAGTAAACATCAGTCGGGGTATCACTTTCAGTGCGGCTGCTGGCCTCACCTCAGGGTAAACAGAGGCAACGTCCACGTCCAGCACTCAGGTATCAAACTGACCCACGATTTACGCTAAAAACCATCTCGTTTCTGTCAGACTGACTGACAAACACAAGAGGAGGAGACGCTCAGCGGACACACAGGAGATGGCGGGGTGTTTATGTCTCGTGCTATCTGGTGTCCTGTCTGAGTGGAGGCTTTCGCTGCAGGTCAGTCTGTGACCTCCTGGACCTGGACCGTCCCCCCAAACACCAGCAGAGTCTGACACTGATCCAAGTTTGATCTGTCGGGCTGATTAAAACATAAAAAATGCCAATACATGTACATTTTGGTGCCAATATCAATAACCTACTTTGAGGAATACAAACATGTTTTTCTACAAACTTATTTTTGTCACTGAAGAAAAAAAGCCAAAGTTCTTTGCCGTCAAACACACAAGAAGCCGGACAAGATCTTTGTCTACATAAAATTCAATCATAAGTTTTGATCTAAATCAGGATCCAGCTGAGCCTGACGAACTGAGTCTGAGACGTCCTAAAATGGCCACAAAGGATAAACCCTTTTGATTTAGGAAACAACATGACCTCTCCTCACATGCAACCAAACTGTAAATATCTCACAATAATATTTATCTTGTCTGTCAGACGAGGTGGCAGAGGCAGCACAAATGAATGGAACAGCATGTTTTAGTAATAGGCTAAGTGGGTTGCCTTCAAATTAATCTGAACAAATTTCACGTCAGTTTGAATGAATTCTTCCTGGGGCAGTTTAAAACATCAAACATGTAATCACAACCTCCCCTGTTCACGTGTGAAAGAGACTTTGGTTGCATGTCATCCTCTCTCTCTCCCTGTCCGTCTCAACGTTACAGAAAATGTTCCCAAAAACTACTTTAAAAGTGAAAATCTGAATTCAGATCAGCGACACTGCGCTGACGTGGCCTGTTGAAACCCTCGCTCAGTCTTGAGGTGGCTTTTCGTGGTCAGTGACTCAGTCGGGTCAGAAGTTTGTTGTTTGTGTATGTGAATTCCCAGCTGACTCTGAAGTATCAACTCTGTAAAGCCAAACAGAGGAAACGGACAAAGAGGTCACGACCTTTCAGCCGTCGGGTCATGTCCAATCAGAGGGTCACGGACGCCGAGGAGAGATTCAGTGTTTCCGAGTCCGTCAATAAACTAGTTGTGTTAGTGAGTTAATCCAAACCTGTCAGGAAGTGAAAGTGTCAGGGGACAAGCTCTTCACTCCAAACACTTGACCTGCTTATTTTCAAGTTTACAAAGGGTAAGTAGGTTTATCTAAGGATAAGTCAGTTTGTGCGAATTCACTTCATTTATAAAACCTTAAACTCAGTAGACTCAAACAAGCATGGAGCCATTTTAACACAAACTTATGTGAGTATCTAAATAAAATATTCTGGATTTGATTTGATTTGTTTCAGTGTTAAAATTGTTGAATGTATGTAAAATATAAGAAAAGAAAGCTGCATCATTTGGTGAAATCAGGTCCTAAAGATCTATCGAATCAGTTTTCAGAGCTGTTCTCCGAAGTCGGTATGAAGCTGTAAACATCACATTGTGAATCATTTACTGCTGGTCTGGTTTGCCATTGAACTTGGCGTCTTCCTGCGCGTCTCTGCTCCACTGTTTGACACTAAACTATCACGTTTCCAAAACAGCGGTGACTCTCCGCACGGCCGATGAAATATTCAATGATGCTTGGGTTTCAGCTCTTCACCGGCCTGAATCCTGCCGCTCGTACTGCGACGTCCCCTGAGGGCCCCCCCTGCCAGACCAGCGGCCCCCTCAGCAGAGTTTGGACCTCGTCGGTAGGAAGCGGGCCCCTGGGAGCCATTTATAACCCGACCCCTAGCTCGCGGGGCAGCACTCGTTCTCCTGCACTTCTCGGCCAAGTGTTAAAAGAGAGATTCTTAAAAATGGAGCAGCCATATGTACCACACCCCGGAGCTTTAAATGAGCTTTCATCGAGGAGGGGGTCGGCTTTTCTCCTCTTACAGCCCAAAGCACTCAGAGCCGAGGCGAGCCGCCCGCTGACAGGTCGGCCATCTTGGAGGATTGTTCTGTGGCACTATGGCGTTCGGTCACTGGTCAGCTGGATGCTCATTTTAACACTTGCTTTTAAAAGTTAATTAGTGAAGGCAGCTTCACACTGTAAGTGAGCCGATATACAGGTTTTACTATCCACAGTTTATGTTTTGATTAGCCACAATGTCTCCTGGTCGAACGGAGGCAGAGCAGCCACAGTAAACCACAGTGAACCTCGTCTCCTCGTCTGTCCGGCTCTCACTACTGTGGCCAGTGTCTCAAATTCACTGGCTAGACCAAAAATCCACCGGCAAAGAAAATTTATTACCAGCCAAAATGCATATTGGGAATGACTTTAGCATTTAATTATTAAAAAATGCTGCAGTAAAACAACCTGATTTGACAAATTATTACAGAGATGATTGGGGACCTGTTGTACAAGAATGTGGCTGAATTTGCTTGTAACAATTTGAAGATTTTATTTTATAGAATTTTTAAAATCTGTCTGTTTAGAAATGAATGGGACATTGTTTTGATAGTAACAGTGCTCTAGTGAAAGAACAAGAAAGTATCAACAGATGTCGACATATGTATTTCAGAAAAGGAAAAGAAAAAATAGAAACTTTCCCTTTTTAAAACAACCTTTGTGGCCATTTGAGTATAGATTTCTGAGTTTACTGGATGCCCTCGAATGCACCATGAAGTCTCTACACACACAGTACATACGCAAACACATACTGTACATACAGTACTTCTACAGACAGGTCTAATAACACACTGTTCAACATAAACACACACTGATATGCACTGCTGAAGTCACACTGTGAACCCGTCAGACTATTTACACGTCCCGTCACTGTTATTCCGATCAGAGGTCCAATCAAATAGATGGGACAAGTCAGGAGTGTAGTAGGTGGCGCTACATTGGGTGTAAAGTTAATGTTACACCCTGACTCTGTCAGCAGAGAACTGCAAGTCAAACTATCAACTGTTGGTCAAGTTTCCATGTAAAAAAAAATCAGTAAAAGCAGATGTTAATGTTATGACTTGGTGCTTCAACATAAACAGTTGTTGAAGTGAATTTTCCAGTCAGGTGCCATTAAACCATTGCTGAAGAAGAGCACAAGGAGTAATTAAAATAGCTTCAGCTTAAACAATGGACAACTATGTGAAAAGCATGATGGGAAAATGGAATTTGTGTTTGGACAAACCTGTGAACATTCAAGCCCATTCAACAGTCAAATTATGAGACACTAAATGACGTAACAACAGGAAGTGACGGAAAGTTGCTGAAACAGGAGTCAGAGTGCTGCAACTAGGAGTCGGGATAACCGTGTGCTCCCAAAATAAAGCCTGAAGACTTGAGCGCCTCTGGTTGGGAATGTGAGCTATGGACGCCCTCTAAGCCCCGGGACCAGATTCCTCCTTAAAATAGTGTCCTGGGTGAAGAGAGACGTTCTGAGGCCACAGAGCTGCTTTCTGTAGGAATTTACACTTCAGTTAATTGGCGGTTTCTTCATAGCACTGCTGGACTGAATGGAGACCCAGGAATACTTGTGATATCTGTTTTAAAGGCAGTGAGGCTCTGACCTTTGACCTGCTTACTGTTGGTCCCTCATAATGTTGGTGATGGTCGGTGACTGTTTCTCTTCATGTGCAGGAGTTTGATGCAGCACACAAAGCAACAGAAATAAGCAGGTTGATGACTGAGTGCGGTGAAGCTGGATCATGATTACGGACAAAATAACTGTGATTTACAGAGTTTCCTAAAGAGCCCCTAAAGGGACATGTGCAAAAAACAATGATCTATAAGCATCTCATACTCACAAGACACTATCTCATGTGCTGTAACAAATGGCAAACGACGATTTGCAAGTAAAGCAGTAATGTCCTTATAATGACGTCGAAGTTAAAATAAAGCAGAACTAACTCCTGTACCGTCATTTCCACACAGAAACATAGCAGGTGGGTGGTCTCATGCGTTCCAGGTATTCCATGCGCCCTCAATGGTATCTGATGCACACCAGACAGTATCTCGTGAGTACGAGATACTGAAAGACTTTTTTTTTTGCCCATGTCCCTTTAGGGGCTCTGTAGTTTCTTGATGGGCAGACAGATTTACTTGTTGCCAAATTAACTCAACCTCTAACTGCTGTTAACTGTAAGTTCGATGCCATTAGCTGTTCGCTTCATTAGTTGCGCAGTTTGTTAGGTTTGATAAAAATCCAAGACAATCGTGGTGCAAATTTTACTATATTTGAGCTGTAAAAGCAGCTTTTAAGGTTTAAGATAAAGTTTTCAAGTTTGATGAATCTTGTCATAATAGCAAGAAGATTTGACTCCAGCACATCCTTGCTAACACACACACATTAACACAGAAACTTTACATCTGCACTCAGACTGTTTGTTTACAGCCTTTTCCAACTGAAACACCTCTGCAGGTTGAAGCCTGAACCTGAAGCCTGTGACACTGTGATAATGGGGGAATTACAGCTGTTACTCACAGAAAGTAGCCTGATCTGGAGGGCCGGGGGCCACAGGAAGTAACCTGTAACTTAAGGTCTATCCCCCCGCCGGGCAGCCCGAAAGAGCAGAGACAAAACATCATCAATGTATGATTTATAAAGCTGAACGTGTCGGTGTGGAAACGACGTGTCTCAGTGATGAAGATGAATGGGTCGTGGGAGGAACGTCACTTTAACAGGGCAGTGATTTAACTGATGGGCCATTAGAGCAGCGCGACACGCCTCACATGAGAGAACTTATGAGAGATCGTATTCAGCTTATAGACTGATACATCGTTCAAATCACAGTGAATACAGACAAGCAACAATGGAGTCATTTAAATGTGTATATGCACATCAAAAATATCAATGCATAAATCAAACACATGAAACACCCTCCTCCATCCTGTGGACAATGTGGAGAGGCAGCTGCTCCCTCTCAGAATCCAATGAAATGTTCCTTTGTTCTTTAAGTTTCGTCTAAAAAGTGAATAATAAGTTTAATTCATATTCAAAGTAATGAATAACTGTGACTGTTTGAATGTATTCTCATGCTCATTCATCAAAGACAGAAAGTTTGGTTGAATTAGTTTAGGGTTGTAAGAATACTTTTTAAAGTACAACACACAAGTACAATAAATAAAAAAATCTTGCAGGTACTACGACCTTCAATAGAGCCAACAAACAGTCACAAACTCCACAAAGTCAACATGTTATTTGACATGTGACATGATTGAGGTACTGTTACTTCACTGCATTTATTTTAAAGGAGAAATATTTAATGTGTGTCACAGATCACTTTGAGATAAGATGTGAAGCAGGACAGAGGTCAGACTTCACCAGTGAGTAGAGACTAAATATTTCACATCTAACTGTGAATTAAGTTAACTAGGCAGTTAAACTCATCCAAGTTTGGTAAAAGAGAGAAACTTGAATTCAGAAGGTGCACGGACAGATTTTTCTGTTTAATGTGGACAAAAAGGTGTAAAAATATTTCCCGTCTTCATTTTTTGTGCTTTTATTTTATTTATTTATTAGACTAAAAAAAGCTTATAGCATCTGGCTTAAACATCCCCCACCTGACAGCACAGGGGGCTGGAACGTCACATGACCCAGGCTAGCTGGTTAGCATGCTAACTTCAGCAGAACGGACGTCTTTGAAGCCAAAACTGTTATTTCTTCACACTGTGAAGATAATTTTAGCTAATTTTTGAATGTTTTAAACAGACATCTGACTCACATATTACATATGGCACCTTTAAAGCTTTAGTTACTTTGCATTCATAAATAAATAAGATATATAATCAACAAATAATTTAGGATGTATGTATAAGTCAATTTCTGATAAAACAATTGCTGATGTTTCAAATGCAGGACTTTTTGGTAAACAGCATTTGTACACTGTGGTACTGATACTTGTACTCAAGGAAAGTAGTGAGAACTTCTAGCATCACTGTCCATAACTGGAGCCAGTAAATAGACGGAGCCGCAGCGGGACATTTAACATGAGTAAAGAAACCAGCCAGAAAAACACAGTTTGAATATTATATATAATATAGACTCACGTTTTTTTGAGGAGGGCATCCTTCTGTCCTTCGTGGAGGTTTGATGGTCCATGTCCACATCATGATGTCCCCATAGGCTGTATAATGTCCCTCTGCTGGCGGCTAAAAGTCCACATGCTACTAGATTAGCATGTTTGCTAGCTGATGCTAACTTGCTAACTACCGGCTGTTGATTAGATTGATGCTGAAGTAAACGTGACTTGGCTGTGAGGCTGAGATGCCGCTGATTCAGCTCTCCTGTCGCTCTTCGCAGTGACCTGACGGCGTCCACATCCACCTGTTCCATCCGTCAACAGGTGGAAACGTCACCTGCCTTCTTCACCTGGACCGGAGGACTGCACTTCCCTCTTTGACCGCTCACACCGACCGACGTTCACCAGCCGTTACAACCCAGAGAGGCGCTGTTTCTCTCATCTGAAGAGCTCAATGAAAACTGCGGAAAAGATGTTGACAGTAGTTATTTGTTATTAACTTGTTATTTTGTTGTTTATTAAATCCATATGATCAATTCATGACAAGTACTTCAAATGTGTACTTAATTGCAGTACTAAAGTAAATGTAAGTAGTTATATTACACGACTGGTTACCAAAAATATAATGTAATGATGCCCATTCTGTTAAACGAGGGAATTAAAAAGAGTCAGACATTATTAAAACATTGTGTGGACAGATAGATTCTGATGGGTTTTTGGTATTTCAACATTTAATACTGAGGCTGCAACTAATGATTCTTTTCTGATTAATACAAATCTTACATTCTCAATTAACTGACAAAACATTTTTGTTTATAAAAAATATCTATCTATCTATCTATCTATCTATCTATCTATCGGGATGAGTTGAGGTTTTAAACAGTAAAGAGTGTTTCCTGAGTGAATCAGAGCTGTTATGTCTTTCACAGATGGACAGACACCTGTTGTACTGAGACAATGACCCCCAGTCAGCAGGTCAAAGGTCACAGAGAAGCACAAACACTGGGCCACTTTTAAAAAGTATAGATAGATAGATCATATAGATGTTTATCCCTTTTATCCTCAGAGCACAAATACACTGAATTAACAGTTAAATTTGATTCAATTAAACTTTGACTTCAGTCTTTCTCACATCAACATAATGCAAGAGGAACATTCATGGTTATGAACACAAATGAAAATATGAACTATATACACCAAGTATGTTTGTCACAAATGATTATTTCAGGGGAACAAATTAAATACACATACATACTGTATATAAACACATATTTCTGATATCTTATTAAGTCAATGATTAATCAGCTGTTAGACTGTTATCAATAAAATAAAAAAGAATCACAATAATGAAAGTAATCCTGATGTGCAGAACATGAACACTAATCTGAGAGTTTTGTAGGTTTTTAGCTAAATCAAATAATACCAGAGGATCTAAAAAGTCCAGATGAGGAGAGGTGACGGTCCTGAAGTCAAACCAACACAATAAACCATAAATCGTGGACTTAAGTGCACATAGAGACCGGAGCTGCAGTGTCAGCAGTCCAAACACTGGTGGAGCATCTGGAAACTTCATCCACCTCCACCTCTGACACTGCTTCCACCCTCCACCCCCCGCAGGCTGCAGGCCGGGACACTGCAGGGTGGAGGACCCAGAGGGGACGGCAGCCAGCCCGAGGACCTGAGGGAAGTGTCCGGGGGTGAAACTCCCACGGGGGACAAACGATCCTGCCATGTTACCGAACGGGACGCCGCGACCTGGAAGTCTTGTTTTCTACATCAGACTCAATGTGGTAGACCAATCGCTCCACAACCGTCCTGGGAACCCAAAATACGGGCAAAGTACGAGGGAGGGTCTGGGTGCTGGAGGGTTAAAAACAACAGGAAACACTGATTTGACTTTACTGACGTTGATATCAAATTAAAATTGATGTCGAATTAGTAAATCCACACTCATCTTAAATTCTTAATCTTAAAGAAAATAAAAATCTTCAGAAAGAAATAATCATAACATGACATGATTAAACCATTGGGAGACACCAGTCTATCAGATGTGATGAGCACATATGTATTTATTGAAGAGACTAAATGAACAGTGTGTTGTTGTTACTCTTGTTACTTATCAAAGAATGAACCTGACAACAGC
>JAFREQ010000088.1:1500000-1725040 GCA_025331565.1 Holacanthus passer
CCTGCTCCGACCCTCCGCTACTTAAAGACCTTTGTTTGGCCGTCGCGGGGCCGAGGGCAGATTCTGGCAGGCAGGCAGGTGCTGATAGGGACAAACTCCATAACGCAGAGTGAACCGTGTGCCAAGAGGTTAATGGCAGCCTGAAAAAACCCACCAGAGGAACAAAGTGTGTTTGAGCGTCGGCGCTGGTGAGTCTGCCAGTGGAAACTATCCTGTGGACGCCGTTGTTCTTCAGAAGAGTGATGAGCTCATGTGGGAGGGCAGTTTCCTCTGTGGACAACAGTCACAGGTTAAAACCAGAGTAATGAAGCGTTACAGTCCCTGAGGGCTGCTGTTTCTGTGTTAACTCTGTTCACGGTGTCAGATCAGCTTTCACTGTACTCAACACCACCAGAGAACTGGGGTTGTATATTGGAGTTATCAAGGCAAAACACAAAATATATCTGTGTCCATTTGGGTACACAGATATACATTTTGAAGAAACTGCCTCTTAAGCTCACAGTGACCTGCGATAACCTGTGTGACCTCTGCTCATCAGCCTGACGACACACTGATTAACTAAGTCACTCTCTAACACTCAGTCTAAAGGTTTCCTTGTCCGGTGTTTATTGCAACAGCAGTTGTTCGACTTTGACATTAAAAAAAAAAAAAAAAGTGTAATTCTGTCCTGCAGACCAAAAAAGAAATCAGTGTGTGATTCTGTCTTGGGCTCCATGTTGTATCTACAGAACGTCTCCTCATCAAGACACATAAAAACACAAATCAGAGCTGAAGCTCAAGAACGCGCAGCCGAGAGTAAGAGTACTAATAGTTCATATTGTATTGTTCATAAATTTACATCCTCCCTTCTGCTCAGACGCATCCTCTGACCTCTACCTGCTGCAAACTGTCAGCGAGAAGCAGGTGCAACTCTGAAGCAGCATCTTGACCATCAGAAGACAGACAAGAAATCAGACATTCATTCTCTAACAGATAAAAATTCATATGTAATAAAAAGCACCTGCGCTCATGTTTTCTGGTCTGGAGCTGTAGAGGCGGCTGATGTTGGCAAACTTTCATCTCATGATGTCTGTGAACGAAAGGTTCTCTAAATAAGCAGTTTAGAAAATCAAAGGATGGAAGAAATGAGCTTATCAGCACATTTCCCAGCATGCACTGCAGCTCAGAAACAAGTCTTTCTTGATGGTTGAACCGCTCATACGCTCACAGTTCGGGTGCAGGTGGAATCTCCCCTGAAATATATCCAGTTACTTCATTTCACAAAGTTTTATTTTCTAAATTCTGTTCATTCCTTCTGCTGCTGGTTTATTTGCTGTTAACAGCAGTTTGCGTCTCCATTCGTGAACCTCGGGATGTAGAATTCTTCACGGTGCACATGCTGAAACCTGATCGCCGTTCGTTCCTGGGGGCCTCCCTCGGCCTCCCTCGGCCTCCGCGCTCGGCGTTTATGGCCAGCGTGCTACAGTTACAGGCCGAGGCTGGACGCTCTTTACTGCAGCCAATCCCGGCATTCCTCTGCTTTTGTCACAGCCGGGCCGCACGCCGCCGCGCCACGCCGGCGGAGGAAACAGTAGAAGAAGAAGGCAGGAAGTTGGAGGATGTGAGGAGCTGGATCAGACTCGGGTTCAGTTTCCATGACTGAGGGCATTCTTCAGCCGTGTAGAAGATTATAAACAGCTCTGCTGACTCGCTCGTCCGGCTCGCTGAGCGAGGACGGGAACACGCGGTCTGCAGATGATCACGTTTTACATGTTAGGCCCTAAAAATGAACCCTGCTGATCCGTCAGTACGGCCACTATTAAGATCATCAGCACATTGTGCAGCCAAACATTATGTAACTCACTGGACTTTATCATACATTCCAGAGGAGATCAATAGGTTTCCAACGATACTAAATACATCAGGCTGGATTTTAGGGACGTGTTTAAAATGATGCAGATGTTAATATTTCCATTTGTTTTTGTATTTAATATCAGTGATACAGAAGCACAGATGCAGGATATGTACTGTACCTGTGTACTCTGTGTACTGTGTGTACTGCGAGTACAAAGTGTGCTGCATTGCACAGCTTTAATCATCAGATGTTTTCTCTTTGTCATAGTCCCTGTATGAAGGATGGATTGATGTGTCTGTCCAGATGTGAGTTCACATGATGAACTATATTAATATTTTTGACTTCTTCACCAAAACAATCTCATCATTACTTGCAAAGCTTAACTTTTGGTTTTCAACACATTTTGGTTTGTGTCACATAAAAATATAAAACACATAAAAACCAAAATCTCAATCTGTGTGATGTTGTATGTGAGCAGCAGCAAACAGACATGAAGAAGAATGTGTGAACGAATCTTCGTCGACACGTTGACGTCACACCGCGTCCAGAGCAACAGGAAGTCAGTCTGGGAGGTTCGGAGGTGTGATGAGTCCTAATTGCAGCAATTCAGAGGCAGTGAGACAGTTGGACTCCTGTCAGCAGAGGAAACGCCGTCCTTCACTTCTGCAACGTCAGATATTTTCTACAAGAGACAAACTGAAGGACAAACATAATGAAAACAGATGTTTCCATTCTGAACAATTTGATGAAATATGACAGATCAGACAGAGTGAGCAGATCCCAACCTTTAGTTTCAGAGCGACGTGTTGGATGACGCTCTTCACCATCACCACCACCATCATCATCATCATCTTCATCATTATCCTCCACACACTTGGAGAACCTATGACAAGGAGCACGGACACATTTCACTGAAACACTTTGCTTTAATCACCAGCTCTTCTATCATGACCTCTGGTGGAAGCTGTGTTTGAATCCTCCTCCATGTCCGATCAGATTAGTTTCACTGCTAATGAGCCTGAAGCTGAAGCGTCTGCAGGGAGGATTTTGATGGACACCTGTCGTCCGATCAGAAACACAAACACTCTGAAAACTTATTAGAGCCAAAAATCTGCCACAGAAATGAGCATATCCTGTTATTTATGTAAAAGTTATTTATGTTAAGTTATTTATTTATTTATGTTTTCCAGCCTTCGTCTTCAGTCTCAAACATCTCTGGTGAAGTTTGGAGGACAAAAAGTTTTTCTAACCACTTCAGGAATGTTTCGTCCAACTGTCAACGCTCAGCTCATCAAATGGTCCTGTGGAGGCGTCGATGCTCGACAGATACTTCACCATTTGTACAGAACAAGAATGTAACAAAGTGTGTGGACCACCAGGCCGGAGAGGACGGGACACCTCCGAGCCACCGGTCCAGCCTCAGGCCTGGATCTGTGTCTCAGCTGCCGGGCCACCTCTCGCTGTGTCCCCCCCCGAAAGCTCAGCTGGACGTCTGAGAGGACGCAGGGAGATGAAGGAAAACAGCGAGCTGCTGTGATCTCAGCTGAGGTCTGCTGGTGTCCCGCAGGGCCGAGCAGGAGGGGGACCAGCAGTCTGCAGGGACCGGACTGGACGAGCCACCTCTAAACCAAGAAACAGGGCTGAAAATGTTCCTCTATTATCTTGATAAAATACGATTCATGTCGCGTCACGTCGTGTTTGAATATAAGCTGCTGCAGTCGGTCGACATGTGAACGCCACGTCTTCTCCAGTCTCACACAGAGGCTGGTCCACTTTGTGGGGCTGAGACCTCCTTTTCAGGACCTCTATGGTTGTTTGATCAGTGCACAGTGGTGGAAAGCAACTAAGTACATTTACTCAAATACTGTACTTAAGTAAAGTCAAGTCAAAATTGCACTTGAGTATTTCTGTTTTCTCCTGCTTCATAATTGTACTCTATTACAATTCAGAGGGAAATATTGTACTTTTTACTCCACTGCATTTGTTATATAATATAATAAACATAAATTATGATGTGATATTATAGGTTAAAATAAGGTAACGGGAAATTATAACCATCTGAATTAATCTATCGATGATCAATATAATGAACATTATCCTAAAATGGATCATTCTGCATAATAAGTACTTTTACTTTTGGTGCTTAAAGTATGTTTTGATGTTAATACTTTTGTACATTTACTTGAGTGAAATTGTGACTGCAGGATTTTTACTGCTGGTCAATACAGAGTATTTCAGCATTGTGGTATAACTGTGGATCTGAGTACTTCTTCCACAGCTGCTGCGAGCGGATCGGACTCTTCAGAGGAAGAAGAAACTCGACTTCCTGTTGTGACTAAAAGCTGAACGTGGACGTTTAAAGTGTGAAAAGCAGCAGCAGCAGCAACGTGTTGACTCAGACTGAGGAGCCTCCTCAGGTCTGCAGGTTAAAGGGCGACAGACCACACAGAGAGGCCACACACACACACACACACACACACACACACACACACACACCACAATACTCACAAACACTCAGTGTAATCTGAGTCTCATTAGTCCGACGGGGATTTCTGTGATCTGCTCTCTGCTCATCACAACATTAACTGCTGTGTAAGCGACAAGCAGCAGAGTGTGTTTACTGACACACATCTACACACGAGTCAGTTCCAGTCAACCCCCGAAAAAGATTTACAGAATTCATCCTCAGGCCTCCTTCAAACAACCAGCAGCTCACTGGATCATGGTTTTCATGTTGTTTTGTGTTTCTTTGTAGAACCAGGACATTTGGTATTAGAGAGCTGATAAAAAATGTCTGACTTGAAAGACTTGATTCTTATAATGTAAAACAGAAAAAGTGCAGCACAGAAATACTGAGATTGAAAGTAATGGCACAAGTTTGAATATCATCGGTGTGAAGGTGTGTTTTTACAGAGGTCGTCTTCAAAGGAGGTTTACAGGGAGGACGACACGAGACAGACAGGCAACACACACACACACACACACACACACACACACACAGAGATGTGCTTGGATCATTATATCAGAAACAGATCGTCCTGTGTGTCGATTAGTGAGACAGACACAAGAGGCGTGTGAGTGAGACAGCAGCAGGTCGACGTGATGATGTTCGGCCGTTGTGACAGTGATCATCTACACACACGATATCTGGGTCATCGTCACTATTCCCTCAATGTGGAGAAACAGGAGACGTTAATCTGCGCAGAGCTGAAGATCAACACGACCCGTCACAAACAAGCTGCTCGCTGCATCAAAATTACAACCATCAGCCAACCTCGTCACCATAAACTCACAGTCATAAAAGCATTAACCTTTAAAATGAAAGTCAGACTCGTTGACACTTTTCAATCTGAATCTGTTGCAATGAAATAAAAAGAAATCTGTTTATTAATAGCGTCACAATGTGACTATTTATAGTGGAGTTTCTGAGCAGTGTCCTCACTCAGATGTGTGAACTCAAGAAGGCTGAAAAGAAAATGACTCTGAGTTTTTGAGCAGATCGAATGAAAAACTGCACGAGTCACAAAAACTGTGAGAGATCCAGCTGTTAGCTCCGTGAACGGTGGCAGGTTGGAACGGTTTAAGGTCAGGTCAGGTTATCAACAGGTGAGTCTCCTCTCATGATTCTGTGTGGTTGATAAATAATGTTCATCAAATTTACCTTTTAACGGCAAGTAAAGTACAGTAAAGTAGAAGAAGGGTTTATTGTCACTGAGCGGCGAGGTGACTTGCAAACAGCAGTTAACGATGAATATTAAGTACAACAATGAATAAAAATAGTGAACCAAACAATTGATACTGACAAAACCATCAGAGAGCGAAAGAAAGAAAGAAAAGAGAGCATCAGTTAATAACAGGCCGAATCATATTTTCTATAAAAACCTGCTGGAATAAAAGACGTCTCAGATTTGTTTGTGTCAAATCTACGAAGGTAAAATCTCCATCTTCATGGAGGCAAATTAAAAAGGTCCATTAACAAACCTGAGCACTAATTATTATTTCAATTTCTTTTTGAAGTAGATGTTAATACCTATATTATAATACTTCTTCAACAGCACTGTAGTAGTAGTAGTAGTAGTAGTAGTACTAGTAGTTGCTGTAATACAAGTATCAGTAATGATGCAGGATTCATAACAGTGTTGAAATGAGTTTGGTACATTCTCTCCCTCAGGCTCCAGTTTCTGAATATTAAAGTGTGAAAAGTTCCTCCATCACGGTGGTCTGATGACCCACAGACTTCGAACGCCTCACATGTGTAAAGAATGTGTTTGCTGGAAATAGTCCTGTGTGTAACCTCGCCCTCCTCTGAGCATCATCATTCATCATTGTTTAATTTCTGCCACATAACACTGCGGCATCCATTGACCCTCCGTCCCTCTCTGGACCACACTGCGCTATATTTGTCCCTTTAATGAGGAAGGGGGCATTCCAGAGGCTTTCTGGGTAATCACAGCGTCTGGCACAAATGGCATCCGGGGGTCTCGCCGGGCCTCAGCGCCAAACTCGGATTTACTTTCCTCCCATTTCCGATGAAGTTTACAACAAAAAAAAAGTGACTCATGAAAGCGGGAGCGGGGCCGAGCCGGGGTTACGGCGCCCGTAATGAGGCTGACGGCGGTGTCGGGTCCCGGCAGTGAAACCGTGCGCCGCTGCGGGCTCGGGTGTCCCGCGCTCTCATCAGTAATTGTATTTACCTTGTCTCTGTCTTCCCTCCATTAAGAGCGGTAATGAGGCGAGTTGTGAGCTGAGGAGTTGGCCGCTGATGACGATCCGGACGATTCTTAATAGACAGCTGTTGGAGTCCTGCTGATCTGTTTGACAGCTGCGACCCGCGGCCAACACACTCACGATCAGACCTCAGAGATGAGACACAGAGCTGATTCTAGTCCGAAAGAGTTCGTCGTCCGTCTTGTTTTGAATCCACTGTAGAATTCGAGTGACGACGGTTCTGTGTCTTTTTATTTCACGACGTAGTTGAAGAGTTAGTGAAACACACAAACACACGAATGGCAGCTGAGAAAAATAGACGTCCTGAGTCTTGCCATCATGACGACCTTTAACCAGAGCTGGGTTTAGAGAGCGGCTTCCATTCTGGATCCAGTTCCTGGAAGCAAAAAACCTGGATCATCTGTGATCAATATATTTCTACTGGTTCTTCTGTGTTAGTGCAACAAAGTCAAAGGGATGAAAATGATCAAACAGATGGAAAATGTGAAAGAGCTGAAAGTGCTTTGACTTGAGAGAAAAAAGTGTCCTGAAGCTGAACACAGAATGAAAAGGGGAGAAACTGGAGGAAAATAAAAGAACTGGAGCTTCTGGTGAGACAGAGCTGTGACACACACACACACACACACACACACACACACACACACACACACACACACACACACACACACACACACACACACACTAAAAGCCTCAGCTGATATCTGGACCAGCTGCTTGTTGTGAATGAACAGGAATAATGAAAGACAAAGATTTGCTTTTTTTATTCAGTCTGAACTGTCAGTGGTCAAAGTGCATTGTGGGTAACGTAGGCATCGGGTTTTGACGAGGAATAAAAGAAGACAATATATCTGGTTCTGCTTCATACTTTAACAAAAAAAGCTACAGGACTACATAAGATTTAAGACAATAAAAAATGTCAGGAGTATTTGACTGATCCTCATCATCATCATCCTCTCAACCGACACAAACACTAATAAAACCATATTTTAAAGCAGCACTTTGACATTGGCAGCTTCACCCAGACTACATGAACTATTACGCTTGTGACATTCAAATTAGATTTTATGTTGAAATCACATTTCCTGTGTTGATGCGAGGCTCCACAGTGAAAGATGCTCTCGTCTATAAAATTCATCAAACAGCAGAGAAACGTCTGAAAGGTCTGTGTGGTGTCAAAATATCCAGCTGCCACCGAGATGAATCTGTCAGTGATAACATTTCAGGTCAGGCCTGTTCAGGAGGATGTAACTGATGAACTGATCTCTGTCATGACTTCAGGATTGGATGAACTCATTCATAAAACAAAGTCAATATCAGATCCCGAGCAGCGTCTTTGTTTCCCTGCAGGAGTCAGACGATCTGTTTTTCTTCTGTTTAGTGCACCAGCTGTTCTGTCTGAAGCACGAAGACATGAGGCCGACATGAGCCCAGAGCCGGGACGCTTTTATAAGTCGGGTCATGTGATGACAGACAGGAATTCAAAATGAGCGGCGGCGTTCCTGAGCGGCGAGCGGAGCCGAGAGTCCGCCTGAACAAACTGTGGTTCCTGCTTGTTGCTGATCCTGGTTTCAGAGACACCGCGGTCACGTTTGGGAGGATTATTCTTCTGTCATCAATCAGTATGTGTCAGTATTCGTCCTGCTGACGTCACTTTCATGTGGTGGTTACAGGTGACTTAACGTTAAAGAGACATGTTGATCGTCTCCGTTTTATTCCCCTTTATAGACATTTTTGTTTTGATGGATTGATGGATTCTGACTTGAGCTCTAAATCGTCATGTCGAAGCTGTAGGTGACTTGGTTCCCATCAGCCTCAGCTGTACTTTGTGTTTCACGCTCTTTAGCAAATGTTAGAATGCTAACATGCTAAGCTAGCACGGTGAGCATCGTACCTGCAGAACATCAGCGTGTTTGCAGCATCGGGAGCTTAGCTAACGTTTTAGCTGGAATCTGCTGGAGTCTCGACCGACAGCGACGACGCGTGTGAAGCCGTCTCTGAAAAAGAGAGCGGACGTTCCCTTTATCCAGTGAAATGTCTCAACATCTGCTCGGTCGATATTCGTGGTCCCCAGAGGATGAAAACTAGTGTCTGCAGCGATCATCTGACTTGTCCTTTAGCACCATCAGCAAATCCAGGGAGAAACAGAACTTGAACTCACCATGATCAAATTTGATCAATAGATAAATAATAAATCGGTTCATTGAGCTGATTCAAACCTACAACATGAAGCTCCTGTTATTGTAGAGCAGAGAGGTTTGTTCAGTCTGAGCTGCTGTGTGTGTGTGTGTGTGTGTGTGTGTGTGTGTGTGTGTGTGTAAAGTAATCTGCCACCAGTGTGCAGGACAATGGCGTCGTTGTAGTGTTGGTGGTTTACAGCAGGCAGCAGGTGTGAAGGCCGACACCTCTCCTGTCAGTCTGCACAGTTTGGGTTTATTAAGTGCTCTGTGTGTGTGTGTGTGTGTGTGTGTGTGTGTGTGTGTGTGTGTGTCTGGCCTCACACACATACACTCAAGTATTTAGTCTCTTTATTATCTTGTGCTTATCTGTATTTTGTCTCTTTGTTGCTCAGTTAAGTTTTTTACAACCTCCTTTTCTTTAAAAGAGCTTGACTTCACTTCATCACATATTATTAGTCTGGACAAAATGTTGTGTCTATATATCATTTTTATATATTATATATGTTATATTTGATTTATTATATTTATCTAACAACAAAATTATTGAACAACGTGACTGATTGATGATCTTCAGCTGAAAATGGTTCCTGAGGGTGAAAATGTGATAAACCCATCAATGTATAAACTTATTATCTAGGAAGAGACTTTATTTACTCCACATCACATGACTGTGCTGTCAAATACATTTTAATGGTAAATCATTACTTTACTGTATCTGTAACTTTATCAGCAGATTTTAATGTGTTGTTTACATTAAAATAAACAATTTGTGTTCTGTCATGAAGAAATTAAATTCTGTACTCAACTGTATGTCCATTATGAAGCTTTACCTTTGGCCCCAACAGACGACGACAACAACAACAACAACAACAACAACAACAGAGTGGAGCTCCGACAGCTGCAATGTCCAACACACAGACAGCCGAGTGTGTGCGTGTGTGTGTGTGTGTGTGTGTGTGTGTGTGTGTGTGTGTGTGTGTGTGTGTGTGTGTGTATTGGGGGGTTGTACCAATAGCAGACCTCCACAGGACCATGAATCAAAGCGTCATCTGAATCTCCAGATTCAAACCATGAAGAAGAAGAAGAATCTGAAGATGATGAACTCACAAATATTTTGTACAAGTATTTACAGACTGTAAAGAAGTTTGACATCAGATAATTAATATAGTAATATATTTCACTTCCTTTATGCAAGGTGCACTATTTTGTATTTAGGATGTAATATTTCACTTCCTTCTAGTCAATGTGCAATATCTTGTACTTTAGTATTTAATATTTCATATCCCATATTTAATCTAATTATGCAAGTCACGAATTTCTAATGTAAATTTGTTAATATCGTCTTTTTAGCCCGTTTAAATGGCTTTTTTTTTTTTTTTTTACTGTTTAACTGCTTCTATCCCCTTTGCTGCTGTACTTTGTGAATTTCCCCACGGTGGGACGAATAAAGGTTTATCATTTCATGCCGGGCCTCCGCCAAGGGCCCCCTCTGCCGGGCCTCCATCGGGCCCCCACCGGGCCCTCGCCTCACCTGGTTGAAGCTGGTCGACCTCCTGCAGTGTGTCAGTAGTCTGTTACTCTCAGGTCCAGCCCAGGTGATTACTGAGGTGTCTGCTGTTCTGGGGGGGGGGGGGTGACATCGAGGCTGCTGGTCCCGTTGACCCTGGAGCTGCTCCGGCCTGAGAGCCGGCCTTTCTTCCCTCCTGGATCCGCTGACCCCCCGGGGAGTGGCCAGCCCCTCCCGTCACTCATCCTGCCCCGAGGAAGGGTTGAGTCTGAACCAGGAAACACTGAGGAGGGACGACTGATGATCAGCTGATCAGTGGCTCCCAGACAACGTATTCAAAACTGTACTATGAGTAAACAAAGGTGTTAAGATCACGATGACAACAATAAGCATCTTTCAACATCAGTATCTGAATTCTTCAATTCATCTTGAATTCTCCTTGTCTAGCTTCTATTATTCAGATAAATTTACTTGTAAAATAAACTTTATTGATTCACAAATAAACACTTTCATTTACATGAATCAATGTTAGACCAGGGAACATGTTAGCATGATGCTCTGCAGAATATCTGACATCTACACAACAACAACAAATACTTTTAGGTACTTTTCTTTATTACTTTATACTTTTTTCTTTTTCACTTTAAAGTGAAAATATTGATACTTTATAGTTCACTACAATTATCATTATTATTATTCGGATGGATGGATTTTTATTATTATTATTATTATTAGTAGTAGTAGTAGTATTAGTATCTGGTTTGGTCCCTTTATCGTGGGTCTCAGTTGTTGTCAGTTCTATCAAAGAGAACTGTTTGAGGCTCAAGGAGGTAAAATTACTCAATGTATCACTAAAAGCCCAGAAATGAAAGACAAATGTATGAAATCAAAACCACATATTAATACATCAGTATTAACAACATAACAATATAATAATATGAGTCACATCACAGGAGCAGAACAGGCGCTTTTACTACTTATACTTCAAGTACATTCAGCTCATAAGTATTTCTACGTGGTATGTGATATATATATAAAATGTACATGTTGTTTAATCTGTTGTGTCACTGAACTATGGATTATGTTTTAATTAGCTGGTCAGAGAATTTTACATACTTCTTCTACTTTATACTGTTATACTGTACTCCGGTTGTAATCCACTCTAATCTACTCTCTGTGTGTAACATATTAGCCTGAAAGGCGACCAGTGATTCCAGCTGTCAGATAAATGTAGTGGAGTAGAAAGTACAATATTTCCCTCTGCAGTAGACGTATATTAAGTAGGAGTAGGTCAGTGCAGTACTTGAGTAAATGTACTCTGTTACTTTGCTCCCCGTCCCTCAGGAGTCATCCAGAGGTCAGGGTCAAGAGCATTTGTTGCTCACTTCATGACGGCGAGGGGGCGGCTGGATCCTCACGGGTCCTGGGGGGGCGCTCAGATGATCCGGTACAAAGACTTGATTTGTGGATCCAGTTTGAAACTGAATTTATGGTCTGAACTTTATCTGTGAGACAGAGAAGCTTCAGTCTGTAATAGCGTTCTCGGTTTACTCCGCCTGCGTTCCTCCCAGAAAGGATTTATTTTTCCTCCTGTGCCATCTTTCATTTTGTCAGAGCAGGTGTCTCTATCTCTGGGGTTCTTTTTTCCCCAAATGGCAGCGATCTGATTTTGGAACGAAGCTCTTCATTTGGGCGAGGCGTCGGTGGCGGGACGGGGGAGGTGGGGGGTTAAGATACCGAGAGGCGGGAGCGGGAGGGAGGCGAAGCCCCTGGGGACCGGCCCCCGGCTCTGGCCTGAAGCCGCTCAGGGTGTACATTTCCCCCGAGTTCCGGAAAATTGGCGAGATTAATGCTGCGGCAGAGGGACGGTGGTGCTGATGGCGTTTCCAGATGGCCGACGGCTTCGACGGCAGCGGCGTTGGTGCGTCGCAGCGTGGCCTCCGACCGCCGGCCCGGGTTTATGAGTCGTGTAAAATCGTTTCAGGACTGAAGCCGGGGCCCAGTCGGCAGCAGTTTGGGACACCTTGTTAACCGTCTCTCAGCGTGTACCTCAGCGAGACAACGAGTCCTTCACTGCTCACTTCAGTTCACTTCAGCTCACTTCAGTTCTCTTCAGTTCTCTTCAGTTTGATGCTGTTTCTGTGGGTTGTGGCTGATTTTGTTTGTTGGATCGTTTTAAAGTAAACCAAGCTCATGTCGCCCGATAACATGAAGAACTTTTAGTCTGAAGAAATTTAATGTCAGTCACAAATGTTGCTGCGAAAATGGGTCAAATTAGTTTGAGTGTCAAGTTTAAGTTTGAGAACTTTCAGCTACATGAGACGTCTGATGATGAAGCTGTTCAGTGAAGACTCCAGTTAGATACGTGTGTGCTAGTGGAGAATTTGTCCTGATGGTGGCGCTAGAGGAAAACTCATCAAAGTCATTAGGAGTCATCCTCTGGAGACCGTGATCACCTTGGCAACAGCTGTCGAACTTTGATGCTCTGGCTTAAAGTCACTGCTAGACGAGGTGGTAGAGGGTTAACAACAACAACAACAACAACAACAACAACAACAACAACAATCATCATCATCATCATCTTGCTGCTCAGAGAACTTTACATTTAAGCAGGAATAAAAACGCAGGTAAAGAAAGAAGTGTTTCGTGTTGCAGAGAAAACAACTTGCTGAAAGAGCAACTAACCAAAAGTGTGGAGAAGAGTCACTTCCTGACCGACTCAACCTGCTGGGAGACCTGCTCACCAGCGCCCACCAGGGGCCGGGGGGGTACATCCAGGAGGAGCCGATGATGATCGATCCAGTCCAACAAATCCTGACTGACATGAGATCAGTGATAATCTGTTCTGTATTTTTCAACAGAAAAAAAGTTAAATTTGCTCTGTGAAAGACAGAAATATGATTTTCTCCAAAACAACAAGGACATATTGGGAAATATGCTTGTTCACCATCTTCTCCAGAGTCAAACTAGACGTTAATGAGACGTGTCTCATGTCTCTGCCTCCAGTTCAGAGACAGCATCAGGACGGATGTAGCCTGTAGCTCAGCATAAAGACATGAAGAGGTCGTCTTCGCTCCGTCCTGTCGTCGGCTGGTTCGTCTGACAGGATTTAACAAACAGATGAAAACTGTTGTTTAGGTTTTATTCTTCATCTGTTCAATAAACAAGCTGTGAATAAAAAACCTTGAGCTTCATCCACAAATCTCCTGAAGCTCACGTCCGATATTCTGCATCTTCTGTTTGACAACTTCTTTTCCAGCATATTAAAGTCATTTTATCGTCATTACTGATTCAGGATTTCATCACATCTCTTTTCTTTCTTGCCATCACGTGTTTGATGGTTGTATGAAATTTATATTTATTCACTGCTGATGTTTGATTTTGTGATTCTCTAAAACACACGTTTGGAAAAGTCTGAAAACTAATCATTTATATCGTTTGTCAGCTACAAGTGATTTTTGATACCAGACTGAGATCTTTGTCTGAAAGTCCAAAAACACAGTCGAATGTTTTGAGAATAAAGTTGGAAAAACAGTTTTTCCCACATCAGCACTTTGTTCCATATTTGACCGTGTAAATTACAGGTAAATTTACAGAAACAGCATGATTTCAGATTCAAGATGGAACATTTGTAGAGTTTAGTTCAACCTGTGTTTAGAAACAAACAAACCATTAACAGCAGCTAAAATCATTAACAGCTTGTATTTAGTGGTTGTCCAGGTTCAGTCCTGTATTTAAAGACCTGTCAGTCACTTTTGGATGACAGTGATAATCCTTCAGACGGAGGCTTTGAATATTTTCACTCAGACCACCTGTCACACGTGACCGGCCGAGGCCGCTGGGCGGGTAATTCACAGCCTGCAAGACGAAGCTCAGGTCAAAGCCGGTGCTGGTCTGTGGTGGACTGCAGCACAGGGATCTGCTCTGCAGCGCCCCCCGGCGGCGGCTCATGTGCACTGAAGCCGCTGACTGTTTTGAGAAGACTGATAATCTGGACTTTAATGTTTGAGATGAGTCGGAGAAGCAGCTCAGCGAATCTACGACGTTTAACCTGAAGACGGAGTCGCACTTTAAAAACTGCGACGTGAAGTATGATGATTCATCTCTGACTGATGAAGAGAAATAAAACAAAAAAGAAAATATGAATAAAGATTTTTTGTTTTGTTTCAGTTGATTTTTTGAACATTTTTCACTGGATGTTTGAAGCAGCTTCGACATCAGCAGCACAACAAACTGAGCAGTGAGGAGGTCAAAGGTCAAAACATACAAACACATGAATATCACCAAATGCTTCTTTTCACTTATTAATATTTTGCCAGAATTTTATTACTTTTATAATTTTCTAGCTGCCAAAAGTTGACAAAACTCAAACTTCCCATTTTTACTGTTTTCTGTTTAAATTCCTCCTTTTAAAAAAAATCTGTTTTTCTTTCACTTCTTTTAGATTTAAATAAGATTTTCCTTTATTCCTCGAACAAAGGGAAAATTTACAAATATATAAAATAAATGAGTTTTTGTTTTCTTACACATCAGATCAGCTTTTATTAGAACGATATGTGAACTTTATAGTTTTCCCTCCTTTATTCTCATCAGGTTTGATTCCATTCTGCCTTCTTCTGTTTTCATCATATTTGTTTCCCTTTAATTCATTTTTTTCTCTGTACAATTTTTATTCATTCATTCTTTCATCTACAGATGAGATCAGGCCTCTTTGTTACATTTGTTACATTCATTTCTCTTTTATTCTTAATTTTATTTAAATGTTTCATTCAAGAAAACTCAGTGAGTTTTACATTAAACTCTGTCAACAAGTCTCAGAGCAGAATGTGAAGAGAATGAAAAAGACCAAAATAAATCTGACATCATTTAAACACTTTATTTCTTCACAGTGTTTATTATCTGACTGTGTGTGTGTGTGTGTGTGTGTTCTCTCTCTGTGTGTGTGTGTGTGTGTGTTTTCTCTGTGTGTGTGTGTGTCTTTTCTCTCTGTGTGTGTGTTCTCTCTCTGTGTGTGTGTATGTGTGTTTTCTCTGTGTGTGTTTCTCTGTGTGTGTGTGTGTGTGTGTTTTCTCTGTGTGTGTGTGTGTGTGTGCGTGTGTGTATCCATCCTGCTCAGTTCGGGGTAATTGAACACTAATTACCGTGACGTTGTAAACCCCTCCTGCTGGCAGCTGATTGGTCGGAGCTCAGTGGACAGCAGGCTCCCGGCCCCGCCCCCCTGCGGGTGTCCCAGGTATAAGAGGGTCCAGGTCCGGGCTGAGGGACAGACCCGGTTTGACAGGACTCTACATTCCCCCTCAGCTCGTGTTCTTGTGTTTGGTTTTTTGGTTCGTGTCTCCTGTGGATCTGTCCTCCTCCTCCTCCTCCTCCTCCTCCTCCTCCTCCTCCCCGGGCTGCACCATGGAGCTGGCGGATATCTCTTTCTCCATCCCGGCCGCCGACGACTTCTACGACGACCCCTGCTTCAACACCAGCGACATGCACTTCTTCGAGGACCTGGACCCGCGGCTGGTCCACGTGGGCCTGCTGAAGCCGGACGACTCCCCCTCGTCGTCCTCGTCGTCGCCCCCCTCCCCCTCCTCCTCCCCGGCCTCCCTGCTGCACCTCCACCGCCGCGCCGAGGCGGACGACGACGAGCACGTGCGCGCGCCCAGCGGGCACCACCAGGCGGGCCGCTGCCTGCTCTGGGCCTGCAAGGCCTGCAAGCGCAAGACCACGAACGCGGACCGGCGGAAGGCGGCGACGCTGCGCGAGCGGCGGCGGCTCAGCAAAGTCAACGACGCGTTCGAGACGCTGAAGCGCTGCACGAGCGCCAACCCGAACCAGCGGCTGCCGAAGGTGGAGATCCTGCGCAACGCCATCAGCTACATCGAGTCCCTGCAGGCGCTGCTGCGAGGCGGCCACGACGACGGCTTCTACCCGGTGCTGGAGCACTACAGCGGGGACTCGGACGCGTCCAGCCCGCGCTCCAACTGCTCCGACGGCATGGTGAGTCCTGGGGGGGGGGGCAGGTGTGATGACCGGGGGGGCAGGTGTGATGTCACATTGTTTTTGTAGTTTTGGTTCAATTAGATGATTTTTTTCTTTGTCTTTTTTTAAGCTCAGTTTATTTTGTGTCTGAAACAGTTTCAGCTTCGCTTAAATCTTCACTTTGTAATTTATTAATTTTTGAAATCGAAGGAAAAAAAAACAAGTTCAAACTTCACGTTTTTTTCTCAGTGAAGCCAATTTTTTCTGCTTCGTTCGTTGTAACATAATTTTTTTCTTCAGACTAAAGGTTCAGTTAAAATAAACAGTGAGCAGATTTTCAGTCAGTTTTTTAAAGTAAAAAAACGTAAAAATTCGCTGAGAATCGAAAACACGTTTGTAGTTTAAGGAAAGTGTTGAAACTAATTCAGGATAATTAAAACAGACTCTGATTTAAGGATCTGATCAGTGAATCATTTCAGGAAAAATCTCCTGCAACGTTTTGTTTTTAAAAAGATCAAACATATTAATTATTACTATTATAATTCTGTAGCATTTATGTAAAACATAGTTGTAAATTTAATTTAAATGAATTTGTTTATTTTCTTCACCTTTAGTTTTCTTCGTTTTTTAAATGTTTAATTCTTTTTTTTGTGCCTCATTTTCTCTGAAGCTGATTTTAAGACAAATGTTCATGTTGTAATTTTTTCTTTCTCTGCAGGATTTTAATGGTTCGACCTGTCAATCAAACAGAAGGGGAAGTTACGACAGCAGCTCTTATTTCTCAGAGACTCCAAACGGTGAGAATAAAACATTATTATTACATATTAAACAGTTAATTAGTTTCCTAAAAGTTTCCATAAATGACTGGATTCAGTCTGCTGGTAAAACTGAGGCTGTTAACAAATAAAACCAGCAATAAAATCAGATAATGAGGAAAAAAAAACAAAACAACCAAAAACTCAAGAAACCTCTGTCTCAAGATCAAATAAATTAAAGTTGTCTGATTTGTTTGTTTGTTGAGAAAAAGAAGATTAATAGAAAATATTATTTATGTAACTTTTTACATCATTTAATATAAAAACGTTTTGGCTCATTTGACTGAAGAATCTCTTTAATCCAGAGAATAAAAAACAAATATTTTTATTTAAAGTAAATCCAGTTTTATTTTATTAAACATAAATCAAACAAATGGACTAAAAACTTCCTGTTAACAGTAAAATCACATGTTTTTGTGTGTGAGCAGGAAAATAATGATGATTTTTTTAAAAATAATTAAAATTGAACTTGATGTTTATCTGGATGATGAAGATTAAAAATTTAAAGAACAGATGAGATTTTGTTTGTTAACGTGAACCAGGATGTTAATATTTGACTCTGTGTCGCCCCCTGCAGGCGGTCTGAAGAGGGACCGGAGCTCGGTGGTCTCCAGTCTCGACTGTCTCTCCAGCATCGTGGAGCGGATCTCCACCGACAGCAGCGGCCTGCTGCCGGCCCCCGACGGCCCCGGGACCCCGGCCTCGGAGGCGGCCGGCGAGGCCCCGGGGCCCGTCCAGGTCCCGTCCCCGACCTCCAGCCAGGACCCCAACCTGATCTATCAGGTCCTATAGACCTTCAGAGCCGAGACTCTGATCCACCATCCAGTCTGAAGACACAGTGAAGCTGCAGCTGGACGGAAGCTCCTGACCTGCCAGAACAACAACAACAACAACAACAACAACACGAAGCTTCTTCAGGCCCAATCAACCTGACTCAATGGCCTCTCACTGAGCTCTCAACCACTCTGCACTGTCTTCATCAGTGGATGGACATTTTATATCAGATTTTATAGATTTTATAGTTACAAGCTCCACACACTGATGAAGATCATTAGATACAGTTGAAAGCTCTGGAAAAGGGCCTCAAGTTAAAAATGTTTCTGAACACCAACAAAAAGTTTAGATCTTGATTCAGTCTTAAATCAATAGCTGCAAAACAAGGAAACTAAAAATTAAAATTCTCAATGTATCAGCAACAGAATTAAGAATAAATAAGATAGAAAGTTTAAAAACACAATTTCTTGTTTCATAATTAAAATTTAATTTTTTTCAGAATTTTGTTGAAATCTCGAACAGGGAAACTGATGAAAGAAACTGAAATATAAAAATCATATTTCAAAATCATAATTTTGGCCTCGAATGTCGAACAAATGAAAAGTTGATTTTTATCATTCCAAAAATTTTCCATACATTGAATATATTTTTCTGGCAGGATTGTCCTTCCACATTCGACCCCAGATTCTCTTTCCTGCTGTTGAAATAAGTCAATTTTAGATGTAGATTAAAACCACATGAATGCTGGGAAACGTAGTTTTGAACAGGTTTACTGACGAACAGAGATCAGTTCAGTTCTTGCTGTATTTTTATTTTGTTCTAAGTTATGAAGAATATTTTAAGGCTCAGCTGAGTCGTTCAGATGGATTTTTTTCTGTGCGTTAATCTGTTTGATGAAGGACGGAGGCCAAAAACAAACAAACATCCATTTACATTCCTCCACTTTCGTCCATCTGAAGTCTGAAAAGCTGCAGCTGCTTCATTCAGGAAGCTGCAAAAATTCTGAAACACAAACACAAAAGATTTCTGAAGAAAAATCTGCAGTGGTTAAAAAAAAGGTTTAAAGTGACTTGGTTTCAGACGGACCATTTTCTGTTTCTGTACATATGTGATGTAAATAAGAGCCGATTTCCAACTGAAAGTTTTAATTATGTATTTAATGTATCTGTCTGTTTGTTTGTTGTGAAAATGTTAAACTTTATATTTATACATCTGAAAACTGAGTGACAGTCGAACAAATAAATGAACCTGCTTATTTATACAAAAAAACGTGACTCTGCTCTTTTTGATGGAAAAATATTTGAAGAACTTATTTTATGATTTTCTGTTTGGGCTTCAGAATAATTAAACATCTTTATTTCTTATTCAGGTTAATGACAAAACTTTTTTGGGGAAAATCTGAAAACCTTCAATATTTTGCTCAAAACACAACAGAACATTTAATTTAGTTTATTTTACTTGATATTTATATATTTTATAATTAATAAGTGTGTGACTTTATAAAACATTTAATTAACTGCAGCTGTAAACTTTTTAAAACTCAGAAATCTTAATGAATTGCTTAAATGAAAATTTTAATTCTCATACATTTTAATACCACTCTGCTTTTAATACATATTATAATTTGTTTAATTATGTATTTTATTTTATTTTTTAAAAACAGCTGCACAATTAAAGTCTATTGATTATGAGTTTTATGTCTCACCAAGAAAACTTTTTCATTTATTCTGAGTAAAATAACTGAAAAGGTCAATTTGAATTTTATCACGTTTAGAATAACAAAATACAATCAGCTAATTTTCCTGCATGAAACAAACTGATGGATAAAGACAGAACCTTCAACCTGCTGTTTGACAAAGAGAAACAGTGCCATCGTGTGGTTGTAGTGAAGAACAATAACTTTTCATTCTGACATTTAAACCTTGAAGCTCACAGTTGTTTCAGAATATATTCACATAAAATTCTGTTTATTCAGGCTTCTCATGTTTTTATAGATTCAAAATAAGGAATTTATATTAATTTTTTAAAACTCACATTAATATTTTAAGATTCTTAAAACAACAACAGCAACAGGCTGAGACGCTCTCATCTCCCATTTGCACCTAAAAAACCCAACTCAAACCTGAGACGCTTAAAGTCCAATTTATGCCTGAGGTTGAAATGTTGGTGCAAAAGAATGTGCAATAAAAACCGAGTCAGCTTCGATATCACGATGTGCAGTTGGACCCAAACGTCTGAGACTCTGCTGGAAACAATCAGGACGTTTGAGGATTGAAGGTTTGAAGCTTGCGGCCAATGTTCACCTGTTATAAATGTGGCTGCAGATCATTGTTCTGAAACTAAGTGAAAGTGTCAGAAGTCAGATTGTTATTCAGAACAAAGAGGGACTTTCTCAGCATCAAATGAGCTGGTTTCTCAGGAACATGGAACTCTAAAACTCTTCACAGAAACCGGATCAGTTGAATCCAAAGCAGGATCAGGCAGAACAAACATGACCTCTAGACAGATCGAAGAGACTGAATCCAAGTTCCAAGAACACTTCACTCACTAACACATATGTGTATCAGGACACCTTGTTAAAGCGTCCTGAATAAGTAAAAACTCATGAATGAATGAAGTTTGTCCAAACATTGATTCTGTTTTCTAAAACGCCTCAAATGTTTAAATCTTGTCACAAACTGACACGACAGCAGCTCAGTGTTCAGAGGTTTCTGAGCTCTGCTGGCTTTTATAGACCTGAACCTGCACACAGGTGATCACAATCAACCAGCACACCTGTTTCCTGTTCTCTCAATCAGCTGCTGAAAGAAAGAATATTTGATTCAAGCTTCTAAAAGAGAAAAATATCAGATATCTGACACATTAATGAGTCGTGAAGGAACCAAGAACTGATGAATCTTGTTCAACATTTTTTGGAAAAAACTGTGTCTTTAGAGTCACTTGTTTGAGAAATGTGTTCAGAAAATAACCTATTTCACCCTTGAGCCTCCTTTTATCCTAATTCACAGAATCATTGACTGATAACATATAATAATATTGAGTATACTTATACTTTCTGGTTGTATAAGTTTGTCTGTATATATCTGTAACTGTATTTTTTATTTTCGGTTAATTTAATGTTATATGTTCTGTGTGTTTGTGACACGAAGGGATGATGCCTGTGTTGTTAAATGACACATGAACCTTGATTCCTGGAATAATGTAAAAATACACCAGGCTGTTTGCGTCTTTGGGTTAAATTTGTGGTAATTCAGTGGTGAAGATGCAGAGCCTCCATATCCTGCCGACTACTTCTCTAAAAGTTCAATTCAACTCTGCAGTTAGAAAACAGTGTTGAACAAACGACTTTAAAATTACACGGCTAAAAACACTGAACTTTATTGACTTGTGAATGACAACAGATCTACAGACATGGCTTGAAGAGTCACACTTTATTTACAAAAATGCTGAGAACCAAACAGCGGAGGGCGAGGAAGCGTGATGGCCGACAAGTTTTAGTAGTTTTTTATTGCTATTGAACAGCAGCTAAAGGCTCCTGGTTGCTCTTATCAGGACGTGGGTTGATAACCGCAAAGTAAACCTCAGCATAACTGGCTTCTTCTGAGCTACGACCTTCGCCCCGGCGTGCGTCGTGTCGTCAGGCGTGTGTCCGTGACGATCGCAGTTTGGTTCCTGAGCGGCGGCGCGGCGAGCTGATCTACTTTCTGCGGCGAGCGGCGGCTCCCTTCTTGCTGCTGTAATACGAAACACAAAGAAGCATGTCAGAACTCTTTGTTAAACCTTTTTCCAGTAAGGGACAGTTGAGTTTTTGTGCATCATCTCGGAAGCATTAGCATGTGTGCTAGCAGGTCACATGAGATTCCAGAAAATTTTGTTTTTCAAAAGATGCAAAAGATAAACAGTTCAGTGTATCGATGGGAGATAAACACCAAGTTTTACTGTTTTCTTTCACTGCTGATATGAACTAAAGCAGCCTCCACTATGACCAATTCTCCCTCTTGTTCAGGTATTTTTCATTGCCAAAGCTTGACATGATGACTATGAATGTCTGATCATCCAAAAACTTTGAGTCACTGGTTTGGCTTTACTTCCCTGAACCTTAAAAAGTAAAAGAATGTTCAACAACTTCTGGTTTGCATTCATTAATTTTGGTCGACATGCAAAACGGCAAAAATGCAAAATTTCCATCCAACATGAGACGTCTCTTGACATGATGAAGTTTCTGTTCAGAGGGAATCAACCACAAACTCATGCAACACTTACCCGAGTCATTACTGAGTCCAACAACCACAAACCTGACACGAACGCCTTCACAGTTACTGTTGTTTCGACTCTCAGACACATTGAATAAAACAGGTCAGTATGAAGAGAAAGATCCCGACGTTGAGTCTGATGAAGGACGAACTATTTCACATCACGACTGCACTTTTCAACAGCAGATAATCACTGTTGTTTGTGTCAGTGAGTGTCTTCAGTTTGGTTACTGGATTTGCTGGAGACTGGTTCAACCTCGTTGGATAAGAGAACTAAGTCCAGCCAGCGAGTGTTGAACTGTTCATTCATCCTTTTTCAGAGAACGTCAGGAAACTTTCTTCCAAAAATGTTTCTCAGACACAAAGAACCAGATTTTCAGGTGAGTAAAGTTAAACTGAGGTCAAAACAAAAGAGCTACAAAAAGCTAATATTACAAAAATCACCTGACTATCATCTGTAAACAATCCGATTTAGTTCTGCTAAACTTTTCTATGACAAACTGCTGCTGTCGGACGAACATGTGACATGACCACAACATGGCCGCTCCTCGACCTCCATGTTGACGTCCAGACAGTTTTCAGACAGGTCAGTGTCAGACCTGGATTTGGACCTGAACTCTTGCTGGTGGTGTTAGTGAGGATTTGACGTGTTTATGGCTTTTTTGTCTCATCAAAAAAAGCAAAAACAAAATGGACAAAAGTACATAAGAACGTCAGAAATAAGAATTTAGGAACGGGTCAGATTTGGGTTGCTATTTTTGAACGTACTATGTGCCATAAACTGACATAACCGTCCTGAATGGTCAGGAAGGTTATGTCTGGCTGAAGGTATGGGGGTCACGCAGACAACAGTTGGTGGGTCAGTGAACGCAGCGTTGACTGTACTTACTGCTTCTGCAACTCATCAATGCGGTTCCTGTACGTGAGCACCTGAAAAATGACACAGCAGCGGCAGCTTTAACACATTTACCTCAGAGGAGACGGACGTCCCTCCGCTCACCTCAACAGGCTCCGTGGGCTGAAAGCTGCAGACTGAGGCATCATGGGAAACCAAGACAGACTCGTGCATGTGATCAGTGTTTCCTCTGTTTTCACTTGGATTTGATTTGAACTACTGTGTCTATAATGTGTCCTGAGACGTCATTGGGTGTTTTGCCCCAAATTCTCATACGTTGATCTCCCAATTCAGAAGAAACCACAGAAGAAGAACAACTTGTTGATCATTGTTGCATTTTAAATGCCCGTTTTGGTTTCCCAAAAGAAACGTGGACAGTTTAAAGGGATTCGGCTTCAGCTCGACTCTGAAACCTCAACAGAGTCCGACTTACCTGTCCGACCGCTCGCTCACACACCTGACTGAAGCCCTGTGATGCGCTCTGATTCTCTGACCTTCCCTCCATGCTAACATGCAGCTTGCCTGAAGCCGGCAGGCAAACAAACACCCTCCTCAGCTCTACTTACAATTTACTGAGCTCCTCAACTCTCTTACGCAGGGTTGTAACCTGGAGAGGGAATCAAAGAGCAGAGCGAGGGTTCAAATCCGGAGAGACGCTGAGAGCTGGACGACAACGGCAAACAGTACAGCTGCTACAGGTTTTCATGAAATCTCTCTCTGTCTCTCTCAACCCAACCAGTGGAAGCAGATGGCCGCCGGTCTAGAACCTGGTTCTGCTCTGAGGTTTCTGCCTGTTAAAAGGAAGTTTTTCCTCGCCGCTGTCGCCAAGTGCTGCTCATGATGGGATTATAAAGAGTTCAGTCTAGACCTGCTCTGTATGGAAAGTGCCTTGAGATGACTTCTGTTGTGATTTGGGCCTTTACAAAAAAATAGAATTGAAATTCTGTGATTTACCTCAGGATTTACTGAGAGAACATGCTGAGGACAAAACTGTGGTTAAATGTTAATGTGCATTTAGGAATAAGATGTTTTTACACCAGCCCTGATTTACCAAAGCAACACTTTACTTTTAGAAAGTCAAACATATATTCTATTTTTGTAATTTAGCAAAAGAAGCCAAAGTTGTCAAAAGTTAAATGTCATCTAAACACAATCTGATGAAAGAATAAATAAAAAATTCAGTGTGTCTCGATACCCAACTCTAAATGTTGTTATATACATCAAAAAGGGTTTTAATCATTCTTCATGATTTATTTTGTACGATGATCTTTCTGCTTCAATAATAAGTCAACTCACCTCACAACTCTTTGAGTTCTCAAAGAAGCAAACAAACAATACACAGAAGAATTTAAAAATCCTAACACCAAAAAGTGAAATATCAGAACTTAAATGTATCATTTGCTGGATAAAGTCCTGTTTTCATGTCATAACAAAAATGTACGTTTCCTCAATATCTGCAAAAGTGCAAAACTGTAAAAACAGAAAGTTATAATCTGGAAAGTGTTTGCGATGTTTTTTCATGATTTTGTTTTGAATTCAAGTTACACTGTTTGCATTCTGTTATTTTTCTTGTATAATCTTATTTTTAACAACAAATACATACATTTACATTGTGTCTCTGAAGATTAAGGAAGAGTAAACCAGGTGAACGGCTCAGTGAACACGACGACATGGACGGAGTCTCACCTCGTACTTCTGCCTCTTCAGTCTCTCCATGTGGTCGAACTTCTCGGACTCCAGCTGGCACATCCATTCATGCAGCTCGTTGATCTTATCCCTGCGAGTTCGAGAGAAAAACCCTTCAATCACAACAACTGATGCTTTGAAGAGCAGGGAAAGTTGAAATATTGAGTCTCCTGTCTCCATCACAGAAACATGAGAAAACACCGAGAGACGAGTCGTGAGAACAAAGTGTTGAGTCGTACTTGAGCTTGTCTTCGTTCAGATGGTCGATGTTCAGCGCCTTGCGTCTGGCGGCCAGGATCTTCTTCTTCTTCTCTCTCTCAGTCTCTTTCTTGCCTCCTCTCTTCTGGTCGGCCTGTTCAGTGAGGAGCACACGCAGGTTGACAGCTGTCAAAGTATGTCGGTAACATAAGTAATGTGAAAAGCACAATATCTACCTCTGAACCACAGTCCGAGTATAAAGTGGCATTAAAACATAAAAGTACCTTAAAACTGTACGTACAGTACTTAAGTAAATGTACTTAGTTACTTTACAGCTCTGCTATTCAGACAACAAGACGCGGTCCTGTGGACAGTGTCGGTGTGTACTGACTCTCTGCAGGTGGCTGCTGTAGTTGGAGCCCATGCTGGACAGAGCAGACTTCTTCTTGGCCTCATCATCTGCCTTCTTCTTGGCGTCAGCCTCCTCCCTGATCCGCCTCTCCTCCTGGATCACAACACACAGCAGAGTCAGAGCCAACATTCGCCGGCTGGGACCCTTTTCCAGCTCCTGCCCCAACTAGTTTGAAACGTGTCGCTGCCGCCAAATTCAGAATAAACTGACATTTACAAAGATCAGTGATCAATAGATGATGATAAGGTAAATGAAAAGGAGATGAGGAAAAAATTCATCAGAGAGTTTAGATTTTTAGACTTTATATTTTTTCCTGAACACTGAGAAATGGAATGAAACATCTGATTTCAGAGTGATACTCGGGTAAAGCACGAACCTCACGTCTGGCCTGGCGCTCCTTCTCCTTCTCAGCGCGGACCCTCTGCTGCTCGGCCCTCTCGGCACGACGCTTCTCCTGCAGGGCGGCAGCAAACACACCGTCACTCGCTCGATCTGATCCGAGTGTTTAACCCACCGCAGACCCCAGATCAGAAGACCGAGACCACTGACCGTTTCTCCAGCCAGCGGCCGGGTAACTTAGCTTAGCATAAAGGCTGGAAACAGTTAGCCTCGGGCTGAAAACTCACGATTCTATCCTTGAGGGCGATCAGCTCCTCCTCCTCCTTCTTCCTGCACTCAAAGTGAGCGTCGATCAGGGCCTGCAGCTCGACCAGATCCTTGTTCTGACGTTTCTTCTGGATGTCCTGCAGGACAGAAGGACAGAAAACGCTGTCAGCCAAACAGAAACTCTCAACGTCGGCAGAAATCCTTCATGCGGTCTCTTCAGCTCTGCTTACATCAAAGTCCACTTTCTCACCATCAGGGATCTTGGGAGCGCTGGGCCTGCAGGACAGAGCGTTTCAGGTCTTGAGTAAACTGATGCTGATCATAATGTCTTTAATGGTTTTTTTTTTCAGCCCCAAACGTTTACAGAAATCATTTGATGACATGAGAAGGAAACTTACTTGAACTTTGGCTTCTCCTCTGCAGGTTAGGAAATGAAGAGAGGACAAGTACATGTCATCGGGTTAGAAACCGAGCAGATTATTTTATTTCTCTCAGGCATTTCAAGGATTAAACTGTAAACTCTTCAGTCTATGTGACACATTAGATTAAGATTAAAACCTTGTGTATCTGTGTTTAGGTGAGGGTTAGGACAACAGGTAAATACTGTCGGAGCAAACAAAGAGAAACTTCACAGAGTAAAAACCTGAACCAACATGAGGACCATCTTGCTGTGAGTTACAGTCAATCTTATTGTTAACTCAATTATAAAAAAAAAAATCTGTTTTCTGAAATAATTCCAGCGTACTGCTTTTTCATTTCTCTGAAAAGTTGCTCACAGTAAATTTTCATGTGCTGGACCTACAATGTGCGCCATGTTTTCTTTTTGGCTTGACCCCAAAATCATTTTTTACACAAGCAAGACAAAGTCATTTTCCCCATTTCTTTCTCTTCTTTGAACCCAGATTCTGGCGGCTTCATGCCATGCAGGTGACGAGTGGCATAGCAAGAGAGTAACGGTGGGGTCGAGCGCAGTGAAGCACGAGTTAGCAGTTCATATTCTTTCACCCTTTTTCTCCTCTAGTTTTAATTTTGCAAAACTTGTTCAATAGGTTTTTAAAACTGTTTGTTTTTCGGTCAGATTTCAATCTGTGGGTGCCAATTGGCCAGCGCTCCTGGATTTTGAAAGACAGATAAAAATTTGGACAGACACTTTGCGAACAGCAGGCGTTCCCCCGAGGACAGACGTCAGACCTGGACCCTGTGGTCCTCCCAAAACCAGAATGACAGATTTCAGATTCGTCAGAAGTTTTTGAATCAACATACCTTCCTCTTCAACGGCCTCTGCATGCAGCAAGCATCCAAAACAAAAAGCAGAACAGACAACAGCGTTAGCGGGAAGAGCCGAGAGCAGCAAACTACAACCAATCAGCTAAACGCAGTCAGACTGTAAAACGGTCAAACTGCTGCAGCTTCAGCATCTCCAGTCAACAAAGTTAGAGAAGACCAAGAGATTTTAATGATGGTAAATTCTCAAATATAAGCCCGGTCTCAATTTTTAACGGCCAGCAGGAACAAAGCAAGTATAAAAAGGTGGAGTAAAAACACTGAAAACATGATGAATTCAGAATAAATTCTCAGCACTAATTCCATCTGTACAATAGTCATGTGCTGTAAAACCCTCTGTTGCTTTTTCATATTGTCTTAACAGCAATAAAAAATAAAAAGCGACTGGGAAACACAAAATATGACAATATTAGAGAGAGAAGTTTTCCAATAAAAGCCTGTAATATAAGACTGTTTCGAATAAAGGCCAATATTTGAGAATTTTTGTTTGGTAGACGCTGCAGTTTTCAAGTACTTTAACATTTATGCCTGCATTCACATGCCACTGGACATTTCAGAAACTTTAAAGTGAAATGTGGAAGTAGATTTATGTTGACATGATGCAATGATGTTAGTTTATTTTGCAAAAGATGTCAAACTTTGGTTTGGTTTGGGTTTGGCATTAAGAGAATTTCATTTTTCAAAGTAATAGCACGTGAATGCAACACTGACTTGGAGGACTTTCCCAACAGCACGTTAGCAGAATATAAACTGGGACAGTGATATCAACTAGGTGAATTAGGAAAAGATGAAATCTGAGACATCTTTTTCTCGTCTTTTTGTTGAACGGGCATTTTCTTTTCATGCTTAGCAGTAGATGTTACTCCTTTAAAAGAAGCACCTCAGGATAAAATATGTACATAATTCGATGTTTATCTTCATCAAACATCAAAATAATGAAAAAGCAACCATGTACTCCAAAGTACTAGTACTTAGAGTACATGTGGTACAGCAGTAAAAGTTCAACTGACAGAGGCCAATATTTGTCTTTTTTAGTATCTAAACCCTTAATAAAATCCTCCTGTGTTTGCAATAGATAGTTTAGTCGTCTGCGAATGTTTAACTTTCAGTAGTCATGCTGTATATTAATAATGTCTGATAAACCTGCAGGATTGTTCTGTATATTAACGTGTTACATTGAACAGATGTATCGATCCAGTCTGAGAGATTATTCAAGTTTTTACTGTCCATGAAAATGAAAGACGCTAATTCACCTCAGAATCAGAAACTCCTGAAAAACATCTCTCACCTTTTCAGAAAAAAAAAAGGCTTGACTTAATTAATGAATTAATTTTCTGTTCTTCTATCAGAAAATATTTTTAGAAACTAACTGAACAGGAGCTCAGCAGGACTTTGTCCCAAAACTTGAGCTTCAGTGTAAAAATATTGGCCTTCAAATATTAGTCAAACACTCACTGTGAAACGCTTTGGGTAAGATCATCTCAACATATCAACACATGTTTATGTGAAAAGGAATCACATCCTGACTTTTGCCCCTTGAGTGCTGCATCTTTGGTGTCCAGAGGTGAAAGGAAGGTAGCGTTAGCATTAGCAGACATGGAGAACATGTGTGCGGATCAGGATTAGTGGGGTCTGTCTGGCTGGCTGCAGCCTGTGGAGAGCACCTGTTGCCTGGGAAAGGATGATAGAATACCCCCTTCCCCCCTCCATGCCACATACCTTCAACCTCAGGCTCAGGCTCAGGCTCTGGTTCTGGTTCTGGCTCTGGTTCTACCACTGGTTCTGGTTCTGGCTCTGGTTCTGGCTCTGGCTCTGGCTCAGGGGCCGCCTCAGGGGCCACCTCTACTTCCTCTACTACCTCCTCTTCTACAGCTACACAACATGCAGCGAGTCACCAGGGGGGAGGAAGGGCGATGAGAGGGTTAATGGAAGCAGGAGAAATGAAACAGGGGCGAGTGGATGAAAGGGAGATGTGAGACATGGGGAGGCTCAGATGGGGCAGTTCAAGGAAACTGCCACCAGATGGTGCTAAAGCAGGTGAGACAGCAAGCAGTTACAGGAGGGAAAAGGTCGGTCATTGATGGTCAGTCATTGATGGATGAAATGTGATTGAATCCTGGAAATACCTGCACTGCAACTCAGTGTGGTGGAAGACAAAAAGAGACAAAATCTATCCTGATGCCATCGACTGTTTTTAACCTGTCTTCTCATAAACAGTATCTCAGGTAATGTTAGTGTTAACCAGCATGCCAAGAAAAGTACATGTGGAAGTGAGAGCACACGTTTTCAAAAGTGACTGACAAATTAGTATCAATGACATGAGATTTATCGTCCGGAGTCTGCAGGCTGCATCTTACCATCGTATTCTTCATGTCCGTCCGAGAAAGAAAGGAGCAGAAGAACATTATCAAAAGATCCCGTTTGTACCCATTTTTGACAGAAAACAAAATGTGGGTACACTGGGGATCCATGCTAAGCAGACACAACACAGTCCTCCTGGGCTGAGCAGAGCAGTCATTAAACGTGTCATTGAACTTCATGAATGTCACCTTTAATCTGAAAGGAATGTTCAGCTTAGGAGGACTGTTCAGTTGCAGGTGGTCATGCGGAGTTGCAGGACTCAATGCCAACAGGTGGAGTGCGATTTAGATTTGAGAATTTAAGATTTTTGATTTCACACAGGATATGTGACACTGTCCTGATGCCAGCATTGGTGCCTGCAACCATGCCACAGCGGATACAGAGGATAATACATGTGCAGATTTGCTTAAGAGAGAGCATTATTGCACAACTTGAATCTGGAGGAGTCAAGCCAAACCTGCAAACGTACAAATTTGTCCAGTGCAAATATCTCTCTACAGGGGATGAAAATCAGTTAGGCAAGATTCAGAAATAATACTGGGATTTAGCATGGAACTCCGGACTGTACCTAGACCTCATTTGTGGGGATTTTTATTTTTTGGAACAGGGAAAATGGTGCGACTTACCCTCGACCTGGTCACTGCAAGACAGAAGAGAAAGAAATTCGGATTTAGAATTCAAGCTAACCATCAGAATACAGCGTGAAAAATCAGGCTTGCTCACAGATACAGTAGTTTGACAAATTAATCTTCACTCAAGATCCGCTTAGTAGCTTCTTCCAGAGCTTTCAACTGCATACAACATAGAGATGCTGTTGAAATCCCTCAAACAAACAAAAAGCCAGTAATGGGACAGTGAGTTAAGATGAGTTTGTCAAACTACTCACCAGAGTTTTTCATTTGTGATTGAAAATGTGAATGGACTTACACTTCCTCAGTGTCAGACATGGTGAGAGTGGACTTTGCAACCTGGAGGCAAGAGAGAAGAGAGGAATTTAAAGTCAGTCTGCAAGGAGCGACTGAACGGCCGACTGTATTTATAGCTCAGGATTAAGTTGCAGATGTCTTAAATATCTGCAGTCGACCCCACCCTGACCAAACCCCACCTGCTCGCCTGCACATATTTCAACACCAGCACAAACAACAAAAACATTCTTCAATGTAGATTAATTTCTGAAAGTTTAGTTCCTCATCATTTGAAGTGTTTTAAGGGGATCTTGAAACATTCCTCAGAATTTTTCAGATCCAAACATTTTAAGTTTATAATTAGACTTTGGACTGAAATCTGAGCCTCAGTCCTGAATCTGCTTCTCTGACGATAAGTGAGAAGGGGGCCAAACTTAGATTTATGCCAATGGCATATTTTCAACCGCTGAGAGAGATTAATGTTGCGGTTGGAAGAAAAAAAAGAATCCATGGGGGTAAAGGTCAACCTCCTGCCCTCTCCCATCTCTCTGTATCCATTTGGCTTCCAAGGCGTTAAAGACTTTTTATCTTTAGAAACACATTCAGCTCTTAACAGCTTCTTGCAGTCCAGTTAAAATTCTGTTCCAGACTGGATGCAGCATCTGAGCAAAACCCTGCAATGATAAACACACATGACCTGAATTTATTCCTAATTTAATTTATCAGTGATTAGATGTCGCATTAGTTGCCCATTAGCCTCAATAGTGTGAGGCCGCCATGAAGGTGTCCCCACATCGCAACTATTTCCATCAGACAGCTGCAAAGGTCCCAGATCTGGTTTCAGTGGACCCAGTGTTGAAGATTGGGTTCCTTCCCCTGGACCACCACCCCTAATTCCACCTTCATCTCCTTATCTGGCCGTCTCGCCCTCACTTGGTTCCTTCAGTCATCCTCCTGAGGCTCCCTGCTGACCGAGGCCACTTTGCCCAGGAATTAAAATAAACCCTGAAAGGGAGCCGTGAAGGGTAAAGGTCTCATGCCCGGCTTCGTCCTATTTGTTCTTTTCAATCTCGTAAATTCCAAACAAATTTGTTCACACCAACATGTTATACTGGTCGTCAGGAAAAACACTCCACATTTAGATGATTCCTTTACATCCGGTCGAGAGGCTCTCGGCTCCTGTTCAACACGTTAAAGTGTTTATCCTCAAGCTATGTGCACTTTAATGTACACACATGCCACACCCAATTACACCCAAACAGCTTCACTCATGGACAACAAAATTAAACTTATTAACCAAGAAAACCTGCAATCCAAAAAAGGGGTTACAGCAATGACCCCGCCTTTAAATATCTAAAATAACAACAGGATTCATTGCCGCTGTTCTCGTCATGTTGCATAACTCATTAGTATCACCTTCTGTCTCCTGAAGCGGGAAGCTGCTTCAAAGGCTTTAAGCCATCTGTAAATCCCTCAGGTATGAGCGTCCGCTGGGCCACTGGACTCGGACCAAGCCGGCACAAACACAACAACAGAGTCCTTTGAGAGAACACCAGGTGTCCTGCAAGAACTTCAGAACTTCATACTTTAACTTCAGCTGAAGGTTTTACATGGTTACAAACTCCAAACAAATTTCTCAGCTCACTTTAGAGAATCAACACAAGAAAACCTTTACTTATCAGCTTCTCAACCACACAGCTGCGATCAAACACAAACTGGATTTCATTGCCACTGAAACACTAAAACATCACATCAAACTCTCTGGGCTTCAAAGGGAGGCCTGTTTCCTCTGTGATCCACTATCTGTCCGTCAGCCTCTGCTAGTCGTGACAGTGATTTTAACACATGTGGTCTCAGCTGTCCTCAGTTTGGGTGATGTTTGGGGGATATTGCACTTGAGCTTCCTCTCTAGCACTCACACTCTCACCCTCACCCCTTTTCCTTACCTCAGAAAAGCTGAAAGAAGCGAGCTCCCTGCTGGCCGAGACAGGCTGTAAGGTTCTGCAAAGTTACCGCGCTGATTATGTCCTTCTGTTATAGTGACACACGATCCGCTCGGCCTCCCCATTGGCCGAGGAGTCGACCTGGAGGCGAGGCCGGGCCGGCGGCGGGGCAGGGTCCACGACTTCGACCCCCCCTTCCACTGCTGGCACTCAATAAGGAGATGGAAGGGTTGAGTGCTAAGGAGGGAGGCTCAAGTTTGGAGGGGCAGCCAAGACGCCCCCCAGGTTACTATTCTGGGGCAGCTGCATTAGGCAAGCAAATTTCATCTGAGAGCGAGAGGAGAGCTGGACGTCAGTGAAGTGAGCCAGGTGTTCCTGAGTCTGAGACACATAAACATAATGTACAACATGGTCACAGGAGGACAAGAACCTGAATAATTTGTCTGTCCAAGCTGTAAATCTGACATGTTGATCCATGTTTTGCTTTGGATCTTTGACTCAGTGGTTTGCAAGAATCAACCAGCAGATTGAAAGTAATAACCCTGAAAATCTGTGGATGAACCTCAGACAGTTTTGGTCCATGCAGGTCATAAAAACATGAAAAACAACATTACGTAACAGCTGAGATACGACACAAACTCCTCCTGCCATCGGGCTGTCGTTCCTTTATTTTAGACTAGAAGCTGATGTCTAATGAATGTTTCTTTTTGTCCTTTAAAAAACTTAATTGAGGATTTAATAATAATGTTTTTATAAGTCAAAGTGTGATGGATTAATTAACATTGAATTGTTACAATGACAATAATGAGTGACCGTGAGTGTTGGTGTCTATTCTGATTTTCTTTCAGAAATCAAATATCTCTTCAGAATCAGTTTGATCTGTTATTAATGTCTTTCAGTTTAGCTCTAAGTCTAAACAAGTTGCAGCATGAATCACTGAGCTCCTCAACTTGATTTATAAGCTGTGATACGAGTATCAGACTCAATCATCTCAGGGATCCTGAATGGTCTTCTAATTTCCTGCAGGTGGTGCTACAATGACAGAATAACGAACGGAGACTCTTGGTCACTGACATGTGGGAGTGTCAAATGTTGTCATGTCACAGAAACACAAATAGACAAACCTCCTGTTTGAGTTTGTTACTGATGATTGTTGTTCCAGTTGAACTGACCATCTCTGGTCCCCCCTCAAGAATCCCTGTAATCCCCCAATGGCCTCACAACATTTCATAAAGATTCCTGTATCCTTGGATCATTGGGTGTCATGTGTCTTTATGAAAATAACGATATCTATCTATCTATTAGCTAAAGTGAAATGTCCATATTTGTTCAGGCATGTCTGTATTATCAAGTGCAAAATCAGACATATCAGAGCTTCTAGTTTCCCAGTTGTAACTACAACTTGTTGGTTGTTGTGAAGCTCATTTACAAATCAAAAAATCATTTTCATCTTCCCTCCAAAAAAGAAACCAAACACTCATTTCCTCTCCAGGATACTTCGAAGTTCATCCATGGCTTTTATGCTGCTTTCATGTCATAGCAGAGTTATTGTAATTCAGAGTTGCAAATAGTGTTCATGTCTACTTCCAAGTCAGAATTAAGACCTGACTGAAGCCAAATTTAATGAATGTAGTCTTATATTGTTCACAGAGCCAATCCAAACCTTACCTCCTGTAGGACATGAACATTATGACCCCTAAGACCTTTATAATGATGCAGTGATGCCCAACACTCCTTCTGGAACTTCACATACATTCAACAACTGAATCACATCAAGGTCCACCGGGAATACTTAGAACCCACACAAATATCCTTGGAACCCCTTGAAGGACCTCCAACCACCATCGTGGATTATTTCTATTTCAAATCATGTCAAATTAAACCATATCTCATATTTCTGATCACTCTGTGGAGCCCCCTGCTGGTTTCGTAGTACATGCTTAGGTGGACCCCTGGGTGGCCCTCGGACCCCACTTTTAGAGCCTCGGGGTGGTGAAATCTAAGGTCCTGTGGCCTCTGTGCGCTGCGTCTCGCCTCGCTCCACTGTCACTCTGAGCCGCTCACAGGGCTCAGGATTTATTTTTGGACTGCCATGGCGTCTGTTCCTTCCATTTGTAGGAAGGGGGGTCGAGTTGGGCTCAACATGAACCTGCCGCTCTGACACTCCGGGCTGGGACAAGCAGGCAGCAGCCGGCCGGCCGCCCCCCGAGCAGCAGTCGCACAGGTAAACACGCCATAATTACACCTTTTATTCTCCAGATCGAGAGCGGGGAAGCTGTCGGCCGCGTCGGGGAGGCAGCTGCTGTCGAAAGCAGAACCCCCCCCCCCCCGTCTCGGCAGCCAGAGATCAGACGTGTTCAGAGAGCTCAGGGTGTTTTTCAGTGCAACATTAAAGCACCAGCAGAGCTGAGCTAAGTGTTGGCCTGGTTCTGCTCCCTGCGGCTTCAACGCACACTCGGCCCTGTCATTTATCTGTCCTGGCTGCAAAGAGGCTGAACGATGATCACGTCTTAGCTTTGAGTTCTAACCTTCCTGTTGAGTAATTGTGGGTAATAAACCTGATATCTGATGTTGAATCTGAATGTTCTCTCCTGTTCTGTCAAGGGGAACCTGCTTGGAGCGCTTTGAACATCAGCAACAAGTTTTTACCTGGTATGTTCCTTCTTTTTCCATCTAATCTCACTGTTTGCTGTGTTTGTGTGCGAAGTCTCATAAATTCACAGGAGGCGAATGACTTTTTTGGGGTGGATTCGTTTTCTTAAGGAGGCCATTGTGGACCAGCTTGGTTTTTATTACAAGTCTATTATTACCCTTTCCTCTTTTGAACTTTCATCCTGAAGGCGCTCCAAATACCGAGCCTACCAGCGCCTTAAAAGGAGGACGGGCCTCTCATGTGTCAGGCAGGCAGCAGGTTCAGGGAGGGAGGTGGGCGGGGGGGGGTTAAAACACAACCAGCTCTGGCCTACATTTCACTGAGGTGACACATATAGTAAACTGAGGATATTAAACAGTTGTTTTTGCACCGACTTGCATGATGTCAGTGAACGCTCAGTTGCAACTCAAACCTTCTGGATAGTCTCTTCATAAACTTATCTGACTCTTATTTTAAGTTCAGACTCATTGCACCAGTGTTACATGATGCTTGTGCAGTGTTATTTAAAACAAACAAAAAACATTTGGAGGGTTTAGAAATTTTAAAAAAATCAGAAGAACAGAACAGTTGCAAATTCTGTCACTTATTCATCTTTTCATGTTAAATTCTCGTCCTCTGGTGTGATGGGATATTCTCAGTGGTAATAAATTTCTGAGGCCATATCCAGTGTCGTCAGGTTGTGATGTCACGAGGTCAGGTGCTGTGCATTCACTTTCACCCTTCAGCAGATATATATACACGTCTATATGCGTGTATTCATGTGGGAAGAGACTTGAGAGGATCCTGACGCGACAAAGATGCAGTCCAGCTGTGAAAATAAGGTTTAGCCTGCAAAGTTCCTCTCTGGTCAGACTGCAGTTCTCTGATAGTTAACATCAAAGTTTTGGTAAAACACAGAACACAAATATAAAGTACGTTTAGGAACTTGAGGTAAAGGATGGAGACATCAGTCAGTTTGGATATTTAGAAATTCTGCTGATTTAGCGACACTGTCAGATAAATTTTGCCTTCTATGCAAGAAACAACAACCACAGACTAGATTTTTTTTGATGAAATTTGCTGTTGATGTTCATGGTCCCCAGAGGATGGATCCTAAATATTTTGTTGACCTCCTCTACTGTCACTGAGACACATTTTCCACTGAGGCAAATTGTCTCAAAACTTTCTAATTGTATTCCAGCTCCTCTGAGGATGAACCATTTTGACTTTAATGACCCCATTACCTTCATTGGGTGTGATGAAAACTGCAGCTTCTATTGGACTTCTGACTATGAAATCGTGTCGTATGGAAAAGACAAATTGAGCCACGGAATTTTAAGGTCACAAATTGACATTGTGACCCAGATTATTGGACCATTATATATACTGTTTTTGAAAGAATAGTAATAATTGAACCTCTGACACCAAAACAAAAGCCTAAGAGTTAAAGTTTGGAAGCAGCTCTGAAGGCATGAAAACATCACCAGAAACACTGGCTGCGCTAAGAAAACACTTGATGCTGAAATCGAATCTGTTTTCATACATTAGTCTCACACAGTATTTCTGTTGTGTGCAGTTTGCTTGCGATGCCCTGGAGGCGTCTGAAGCTGCCGAGGCTTCATCTGATCTGCATCACAGAGTTCACATTTATTGTTTTTGAGAAAGTGATGAAGCCTGTAAAAAGCCAGGAGTCTTAGAAAAGGGAAGCAGATGATTGGCAGACTGCGTCTCGGCCTTCAAACTAAAATTAGGCCAAGTAAAATCTTCCAGGATCGTCTGTGAGTCGGTAACATCATCCAGGAGGAGTTCAGCTCGATTCTCCTGTTGGTTTATCAGCTTGCAGCTCTGATCCGTGGATTTAAAAACAGCTCGAACACAAACACGAGTCGTCATGAGTCGAGTTTAGGACAGTTCTCTTTTCTAAACCTCTTAAACCCAAATCACTCATTTATATGTTTGCACCTCAGTCGAAGGATTACAGGCTCCTCTGTAGGTTGAGAGCTTTCACAGACCTGTGAAGAAAACTGAGATAAAGAAAAATACATCATATATTCTGAGCATGAAATCTGCACTTGTTGTCTTTATAGTTTTATTTTTTCTGATCTATAAATTGTTTTTATGTCTTTTGGGAAGCGCATTATTTACAGTTTATAACTTTTCAATAACAGATTGTAAAGTTCTTATTACTTTTATCAAATTTCTACAGAGTCCTTAAAGGGACATGGACGGTTTTATTCAGCAACACAAACAACGTCATGAAATAACAAATGCAGTATTATAAATGAAGTAGTAAAGTAGTGGAGCTAAAACATAACTTTTGTCCTGAGGGTGGTGATTCAAATCAAAGGGGATCATCCTCTGTGGAGCAGGAATGGATTTAAGAAATTTCACGAGAATCTGCTCGAAAGATTGTGATATTTGTTGTGTTGCAGAGAAACGTTTGGCCTGATCTTGGCCACCAAAGTCATCAGTAATCAGCCTCTAGGGACCATGAATCACCACTGACAAGTTCATGGAAATTTAGCGAGGAGTCATTGAGGTATCTGTCTTCGTTCTGGACCAACTTGAACAGATTAACAACATCTGAGGAACATTTCAGATGAAAAATGATAGAAATGTTTTGTTTAGGTCGGAGTAAGCAAAAATTAAAATAATAAACTGGAGGTCGCTGCAAAAGTAGAAAATTATTTTAATTTATTTAAGAAAAGAGGTTATAAACACATACAATCAGAATTCTCAGTAAATGGATATTAAAGGTGAAAAATGGAAAGAAAAAATGTTTGATTGTATCGATCAGGTGTTGAGATGGAACAGACACCAAATCAGTTTTGTGAACATGTCAAGTGAGCGAACACATGATAAACTCAGTGTTCATCTTTTCAGTGTTATTATCATCATCAGTGTGAACTCCTACAGTCTGACAGAGTCTGTCAGCCGCTTCAGATTGTTCTTTAGCCAAAGTTTAAGTGCAGAACAGATAAAGTCACATAGTGTGATCCATTAATTCTAGATGATTGGAAAATGTAAACTTTTTCTATTCAAAAGACTTTTAAGTTTCCCTACACACCATCAAACAAGGATCAACCAGACATTAGGAATGATTCACCTAAATACTGTCAGACACAGACACATTAAAGCTCAGGTAGATATATACAGAATAACAGAAACAGAATGTCAGAAAATACAAAAGTAAAGAGGAAATTGAACAAATATTGACATTTTGATGATCAAATCTTTTGGAATGAGCTGCAGGTTTGTAGATGTCCAACTGAGTCACTCAGAAAATCTGATTTATTGGATATAAATGAAATGTTGAGTCTGTATCTGCTTCTTCTGGTCGATGTCTTTAGGCCAGCAGATGTTTTGAGATCAAGGTGGAAACCGCCTGCAGAAACTCCTCAGTAATCATGATATAAATCTGCAAAAGACACAGACAGAAAAGGTTATTGGATGTTTCTTTACCATAAACCAGAGACAGAAACAGACAGAATGATCTGAAAATAGAAAATGCTGAAAAAACGATTTCAAAATGAAGCCAACTTTAAAAGAGAAAAAAAAATATGAAGATGAGGAACCAAAAGATTTCAACTGAACAAAAAAGGGATTCAGTGCCACTTAAACTAAGTCTAATGTGAAAATACAAACATGTAAAATTTCCTAAATATATTTCATAAAGTGCAGAAATCTACAAAGTCTGAACTTAATATTTGACCAATGCTTTGACCATGACTCTGAATCTCCCTTTTCCTTTTCTGAACTTCTCTTTTTGATTTTTTTTCTGCACAGGGTGCTAAAGCGCTCATGGCTGTCGCTTACGGTGCTGTCACCCAGCCGGGCCTGCTTTCCCAGCAGTACCCCCCACCCCTGCTGCCCAAGCCCGGAAAGGACAATGTTCGACTTCAGAAACTCCTCAAGAGAACGGCTAAGAAAAAAGCCTCCGCTCAGGCATCGCAGTCCGCCGCACCTTTCCGCTCCAGCCTTTCCCCTGTGAACGAAGCGAGCCCTGACCTCGAGCACAGCGACCACTCCACCCCTCCCAAGACTCCAGAGACACCGTTCAGCCTCTACAGCGTCCAGCAGCCTCCACGGTTCACCGTCAGGCCGCTGTATCAACATGTGGCGTCCCCTTACCCGCAGCGTGCAGCTTATGGCAGAGCAGCAAGGTTCTCACCTCAGACGGTCGCGATGTCATCATACTCTTACTCGCAGCATGTTACCACTGTTTCTTCGTACTCTGGACCGGCCCACCTTACTGGAGTCTCACCAGCTCTGGGGCCAGTCGACCAGCTGCCAGTACCCAAAATATCTCTGCCAGCTTTCTCTGCACCTGAGGCAACAGTACCAGCTGCTGAAGTGAAAAAGCCAGCTTTTACTGAAATTCACGCCGGTCTTAGGCCTGCTGCAGCTGAAGCAACCCAACAGCCAAGACACACCAGTCCAGGCCCAACTCCTTATCCAACAACAGGGGGGCAAACTTTGATTCGTCCTCTCACCGTGTTGACCCCGCTCGTCAAATCCAGAAGTCCACGTCCAACATTCAAAGCAACTGAACCTTCAAGATCGCCCAAACCGATGTTTGATGTCCCTCAAATTAGGATGTACACGGCGAGCACATCATATTACGAGACATCGAGGACTCCACCGGTGTATGACTCAGCTGGATTAACTGCTATTGGCAGTGCAGTACCTCAAAGTAAAACATCAACGGAAACAAAACAAGATTTGACTCAGCTGTTATTGGGCACAGATTCCCAGAGAAGAACACCAACTTCAGAAACTAAAGGAGGCACAACACCAACCACAGAGATGAATACACTCCAAACTCCTATATCAGAAATTAAAAGAGCCAGTCCAACAGCTGAGATCAAAAGAGCTACACCAACATCTGAAATCAAAAGAGCTACACCAACATCTGAAATCAAAAGAGCTACACCAACATCTGAGATCAAAAGGGCTACACCAACATCTGAAATCAAAAGGGCTACACCAACATCTGAAATCAAAAGAGCTACACCAACATCTGAAATCAAAAGAGCTACACCAACATCTGAGATCAAAAGGGCTACACCAACATCTGAAATCAAAAGAGCTACACCAACATCTGAGATCAAAACAGCTACACCAACATCTGAGATCAAAAGAGCTACACCAACATCTGAAATCAAAAGTGCTACTCCAACATCTGAGATGAGAGTTAAAACAAGTTATGAGTTCCAAACATCAAGAACTTCAGCAGGACGTCCAAAAACCCCGGCATACCATATGACTCGGTCTTCAACACCCATATTTGAAATCTCCAGACCCAATCCACTCTTGTTTGCAGTGTCTACAATCACACTGGAGCCAGAGAGGTCAAGAACACCCAAAACAGTTTCTGCTGTGAGCAGTTTACCTGCTTCCCAGAGTGTGAAGATTACTGAAACAATGCTGAATGGGGACATTCATTCAGATCTGAAACCTGCGGCTAAACCAGTCCAACAAAGTATTACAAAATCAAAATCAGAGTCGGATCTGACAAGAGACAAGATCCAAACTTCTCCAGCTGACTCTCAAAGGCTCGCTTTAACTCCAACATCTGAGCCAACAACACCAGCAGTGAGTTCTCGTGGCTATCAGAGGCCTAAGACTCCAACATATGAGGCATCCCGACTTATGACCACATCACCTGGCTATAAAAGACCAAAGACACCTACATATGGGACATCGTCTTCCGGTGTATCACCTGTAGCCTTTCAGAGACCTAAAACTCCAACCCAGGTGGCTCAAAAATCAAAGTCTGGCTACCGTGGATTGACACCGGCAGAATATGCTGCTTATGGAGGAATCAAAACTTACTCTCCAGCATTTGGTATCTCCAGTTCTAACACGCAAACTGAAGAGGAGGTTAAAGCCACAAAAGAGGAATCAGCAGAAAGTAAAACACTTGGCCAAGAACCACCTGTGAAGGAACGATCTACAGCTGAGGTGTCTCAAGCCAAAGAAACAACCAAAGATAAAGATAAACTCCATCTGGGAGAAGAGACGGTTGCTGCCACCCCCTCAGTCCCTGTTATTGTTGTTTCACAAGCATCTGACACCTCAGGAACAACATTAACACAAGAGACAAGTACGGTCAGTATGGTATCCAGTCAGGCTGCAGCAAAACCTGAAAAACCTTTGATTCAAGAGAAACCAAAGGCTAAACCTCCAACAGTAGCAGCTAAAACTCCTGAGACACAGAAGGTGGAAACACCAGTTCAAGATGTCGCCAAACCAAAACCAAAAACTCCTGAAGTCAAACATCCTCTGCCCAAAGGTGACGACCAGGATCCTCTGAAGGCAGTAAGAAAACTTTTAGGCAAAGATAAAGTCCAGACTGTAGAGATGAAGTCAGGAACTGAAACAAAAGCTGTTGTCTCAGATCAAAAAGAGCCAGAGAAACCATGCAGCTGCCGCCAAGACTAAAGCCGAAGGCTTGAAGACAAGCACCGCAGTGCCTGCTCTGCCTTTAAAGGCATCTGCTGCTGAGTCAACAGGAAGTGAGGACAAGGGACAAGATAAGAAATCAGAATCAGCTTTGGCAGTTAAATCTGCACCTGAGAAGAAGGAAGCGGATGAATCTCTGCCAGCAGCCGAGCCTCTTCTTAAGGTCATACAAAAACCAAAGGGGACGAAATCTAAATTGAGCGGTTGGTCCCGACTCAAGAAGCACATGGTGGTGGAGCAGGAGGAGCCCAAATTTCCAGAGATAGGCTCTCAGATAGAGGCCACCGAGCAGGACCAGGGTGAGGTGAACAAGACAGCCGAGGAGGCCGGCGACAGGCCTGACTCTCAGGACAAGAACCAAACCAAAGACGCTCCCAAGGCAACAAAGATGTGGGACGCCGTCCTCTTCCAAATGTTTTCCACTAAAGAGAACATCTTGCACCAGATCGAGTTAAACAAAAGTGAGGAGGAGAAGGAAGAGATCAAGGATGAGCTGAAAGAGATACCTTCATTTGCATACCGGCTTCCTGTGCTGCTCTTTAGTCCAAAGTTTGACGCGAAAAAGCTTAAAGAGGCAGCTTCGAGGCCAGTGACGAAAATTTCAACAGTTTTTGAAATGGGTCTGATTGGGCGGAAAGGTAAAGACGAGGAACCAAAAGACTTTAATAGAAAGGCAAGAGGGTTCACTGCTACTTAAGCTACTATAATATATAATAAAAAGAGCCAAGACGAAAATGTAAAGAAAAAAAGTTTGTGTTTAATGTACAGGTGCAGAAACGTTAGCAGCAGAAATAATGTACAGGTCTGAAATCTTCGTCTCTGTGTTAAACTAATGTAGTTTGTGTTGTAGGAAACTCGGCTTGAACTTTATACTTGACAAATGCTTTGTGTTGCATTTGTGTGACTGGTTGTCTGGATGTGTGATACGTGTTTGTGTTTGTGGATCAGCTGGAAAAAGAGAGAACTACATTTGTCTTAAAGTCATTCAGACGCCGCATCAGATTAAAGCCTTTCTGTTTTAAGTAATTTCAGAGCTTTTCATTTGTTCCTTTCATCACATGTTCACAAGTACAGACAGAAGTTAAGGATTTGAAAACATTTGGTTATTGTATCGTCTGTGAAACTGAGAACGATTATTTATGTGACGTAGCTCATTCAAGAATTAGAACTTTATTAGTGCTGAAAGTTGGTTTTTAATAAAAAAGTCAACTTCTGGTAAATAAATATGAACCGATAGTTCATTAATCTAATCTGTTTTTATGGACAGGGATAAATGTTTTAGAACTTAATGATTTTAAGACAAATTATTTGTGAAAATTCTGTTTCTCTTTAATGATCTTTAATGATGTCCAGTTTTATTCAAAATGGTGCTACTTGCCTCAGGGTGAGACCTCTCACTAGATAATGGATTTGTATGTAGAGTCGAACATGATCTTTTTAGGCTGTAGATGGTTGTGTGGTTTTTTTAAGTCACAATGAAACAGCATTTTAAGAGTATCTTAATTTCTTGGCTTCTTTCCTGTTCACAAAGGATGTGCGATAATTCAGCAGCGGATCAATTAAAGGAAAACACCAATCAGATGTCAGTCAGGCACAAACAGACAGTTTGATTGGACAGGAGGGGCAGAGAAGAGGCAGCTTAGCCAACAGAAGAATGGGAATTTTATTTATTGTCGTAATAATAAAGAGCGACTGTAAGATGAAGAAATGAATGTCCAGTATAAGAGTTTCAGTTTCTGTGATTGGTTCTGATTAAATAACAGGAAAACAGTGTGAGATAAAAGAGAAAAAAGTCTTTTAGATTCATCATATTAGCAAATGTTGTCAAGTCTAACAGACACTTCGTCTGTGCTGGATGTGTTTCGGCTGCAGTTCAGGAGCTGAGTCTGAAATCACTCTTTATTTAATGGTGAGCCATAAATCTAGATTTTGGACACTTAAGCTTATGTTTATAAAATGCAGCCCATTGCATTGTGGGACTGTTGGTAGAAAGTAGTTTACACTAGTTTTTCTTTCATTGTGGGGACAGTAAATGACATCATAGGCAGTGATTTCAGACACAGTTCAGCTGCAGGCTCCTAATATTTCTCCGTTTTAATAATAGTTCAAATGAACAATTATCTGCCGACAAAATGTCTGAATTTATTGTGACTTGAAGACGGCTGCTGAGCTAAAAGCGTCTGTAAGTTGTTAGAGAATGAAGAGCACCTTCTGCCATGATGGAGGTGGGTGGGGTCAAAGGTCGAGAGACAGACAGGTGATGCAGGGCAGCCAATCCAGATTTTATTCTTCTAGATTCATTTTCCATGTTGTTTTCTATTATTCTTTCTATTGATTTCTAATGTGTGTGCTGGAGTTACTGGTTGAAGTAGGTACAGTTTTAAAAGATGTGAACCATCTGTGACCCTCCCCTCGCAGGGAATCACCACCCGATGACACCTTCAAAATAAATGAACAGTGTCCCTCATTCGTCTCTGTGTCTAATGTTTGAACACCGAGCAGCAGTTAACATCATTTTTGTTAAGGAGAATAATGTTTCCCATCCGTCTGACGGCACCTGAGTGGAACCTTCTGGAAGATATTTCAGGTCTGTGTAACATTTATAAGTTTAATTTTCCAAGCAAAAATATTAATAATTGAAACAATATAATATTGGATGTTTTTCAGTGATTCAGTCCAGGTGTAAAAAAATTAATTCATTTTCTAATTTTCTATTATTTTTTAAAATGAGTAGCAAAACTGACCTTTTAGAAAAGAGGCCTTTAGTTTAATTTCACACAGTAAATTATAGTAAATATTCTAAATATTATTCTTCTCTTTGGTTGACTTCACTTATATTATATATATATTATACATAATATTGTGTTCAGAAGGACCCGAACAATAAATACTTTGACTCTTAATTTATCACACTGCTGTTTGTCCAACGATAAAAGAGACTTTAAGCTGCTCTCAAGCTTTCTGTCCCTCAACACTTCCCGTCCGTGATCTTACCAGACTTTCCGTTGGTGAACTCTCCTCCGTCCTCGTTGTCCACGGGGATCTTCTCATATTTGCCGTGACCAGTGACGACAAATTTGTACTTTTTACCAGCGGCTGAGGCCTGAAGAGAGACGAGACCGAGTTTGTTCACTTTGATGGAAGGAAAAGGAAAAACTAAGAAAAGTTTATAAAGTAAAAATAATTTCTAAACTGAAAGCTGCTGATCTAAGATTTATATTCATCTGTATTTGTGTGTGTTGTGTGTGTGTGTGTGTGTGTGTGTGTGCGTGTGTGTTCACCTTGACTCTCTGTCCCGGTCGACCTGATGAGTCTCCAATCACCTCCCACATGTTCTTTTTCTGCATCACATCTCCAGGCTTCACATCCTGATAAATCAGTCAATAATCAATACAAACACAGTCGATATTCTTCATTCAGAAGATGTGTCACTTCCTTTTCTCCTGACAGTGGTGTGTTCAGATCAAAGCTGGAGTCAGGATGTGGTTAGCTTAGCTTAGCATAAAGACTGGAAACAGATGGAAACAGCTAGCCACCGGCCAACACCTCTGAAACTCACTATTTAAACACTATTTATTTGTGCAGCTTCCTGAAGCCTTGTGACATTGAGGTTGCCAGGTTTCAAATCTGGCAACCCAGACAGCACAAGGGTGGATGGGTACACTGTTGTTTGTCAAGAAATAGTTCCAGCACACAGCGTAAGGATCTGTGATGTGATGTAACTGTGATTGGAAACAAGTAAGATCCATCCATGAAGATGAAAAAAAACACGTTTGTTCTTAAATTTAAAATGGATATTTTTCTGAAGTAGCTTTTACGTTTTTATTTTCCAGTGGTTTCTAGATTTGGCTCTCAGTCACTTTAACTTTTCAAATAAAAGGAATGAAGATAAATTCCTCTCAGAACGAAGCTGTTTTGTTATTGTTGTGTCTTGTTTCTCCACAAGATGGAAACCTCACATACTGAAGTTTGAAGCTGCACCTGAACGCATCACATCACTGACAGATCAGTTTCTACTGATACAAACCAGAAAATTCAGTTCAGAAAAATGTTACTAAATTCTTGTTGTTGTTGTGTTTTTTTTTTGCATCATTTAAACATAAAAAACCTAAAATATGTTTCCTGGCATCCACATCTTGTGGAACACTCATGAATCACAGAGGAGGACTGAACAACTTACCGTCTGTTTGCAGGGCGACGGTCTGCTGCCGTCAGACGGCCCCTTCACCCACTGAGTGATCAGGTCGGCCACGCCCACCTTCAGACCCTCGGCGTCCTGATTCAGAAACAAAAGACTTTTGACTGAACACACAGAAGCTTTTCCAACATCCTCCAACATCTCACAATGTTTCTATTTCGAAGCATCTCATCAGAGACAAAACTTTCAACAGGAAAGAATCTGTATTTCTAACGTTTTGTTTATTGAAAAACTGGTGAAATGTTGTGTTTCATCACATGACCTTGTGTCACATTGTTCACTTGCTTTTAGAGCAGCAGGTTGATCGTTTGTTGGAGTTTTCGTACCTTGGACGTCGCTCCCTTGCCGGGGCTCTGGCTCCAGGCTTCTCCGGCCTCAAACAGGTTTTTCTTGGAGGCGACGACCTCAGGTGAGCCGGGCAGGTCGGTCAGTGATGCCTTCACTGCCCGGGCCTCCTGGGAGTTCTGACAACAACAACCCTGGGTTAGTGGACAGTAATGCTGTCATAGAAAATCCTCCTATTATTCTCCATGTTTCAAATATAAATCAGTTTGTCTCAAGAAGAATCTTTTCTACAAAATAAGAGTCAGTATCCTGACACAAGACAGAATAAAAAAATAAATAAAAACTTTAGTGACTCGACAACAGAAGTCCAAAGTTAACAGATGCAGTGACTTTCATATGAATAAGTGATACTTTATCTCTCGCTCCTAAAAATAATGTTCTTTTTGACTTTGAAGATGCCGGACAAACTTCAACATACATAATGTTCAACATAATATTATTAATGCTGAACTTCCAACCTTGTCAGTATTTATTTTTATTTTATTTTTTCAGGCATGAAAATAAAAACTGGACTTATACATTTTGCCATGTGCTACATAATGTGAACACAAATAGAAAAATTAAGTTGCATTAAATTATTAAATTTTAATTTTGGCAGTCCTGGACTTCTGTACTTTAAAAGTTCTATATATGAATAAGTTTGTTAATGTGACTATAAGAGCGTCTGAGCGCTGGTTGATGGTGAGAATTTTCTTCTTCAAACCTGTGGTTTTTTTTTAAAGCTCTCCATAAAAGAGTTAACCTCGGGTCATCCGGCGAGCTGTTAATCAGCCTGAGGTGAAGAGTGAAAACAGGGAGCGGATGGATAAAAATAAAGAGCCGTGAACGTCGGCCATGCGGTCGTATATCTGTCCGACAGACGTCGCCCAGGTGCTGCGGGGATTTGTGACCTCGGCACAAAAAAGGTCAGAACTGATTTCTGCTCCTCAGCGGCTTTTAAACAATAAGAGTCCAAAGGTTGATCAGAAAACCCCCGAGGGTTTATACACTTTAAAGGAAGAGTTCCACATTTCAGGGACTCTTCTTGGAGTTAGATGAGAAGCCGCAGGTCCATTAAACATGATGCTGCAGCTAGTTAGCTTAGCATAAAGACGAGAAAGCCCCAAAGAAAACACTGTTGATTTCACTTCAATCAAACATTTTATGGTTTCAGCTTCTCAAATGTCATAATTTTCAGCTTTTCATTGCTTTATTATTCTTAAATTACAGTAAACTGAATCATTTTGAGGTTTGAGCTGTCGGTCAGACAAAAGGCATTTGAAGTTTGTTAAATACTTTTGTACTTTTCAATGCAGTATGTTTTCTTTACCAGTATTTTTACAGTGTGGTATTAGTATGTAAGTTTCTGAACTTTCGACTCCGCACAACTTTATGAGCAATCGTTCAGCTGCAAAATGTCCCCGTTTTTATTTAGATTTCCCAATAAATAGAATCACATCATATACAATTCCCACATCAACAAAACGAAGACCCACAATCCTGATAATGACAAAACAAGCTCAGCTTCACCATCTTCATTTCCCAGGTGTCATTTGCATCATGTCTGAACACACTGAACACTGTGTCTAGTGTGTGTGTGTGTGTGTGTGTGTGTGTGTGTGTGTGTGTGTGTGTGCGCGTGCTGACCTCGACAGCGTGGACGTACTGCTCCATCTTGTCGTCGATCTTTGGCAGCAGGACGAGCGGCTGCGTCTTCTTAAAGCTGTTACTGATTCAAACAAAAGACAAAATGCGACCAGTTAAAACACAGATTTGATGTTAGAGTCACAGTGAAATTCCTGTCATCATGTTCTAGTTATGTGACGTCTGTTGCTTCATTTTATGACCATTTCGTCTAAAATCAGCCTGATGTATTTTTGGAAATTTTGGGATCTTCACTAAGACTTCAAATAAAGTTGTGCAATGTTTGTAATCCAAATAATTTGTAGTTAGTTTCTTTGATGTTTAGATGCTGACGCCTCCTCCCTCAGATGCCTTTGACATGAGCTCTGGATGATGTCTTTCCTTCATTCATCATCTGAATCGTCTGTTTCAACACGTCTGAGGCGACGCCCACTTTTAAACAGAGCTTCACACCTGATGATGTCATGACCGATGAAGCAGCACCTGAGGTGACATCAGAGACGCTGCTGATCTCACACGTTTGGATCGAGACATTTCAGATTTTATAAGCTGTGACTCAGTTTTCTTCTTCTACCTTCAGCAGTAAAGTTTCCACTGAGTCAATTCTGAGAAAGTGTTTTCTTTGTTCACGTCAGGAGCCAGAAACAGATTTTTTCGTGGGTCTGACAACAACACTGAAAACTTCAGCCAAACGTTACACAAATACACTAGAACTGACAAAGAATATGACATTTTGACCTGATGATGGCGCCAGATGAAAAGTCAGAGGATCAAAAAAGTTATTACAAGTTTGTACAAACATTCATCCATCTGATAGTTGTTGAAATATCTGACGAACCGACCAACATTTCCGATACAAACCCCACAGTTGTGCTGCGAACAACATGTGAGATATTATTACTTTACAAAGTCTTTATTGCCAACGTGTCAGCAAACAGCTTCCTGTTTCCACGTCCAGCAGCGACAGAGCAACATGATCATCGTGTTGGAGTCGTGTTTGTGTCACCTGATGAATCTTTGTTTTTGGTCTCCACCAACTCCTGAGAGAAATCTCCTTCACTTCAGCAGCTACCATGACTTCAGATGTTTTTCTGTCCAACTCTTTCTGAATAAATCTTCCACCTTTGACAGATGAAATGATATTTGAGTGAAAACAGATCTGGACACTCTGAGAGGAAACGTGTATCGACGTTGTGGCTCCTGTGAACTCTGTTAAATAAAAGCATCCACCCGGAGGCTTCGCTCCTGCTGAGAGCTGCTCACAGCTGATGACTTCCTGCTGCCGCCGTCCCTCAGCGACCGGCGGAGAAAACACAGCCGCTGCATCTGGGCCGAGTTAAACAGAACCATCAATCACAGCTGAGGAGGACGACGCACCTCCGACCTTCTTCATCAGTGTTTACCTCCAGGAAAGATCTGACTGAGAGAAACTCTGAGCTGCAAGCAACTGAACTGATGAACTGATTGACTGGAAATAAACTATTGTGATCATCGTTTTTCAAACCAAATATCAAACATTGGTCTCAGATGTGAGGGTTTGCTTTTCCTCTCTGCTTCATATCATTGATTATCTTTGGGACGAAACACGATTTGAAGACGTCGTCTCAGACTGTGAAAGTTTGCTCTTTATCTTATCCTCAGCTCTGGGTTGTGTGTGGGTTCGGAGTGTACGGTGGCCTGCAGGGACAATTTAACCAAAGCAACAAACTACAGAAACAGCAACCCAGGAGTCAGTGGTGTGTTTCCAATTGTGTGCTCCATAAAGATGGTTTTCCAGATTGAGGTGGAAGAACTTGTCCTGACTTCAACTCCGTCCACTGGTTATTTAACTCGCTGCTCTCAGTTCTTCTTGGTTGGATTTTCTATTTTTCAGCTCGAGCTGAGAAACGAATGGTTGTCACGTGCACATCTTCGACATCCGGAGCTTCCAAATTCAAAACAGAGCTGAAGGTAAAAAGGCCTTTAAAGGATTTAATCTATAAGTTGGATTGTACTTTGTACTACTGTCATACTTCTACTGGTACTGCACATACATACTTCTACTGCTCCACCTGCTCACGTACCTGGTTTATTACTGTTTACATTTCAGCATCTATATTTATTTATGACCTGTTGCTGCTTGTTGTTCTCATTACATCCAAACAGTGACACCACATGTTAGTTTATAGATTTGACTGTAACCATCTGTCCACCACAATATTATAATCTCATATATTCTCTACATATTACAGACGTCCTGTCAGCCTGAACACTGGGGGAACAACAAACAGCATATGTCCATGTGACAGACTGATCGCTGTTGATGTCATTGATCAGGATATTGATGAGGACATTCACCTTTTCTTCAGCGAGCGGTTCAGCGACTCCGTTCTCTCTGTGATCTGCAAAAGAAGAAGAAGTCTGAGTCATGTTTTTTTGGAGGAACACAGGAAGTTTTCCATGTCGCTGCCTCGGTTCACGAGTGTGTTAATAACAGCTCAGCTCAGCTCGAACCGCCGCGGCTCCGTCCAAGACAAACAGAGTCTGCTGGTCTTCGTCAGACTGACCAGAGACCGGCGGCACGAGCGGAGCATGATGGGAAACAGAACAGGAGACTGATTTTCTCTGTGCTTTTTCTAATGAAATTAACTGTTTTCTGAGCTCGTTTTCAGCTGCTTCAGATAAATCCTGTCGTGTTTCTGTCAAAACTTTCTGTTCATTTTCAGGTTTGAACCAACAGATCTTTGAATATCTTGAACTTCCTTCTAATTTTTTATACAATTGTTTTAAGGCAGTGTTCTGTGTATTAAGGTGCTTTGCACACACACACAGAAAATCCCAAGCATTTAACCACAATTAAAACACAAAGTTTCACACATTTCAGGTTTGAATCAGTGATCGTGGGACAATTCTGCAAACGTTCAGTTCTATGGGGAAACTCTCATGCTGTGTCATGCACAGAAGCCCCAAAGTCCCAAAAAAGGTTTTTATTTCTTTCAATCTGATCTATTTCAACATAATCATCATTTTTCAAATAATTTTTCATTAAAGTTTTCCATTTTGAATAGTTGATGCTTCTGTAAATTTCCCTGTTGTGGGACTAATAAAGGAATATCTTATCTTCCTGATGTTTCCACATGTGCAACAGGAGCTTCTTATAAACTAAAGGACTGATTACTGAGTTATTATCAGAACTTGTTATTGTTCTGTATCTAAAAGAGAGTAGTTTCTCAGGACTTTGGCGCCTCTGGATTCAACAGTGAAGTAGGAAATAAGAGGCTGTATCTGGCAGCCCGATGTGGAGGGAGGTCACTGTTCACAAATCAAACTCACACCAAAAACACTGCGAGCGTCAGTGAGTTCTCTGACAACACAACATGCGTCAGCCGCGACGCGCCGGCTTTTCAAACACACACACACACACATGCGACTTACGAGCCGAGCCTGAACCCGTCGGCTGCGAAGGCAACACACAGGTATTTGTCATTGAGTTTATTTACAGAGGCGACGACCTTCTACACAAGCCGTCGTCTGGTTAATGCAGCTTAATGGATGATGGAGTCGAAGGACAGTTCCCCAAAACACAAAGAGGCCTGTTTTTCTCAGCTGCAGCTCAACTGAACGCATCACAGCTGCCAACACACCTGGACCCAGTTTCACCAGCTGCTCGTAAATCCGTCACCAAATCTGTGTTCAACATCCTCCTGCAGGTCTTTGGAACCTGGTTTGAAACTAGCGATTAACTACATTACATTGCACCAGTAAAACTTGAGACGCGTCTTAGGTAGTAAAGATATGTTTGAACTGAAGCCTCAAAATCAGTGTTTTCATAAATCTCCATTTTGTCAACACATTGAGATCAATCACACTGAACTGACGCTAAGACGTTTTATTGTGTTTCTGGAGTTACTGTCATTCAAAACATCTTCTGGCTAAAACTTCATGATCACTGATTCTGCTGAGGAGCTCAAATAATTTCCAAACATTCACAGCTCTTACAATGACAGAACCCTTTTTTAGACATATTTGCATAATAAAATCATGATCCCAGAAACTTCCTCCTGCCTGATGAATAAATAACAGCAGCTTCTGGGACTTACCTTGTGTGTGGGAGCTTTGGGACTGAAGGGACCGAACGTCTCGTCTCCGTCCACGCTGGACGTACTCAGGCTCTTCATCCTCTCTGCCGCCTCCATCCTCCTCCTCTCGATGTCCTTCTTCATCCGCCTCCTCTCCTCCTGGGAGTCGGGTCACAAACACATCTGTGCATCAGCTGCACCAGTCTGATTGGCTCTTAAACAGCTTGACATTATTTAGACAAATCTGCTCATAAAAGAGTCTCTTTTTGGCCACTGGGGGGCACAATAACTCCAAATCTTGCTAAAAAATCTGTAGCTTGTTTTCCTCTTATAACGTGAACAAACAGTCGACATCCAGCTGCGTTATCGTCCCATTAGAGTCGTATTTGTGTCCACTTGAAGAATGTAAGTCACAAAAACCTCTTTTCACTCATTCACAGAAAAATGTCTAACTGTGTCTGTTCTGTGTAAAACCAAAACTTTGAGCTAAAAGACGCTACAAAAGGTGACCAGTTTTTCAATTGTTCAGCTTTTGATGAAAGACACATTATCGATCGTTGATTTGATGTTTGAAAGCTTTGGAGAAGATTTGGGGAGTTTATCTTTAACAAGCTCATGAACTCGACTTTCACCAGTTTAACAGCCAATAAGATTCTTTACAGACAAAATGTAAATCAGTTTTCCCTCAGACTAAAACTTTAAACCTGCTTTGCTTCTTGTCGTCTGTATAAAGAACTCAGGGATGAGTCACCTCCTCTTTGACCAGCCGCTGCTGCTCCTCCTCCTCCCTCCGACGTTCCTCCTCCTCCCGGACTCGGCGTCTCTCCTCGCGCCTCCTCTTCAGCTCCTCCAGCTCCTGCTCGGCCTCGGCCTGTCGGTGCCTCAGCTGCTCCAGCTCCTGGCTCTCCTTCTGCTGGAGGCTCTGCCGGATCTTCTCCAGACGCCGCTCCGTCTCCAGGATGGCCTCCGCCTCCTCCGGCTCCTTGGCTCTGCTTCACGCACCAGAGATTTGAATAATTACTGTTTTCACCGAGTCTGTTCGGTGGCGTCCTTCAACAAACTCAAAATCAGGTCAAGTACTTTCTGTCTTTCTGAAAGCTCAAACTAAATACTGGTCATCTAAACGCTAAATGCTGTATTGGCAGAGAAAGGTTCCATATTTGTTATTTAAAGGTGAGTTTTCACTTCGTCCGTTAATAAAAACACACACACACACACACCTGGGGGACCTTTTGGTCTTGTATGATGTCACTTCCTCACTGGCTGCGTCTCCGTTGTTGTGTTTCGGCTCTTGGTGAAGGAAAACCTTGGACGTGTAGGAGATTTTCACTTCTTTTCTTTTCTCCACCTGAACATGAAACGTTCATCACAACAGATCGTCGATTCATACATGTTGTGCAGTTTTCAGTCGGCTGCCAGAGACCTGAAAGACCTGAACGTTGACTAGTCATTTGGTTATGAAGACTTGTGATTCTAGTTGGTCTTGTTCTGAACGACTAAAGACTTGACTGACTTGTTTAGAGTAATCAGAGACTAAACCAGGACTTGTCCCAGATGACCTGAGACTTGACTGGAAACTTTCCTCAGACTTGTTTCAAATAACTTGAGACCTCATTTGAGATTTCAGGCTTAATATGGACGTCGTATATGTTTCATCTCAAATCATTTTTCAGACCTGACCTAGACTTGGACTAATTGTGTTGGATGAATTAAGACTTGACTTAACACTTCACTAACTTGAAATAGGATTAGTTGGACTAGTCACAAATAACTGGAGCCTTATCTCAAATTACATGAGACTTGACTATGAATCAATCTTTTTGTCAAACTTGACTTGGACTTGTGAATGACTGAAGACTGTAATGTTATTATTGACATAGAATCATCTCATATACCTTGAGACGTCTCCAAAGACTTGTCTAACCAACACTGACTCTGACTTGTTCTGAATGATGTTTCTCGTTTGCGCTCGTCTATAATGAATTAAAACGTCAGACTCGCTCGGTGAGGGACTCTTACCTCTGTATTGGGCCTTTGAATCTCCTCCCTCCTCCTGGTCATCACCTCCTCTCTCTTCCTCTTGTCCTCCTCCTCCCTCTCTTTCTCCCTCCTCACCCTCTCAGCTCGAATCGCCTCCTCCTCACGGTCCTTCCTCCTCTCCACCTCCGTCTCGCTCCTGTCTGTCTCCTGCTCTTGTCTCTGGAGCTGACCGGAGGACGTGACCGTGGCCTGGACGGACCTGACGGGTGCAGCTTTGTTTACGGTGACCTCCTCTTCATCCTCGTCCTCCTCGCCTCCCTGGCTCAGCTCCTGCAGGCGCTGCTGCCTCCGTCTCTCTCTGCGTTGAGTCCAGTCGCTGAAGCCTTCGTCCTCCTCCAGAGACGGAGAGCTGCTGGGCTTCAGGTCGCCGTCGTACCTGAGGACAAGACGGGAAACAAGAGTCAGGACAGATTATCGACAGTCGTCACCTGATGTGAAACAGCAGCAGGTTCAGTGAAAACAAAACAACCTGAACTCAGCAGGACTTAATGAACAACCACGTCTTCAGTGTTCAAATATCACATTGATATGATGGTTTGGGCAGGATCCAGAAACCTCAGCATGAGCCGAATGTCAAGTTTTGAAGTTTTGTGGGGAGGGCCTGGGGATGGCGGCGGACATGTTGGGCAGACCGAGAGAAACAATACATTTGGTGCTTATGAACATCACAGGATCCGTCTTGGTGTCTCAGTCAGTGTCAGAGACCCTTCAGTTAATCTGGACGAATTTGGGCACTTTTTCAGTTCAGTTTTTACGAGAATGTCTCTCAAGGTTTAATGTGTTGATTTTACTCTTGAACAAAAGGGTCATCAGTGCTGAGTTAAGTGACTTTCGAGGTGACGGTCAGGCTGCTGACAGCAGGTCTGGACCGACCTCAGTTTCTGTCAGTCAAAAGGCATTAAGTCATTTCAGTAATGAGCCGTCCGGCGCTTCAGTAAACAGAGACTCAGACCGGCTGTCGGGGGCGTCCAGTGTGGGGACGAGGACAGTCAACACTCTGGAATCATCAGACAGATCCTCCAACACCATCACGACAAAATGCTTCACTTGTGCAAAAATCAAAATCATCAAAACACAAAATCATTTCCAATCTGGGACATTTGGATACATCACATGTTAATCAGCAGTTCTGAGGTCTGAACATGTGTAGAAAACTCATCCATCAGCGCTGAAGTTCTCCACCTGCTTCCCTCTGCAAAGTGCAGCTCATTCATTGTTCTTTAATGCTGAACTTTTATCTGAGTGTTAAATATTAATTGAGCGTTGATGAAGTGAACTTTTCATCACAGCATCTCCGGCTGTTCCCTCGACTGAATCAAAGTAATCAGAGTGTGTTTTGTGTTCCCAGGAGCTGGCAGAAAGGAATTCACTCAACATTCCCCAGATGATTAAGAGGCTCGGGAGGCCGGCGGAGCCCCGCTGCATGATGGGAGTCTCGGCCCGATCTCTCAGCAGCTAATCAGCCTTAACGAGCAGCGACGTTTCTGTGTTTGGGCTGTAAAGTCGACACCTGGACGGATTCCTGACAGGAACGACTCAGTTTGATGACGAGACACAATCGTCAGGAAACAGCTCCACATTATTTTACTCCTCTTCTCATGGTCAGACTCTCTGTTGCAGGATTTCTGTGCTTCTGTTTGAAGTTTTTAAGTTAGTCTGCTTCAAAATCATCTAAAAATGGCTCCTGGGGTGAAAACCAAACCACGATGTGCTTCATCATGATAGATTCTTTTATTGATATTTTTGAAAAGACATGTTTCATATTTGTCTCCTACTTCAGTATTCATGAAGAAATAACCGCAGCACATTAACCACAAACTGATTTCTACATTTCTGTTTTTCTGCACATTAAAAAAAACACGATGCAGTGCGTTAATTAATGAGCTTTGAATGCATTGATGGGTGTCTTTTATCATTATTGACAGTCCTGCTTCCAGCTAGATACATATTCCTGAAGACTTTGTTGTAGTTTCAAACGTACTGTGAATGATCTCTAAGCGCCTCAGAGGGCGACACCGAGCAGCTGCAGATTATAATCAGAGCCATTAATATCAGTTTAATGCAAAACTGCACATTTCCCTCTGGCAAAAAGCAAAACAGCACAAAAAGATGAGTTTTTGTTGAATGATATCTTAAATTTAAGATCCAAAACCAACAATGTCTGTATCTCCTAACAAATACTGTGTCTCTGATCTGTCTTCGTCCTCTGTGTCTCAGTCTGATCTGTCTTCGTCCTCTGTGTCTCAGTCTGATCTGTCTTCGTCCTCTGTGTCCATTAAAACTCTTCACTGAGTCTCACTGTTGTTCCTTCATCACCATCAACTCACACACTGTCGTTTATCTGGACTCAATCCCACAAACACAAAGACTCACTAGAGACCAAATGTGGATTCATCCGCCGCTGAAAATAGTCCCCAACACATGAACTGTCTCCTCCTGTTTGTCTGATAAAAACGACAGAGAGCAGCTGTTTGAGGAAACTAATGAAGCTTTTTAAACACAAAAACTATATATTTGTTATTTGTGTTTTTACAGAACGTCTGTAGAAATCTCTGACCAACATGTTGTTGGTTGATCTATTTAGAGCCGTCTGTGTAACTGGACAGTGGTTAGAGGATTGATGGTTGCTTCCACCAACACCAGTGGAGTCAAACTCTGACCTCTGACCTTCTTGGAAATCGTACAGCAAACAGATTTCAAAACAGCATTACATCACCGCTGTGTCTCGTTCAGACGACCTTTGAATTACAGACTGCGGCCTCGCGACGAGTCACCAGCTGAGCCTGCGATGTGACGGAGGAGAAGGTGTTGGAGGCGCAAGCTGTTATTATGAGTCTGAAATTAAAAGTCGGCTCAAACGCCACGAGCTTTGACACGGCGGTGGTTTTCCCTCGAGACGCTCTGTAGTAAACATTCCTTGGAGGTTGAGTAATGAGAAGGCAGCTGTGCGTTCGTCCTCGCATCAGCACGACAGGAGGGAAGAGGTTGTTGTTGCTTTTCCCAATGGAAATATTTGTTTTATGTAACCAGACATCGGTGAAACCCCGTAAACCAGCGAGCGTAGGACGAAGGAAGGTTCGAGTTTCACAGCTGGGAAACGTGACGACAAACTCTTTAAACTCAGGTATCGCCAGAAAGAATAACATTCACACAGTTAGCAGCTCGTACAGGAAGTCGTTGGACATGAGGGAAGTGAATGAATAATATCCTGCTCTGAATGACTTCCTGGGTTCTCATGAGTAAATGAACAAGGAATTCGATGACTCTTTGATGTTATATTCGCATTTTTCATGGCCAGATGGGACGAGAACGTTTCTGGCCTCGAACCTGATTTGATATCGTCCACTGAAATCATTTGTCTCAAAGTTTGGTGACATTTTAAGATACAAACTTTTACTATTCAAACCCATTTTGGGGATTTTTCACTGGATGACAGCAACATGCAGGAGTGAAAAATGAATCTAAAAATTCATCGAAACATTCACCAAACTTGTTTGTAAAGACACAGATGCAATCAGTCATCGAGGAGCCTCGTTTTGTTTCCTGTAAGTTGGGAAAAACTGACACCAAGTGGAACATCTGTCAGTAACGTCTGGCTGTGACCTGATTTGTGATGCTTCATGTAAACTGGAAATCTATTCTAATTTAGTCAAAGGACTAAGAGACACCTGATTTAAAAAGTGCCACAGACACAGCTCAGCTTCAGACAGATGAGTTCTTGGCCTTGTAAAAGACTTAAAGTTATAAATTCTTAATATTTTTATTAACTCAACATTTCCTGCCGCTGCTTCACAATCAAAGTGTTCAACTGGTGAAAAACCACGACAGGCTTTTATTGTGAAGGAGCCACAAGAAAAGGAAACAGGTGTGGCTCAGGTTAGCGCCAATAAAACAGGACATTTTCAGTGTTTTTGTCAGTGGAAGATTTTTAGATACTAACAGAAGTAATGGAACAAAAAAGGAGCAACAGAGCTTCATTTCCTTTAAATAAAGAAACATGACATCATTTAAATCCCTTGTTATGTTAAAAACTCCCTTCTTCTTCTATAATAATAATATGTGGTGAGTAGTTGAGCAGTTTGTCTGTACTTACACATTCTCCTCTGCTGGAGTCTCGTTCTCTGGTGAAAACTCTCCGGCCGTCGAGCCTCCATTCGTCCAGCGTGAAGCCTCTCGAGCTCGGCGGCGGCGCTCCCTCTCCACCTCCTCGGCGTCCTCGATGCTCCTCTGAGCCGTCAGCCTGGAAGAGGACAGGGGACAGGGACGGTTAGCAAAGGTAACGGACCACCTTTAATCCAGGTCTGGACTCAAGTTAAACTCAACTCGTTGCAGATTCATTTTCTGTCAATCAACTAATTGATGATGATTTCAGCACCAGTGATAATTATTTATATGCTGGTAAATAAAACTGTTTTTAAAGTGACCTCTGACCTCTGACAAAGAAAATTCCACACAAAAGAAGAACTTGTTGGAAACTCAGAAAGCAGCTGTTTTCAGCCCGACGAAACTTTAGAAAGGCAAAACCTCCTTTCTAGAATTATGGGCACGAAATTAGTGGGAAAAATTCAAACCAAAAGAAAATCGAACTAATTGCTTAAAGACTTTTATGAGTACGTTTCCATTGTGCTATTATTGCTCTTTCATCAGTGGAGGATGGAACAATTGAAGCCTGAATGAGAAACATTTGTCTCGTATCACACGGACACGTCGTCGCCTCTCCTCAGTTTGTTAACAAAGAACCTGTGAAGTCGTGAAGATCCGGTCGGAGGAACATCTGTCAGCCGTTCGTCTGCAGGATAAACACACGTGTTCTTCAGCTCGTGTCAGCGTGGCTTCACAGCTTTTAGCACAAACACCGATCATCTTTATTTATCCAGAGACGACGCTCCAAACATGAACACGCGCATCAACGCTGACCGACACTGGGAGCTTCAATCCCAGAACAGTGGTGGGAGAAGTTCTCAGAGCTTTTACTGAAGTAAAGCCAGCAGTACCACAGTGTACAAACACTCATACTTATTAGATTAAAAGTACATTATTTCCCTCTGAAGTCTGAAGTGGAGCTGAAGTATTAAGGAACAGTGTTTTCTGTGTTTTCTTGTTGATGTTCATCCTGTTTCAGTCTCGGTGGAGACGGTTTGAGGACTAACAGGTCAATAAGCTCCATGTGGCCGTTCAGGTGTCCAGTTACCAAACTCACATTTGGCTTCTGGGTCACTAACAGATCCCTAATGGCTCCATCTGTTCCTCCATCCTCCACCTTCTCGAACAGACGGATCGAAGAAGGTGGGACACGCTGTGACCTCTGACCCTCATCACCACAGTTAAAGCTTTCATCTTTGCGAGCTCTCGGGTCCAGTTTATATTCAGTTACGAGCTGCGGCGTCGCCTCCTCCTCCTTCAGAGATTTACAGCATCAGTTACAACAAGAACGAAATGAAGCTGCTCGGGTTTGAGTGAATATTGGACTTAAATTCATCAGGTGACACAAACACGACTCCAAACGAATGACTGTCTTGTTCTGTAACTGCTGGATGAAGAAATAAACCATTATTATATTATCTATTATAAATTGTTTGCTTACAACATATTGACTTAACAGGTGATAATATGTTAATGTTGTGTTCACATCTTGTTTCTGCTGCCCCCAAGTGGCCAAAAAAATCAGGTCTTACAGGTTTAAATAACAGAGTTTAGCTTATTGTGGTTCACTCCAAATGGAAAATATAGTAAACTGTGAAAAGTTAATGGTAAGACGAACTCTTCTCTTTATCTGGTCTCGAAGCTCTGACGAGCTCAGTTATTTTTTCAACCGACATGTTGGAATCACTGGAAACAGTCGGAGACGTGGGCGGCGATTCAGAGGTGTGGATTCAGGATGCTGACGATCCCTCCACTCAGCATCACCTCCTCCTGCTTCCTGCGGGCAGACGGAGGACGAGCGGGGAGGAAACGGGTGAAGGGACAGAGGTGGAGAGGCCGGTCAGCAGCTGGACGAGGGTCAGAAACTCTCTGACAGGAGCCGCGTGGTGAAAAGATCAAATTCAGGGCAAACGGTGTTTGTTTTAGAGCCGCTGGACGCAGCAGATGGGCGGCGGCAGATAGTGACAGACGCAGTTGACTTTCAAAATAAAAGCTTCCCAGAACATTTTGTTTCACGTTCAAAAGCCATGAGTGCAGGACTCTGAACACATTAAAGGCTGTTGGTAAATACAACATTCAAAGTTGGCTCCTGTTTCATGTGAACACATCACTGCGCTGTGATTGGCTGGAAGCTGCACACCTATTGCACAAAAGGCTGATGTTGAGGTTGTCGGTTTGTTCTGTCTCGTCAGCAGTTTGTGTGTTGGGAGCTGTCGGCCTTCGACCCAGTGGACAGTTTGAACTCTTCCTCCTCGAGTCGACTCTTTTCTCTAATCAGTGCTGTGGGATTCTGTCACACTTGGCACCGGCTCAAACATCTGATTCAGACTAAATGATTAATCCTCCTCCAAGTGATTAGAAAGTACCGGGTTTACCGGCGGCTTTACTTCCTCCCCCTCATCCTGTTTCTGTTTCTCTGCTCGTGTCGTCTAATCATCGCAGCGGGGCAGAAAACTGAGAGCCGGTCTGCGCCGTGTCGAGGTGGCGATGCCTCTGCAGACAATCACAACAGCATGTGAACAACACTTTCATTTCCTCGGCGACAGTCGAGCAGGCTTTCTCAAAGTCTTTTGTTGTTGCTCTGTAAACTGACACCGGAGACAAGACCGAGCACGCTGCCTCCGTGAAGGTTTCCTCAGATAAAGGCTGACAAAGTGTCCCGGAGGCCCGGAGGTCGGCGTGATTGACAGAAGGTCGAACCTGTCACAAGGACACACCGGAGCTGAGAGGTCAACACGGGGCAGCAGTGAGACCTGAGACAGGGTTTTAACCTCAAAGAAGAAGAACAACAACAAAGGGCTGTAAAATAGAAAGAGCGAATGAACATTGAGGAAAAAGAATAAAAAGAAGTGAACTGAAAAAAGACCTAGAAGATAAAGACAGAAGAAGAAGAGAAGACGACGACGATGGATGATGAAAAAAATGCCAAAGAACATTTTTGCTTGAAAAATGACAGAATCGATTAATCAGTTACCGAAATTGTTGCAGATTAATTCACTGTTGATCAACTCATCGACTGATTGATTCAACTTTAGAAACCATGTTTATAGACTATGTTAACGCTGATTAGTCTTAGTGTTAATTATAAACTTGATTATTACTGAACTTTCAGGCTGTGGATGAAACAAGAGACAAGACTTTAACGTCACCTGTTTATCTCACATCATGTCACTCCAGTCTGAACAGTTACCAACATTACAGGCCAGGTGCACACACACACACACACACACACACACACACACACACACACACACACACACAGCAGATTTTATACATAAATACATTACAACACAAACTCATCACTATATTTTTTACTCTTTCTTTAAGTAATAACAGTTTTCCAGTGTTTTGGCGACACAGCCGGTCGTTAAAAAAAGAAACCTTCAGCTCTGCGATCACCAACATTAGAAACAACCAACAAACACAACCAGAAACACAAAGCAGATAAAAGCTGCATCACCTGCCAACAGACCACATAAAGCTCACATTGTTGCTCTCTCTCTGCCTGTACTTGTCCAGGCTTCAGCTTTATTGTCCGGCAACCTTTAACTGGAACGAGAGAGAAAGAGGGATTCGCAGTCAGGAGGTTAAAAGTATTAAGGCCTCAGCTGCTCTTTTGTCAGCACACACGCTGTCATCGGTGGGATGACTCGGCTGAATGACACAATAATAACACGGCTTCCTTTCAGCCTGAAAGCCTGCCAGGCTCCGTGGGACAGACGAGGACGGTGGGAAGACGTTTGCGAGATGAAGTCACTGTTGTGTTGAAACAAGTCGGGACAGCGAGGTGCATTGAATCACTCCGACACAACAACAAAAAGACGCCACTTCCCAGAAAAAAAAAGTCACCGGACGAGTTGCGAGGAAGGAGCCGGGGGCTTCGACCAGCCCAGAACTGGAGACGGGAACCGAGAACCGGTTCCACATTGTCAGATTCGTCGGATGCCTCCGAGCTTCAATTCTTTTTATTGATGTTTTTCTGACAGTTGCGCAAAACAATGACGTCAAACTGTTTGTCTACGCTGCTGGAAACTTGCAACAAGAAGGAGTCATGGTGGAGAGAAATGGTCCAAAGTGTGGCTTCATTTCCTGAACACAGATGACAACAGTGCTGCTTGTAATGTCTGTAAAATGATCATTTCAAGTCAAGGCGGAAACAGCAGCAACGAGGCCACTGCTTCCCGACCGAGCAGCACGTCGTGTCAACGTTAGCGCCACACAGGAAGCTGATCAGGAATCAATAAGGGAACTGATAAAGAATCAGACTGATAAGCAGAGCTGATAATGACATTGGTATCAATCAAATCTTATCAGTTCCTGAGTCAGAACCTGTCGGGTCGAGCTGCTGTTTAATGTGTCTCACAGCGTCTGCAGCTTCACTGTCCTCTGCTTCGAAAATGGACAGAAACTTTGTTATATCGCTCTGTTTCTTCGGGTAACGCATGGGGCAACAGTTGCTCTTTAGCAGATCCATCTCTGTCGATGGGTCACGAGCTGTATGTATACAGGACACAGCAATGACCAACATCCAGAAGTCCAACAACCCCCCAACGAGACATGGAGCAGACAGTAATGACCCTGACATGGCTGCAGGTCTGAGTCGTCCCCCCCCTTTAAGTGGAGACACGGAGGAGACGAGTCATTTTCCAACACATCAGAACGACCTGCCGAACATTAGTCTGCAAGAAAAAGCTCATCATGAAGGACGACAATAAAACTCAGGGGTTTTCAGGGGTCAAGAGAAGTTTAAAAAAAGAGATGAGAACAGAAGAAAAGGGATTAAAATCATCGCTCCATGTGAACTTAAACACACCAAAACCCAAAAAATGCAGCATCTTTCTCTGTGAAGTCCAAAGACCAGAGAAAACAAACTTTGTGTCTGATCAAACCCGAAGCTTTATCTTGTCCAAAAATGACAAGCAGCAGAAAACAAGAGAGCAAAGGTGACGAGTCGAGCGTCCAGAGAAGCTGGGAAAGTATTCTGGTTCATGCCAGGGCAGAAACCTCTGGTGTCGTTCCCATATTAGTGATTCATGGCCTTATATTACTTTATTTGTTCCGACAAATGAACAGTTGGTGCCTTTGAATCCTTAAACCATGAGAAGCTCCGTCCTAATGAAAAGCAAACAAACAAAACAGCGTCCGACTAGAACTCATTGTAAAATTCAGCTGTTTTAACTTCAGTCGCTCGCTGCAGTTCAGATTGAAACTAAAGGTGGCGACACTGAGTCGCTCACCTTCATGTCCACACACTGACCGTCCTCCTCAAAACAGCGGCTGTTTAGTTCAACTTTGCAAGCAGCTAATTATGAGCCTGATGCAGCTCAGCAGCAGAGCGACGAAGTGTAGAAGGTTGATGTGGATGGACGAGTCAGAAACAGGACTTTCACCCAGGAGACTGATGTTTGTGTCCTCTGTGTCATGGTTGACTTAATTTAACTTGCGTAACTAACAATTATTTTAACCCAAACCACAATCTTTTCCTAAACCTAACCAAACTGCGACCGTCTGACAATGCGAACTATGTATTTATTATTATGACCATGACTTAACCAAAGGGCGCAGATCACTCAACCGACAGTATGAAAGTCGGTTTGAAGGTAACCTTGTTCCATCACAGACCTACTGCATCTCCCAGAGAGGAGTTTCTGCCGTCAGTGTTCACATCACATCATGAAACTGGGAGATAAAAACCGGTCATCTGCTCTCACTGATATGACTCCTGGAAACAGGACACCCGACTGTTTACTCTCTCTTTAATCCAGATGACCTGCGGAGGGAGGGAGAGTTCAGCGCCCCCATCACTCATCAGCCAACTCCACCCTCCCCCCAAAAACATTCCTCAGTCTCTTATCAGCCCGTATCGTAAACACTGAGGACGCCCATCCATATGTGGGGGATTCAGGGGTCAGAGGTCGCAGCAGTCAGTTTGTTTGGAAGCAGGTATTCCTCCTGGATGACATCACATCGCCGAGGGCTGAGCCGGGCCGGGGGGGCTGATTAAAAACAGCCCTGCTTCATGCCTGCCTTGACCCGCTGTGATGAACAGCACGCAATCTGATAACAACATGTTCTGGGCTCGAGTCAGCGACTCTTTCAGATGACGTCGTGCTCAGTTTGTGTTACTGTGATACGGTGAAGATACACAGGAAGTCTGTGAGGTAGATATGGAAATACAGCAGTTTGAAAAACAAGACAAATGTCTGTTGGAAATGTTCGGAGTCGACCTGGTACAGAGAACAACGCTGGTCAGGTTTGAAAAGATTTTCAAAACAAAAGCAGGTGATGCGACAAAAATGATGCCGTTCTTCAAAAAGCTAACAAGCCGTTGATTTATAGAGAGAACACAGACATGCATCAACAGGCAGGTGGTTCACAACGAGCACAAATAAAGGAAGTGTGACAAACCATAAAAGCTACAAGGGCGTGAAAATCAAACGCCCCTCAAGTCGGGCTTGAATGCCTCCACTAAGGAGCATTTTAATGTCGTTGATCAATGTGGAGCTAAAACTATTTCATAACCTGTTGGGTTGTTCAATCTGCAATAATACATCATAATTAATAATTGATTGTATGTCTGAGGTTTAAAATCTTCATCCAAATGGCCATTTAGTCTCATGTATACAGATAAATGATGATGAATTCCTCATCTCATTCTCAGACTCTCAGACCCTGTCTGTCGGATAAAAGGCTCAAAACAACGTATACCTCGACAGATGTAGTTCTCATAAAGACTGAACCTCAGGCCTGACGTTGCTCAGGCAAAAAGGAAATCTGAACATCTTCAGTTCAATGAAAAACTCCATCAACAAAAGAATATTAAGTGATATGATCGACAGCTGCTAAATGGACTGTGTGGTGAGAACGGCTGTTTCCAAGCTGGAGAACGAACCTTCAATCTCAACATAGAAACCATATGAATATTTCTGAATCCCTGAAAGTGAAGCTGGGAATTTTCCACAATAAACCAGACGAATTTGAACAAATTGTTTAAGGAAACTGCAACACAGCCTTGATAAAACTCCTTAACAGCTCAGAGGTTAAAAATGCAGAATGAATCACGCCGCCTGATGTGGATGATGGATGGGAAACAGTTCGGCTGAGATGCCCGCGTCAGGCTGTTGCAGGAGTCGGTTTTCGGGGTGACGTCAGCCAGACTGATGCCATCTGCTGAGTGGACTGAATCACAGCGAGACGCCGCCTCCTCCAGCTGTTATCTGCTTCATAAACATACGGCCTGACCTCCGTTCTCACTGTGACTCAGAGGTTTACGCCGAAGACGCTGATTACGACACGTCCACAGTCACTGAGACGCCCTGAGCAGACTCGCAGCGCAGAAACACAGTGACAAATCCACACACCAGCTTTCAATATGGAAACTGTGGAGTGAACGGAAAGTCACCGGCTTCACCGAGAGGAAAGACTTTCTGCTTTCACGTCCTCAGATTCACACACTCGTTCAGCGTCCGATGAATCTGCCTGATTCATTAGAGCAATAGCAATAGAGAATTAACCTTTATTTATATAGAACCTTTTATACACAACATGCATGTGTTAGGAAAAACAATGTGAATCAGGTTTGGTTTTAATCAAGTGAACTGTGTCGTGGTGGAAAACAGCCGACACCTGACGAAGTCCCAACAAAAAGACGAACATGAGAACTTCAGCCATGTTTTCAAAAAGTTGTGTCGCTGTGTGAATCAGAATTAAACAGAATGTGATCATTTTGAATCCTTTCTGACATAAACTCAACTGAAAACAGCACAAAGTCAATATATTTAATGTTTGATCATCAGCTTCATTGATTCTTGTAAATATCTGCTGATTCTGAATTTGATGCAGCAACATGTTTGCAACAAAAGACTGTGAAAGTTGTGGACTGATCCAAAAACACCTGTTTGGATCCTTCCACAGGTAAACAGGTTCATTGGTAACAGGTGATAGGATCATGATTGGGTCTGAAAGGTTCATCCTGGAAAGACTCAGGATGGAGAGAGGTTCAACACTTTGTGAACACATGGTTGGATGAAGGAGATTAACACATGGACTCAGGAACAACTTCAGGAAACTGTTTGATTGTGAACGATTGCATCTGTTTTATTTCTGTTTTACACAGAGACCAACTTTTTGGAACTGGGGTTGTAAGACTTGTTGGGTAACGTTGACCAACAGGAGCACAAAGAGAGATGGGGATGATGCTGCTGATGCCGTCAGAAGAAACAGTGAAATCAGTCCGACTCATCTCTACATGTCGCACTAGTCATGAAGGACGGAGGGATCTGTTTGACAACATGTGGTCAAGAACAACGAGCCTCCACTGAATTCACCGAGGAGTCGAACAGAAACTTGACACAGGATAAAAAATCTTCCCCAAAGGACGGGACGCGCCGCCACCCGAAAGCACCCAGAAAACAAAAGACTGACTCAGGCGACCTTTCACCTCTGACACAGGTCACCGACACCACTTCCCCTCTCTGAAACAGAGAAGCCGCCTCAAACCTCCCACTTCATCCTTCAATACTTTTAATATTAACATTTCCTGCCGTCATTTATCTCAACATCATGTTTAAAGGGCAAAATAATAAAAGATTACGGCGCTAAATTGATTCTTAATACTGTTCCTTTGTTATGATTAATTCATGTGAGTGGAGCTAAGTCGATGCCAAACCCCCAAAATCCCCCAAAACCCTGCGTGACCCAAAACTCCCAGTAATCCCACTGTTCCCATTCAGACACAAACACACAGTCAAAACAGGAAAACAGGTTACTGATTTCTCCTGAGCCCCATCAAGATTTGGATTTTTATTTCTAATCTGTAACTGGATTAAATCAGTGTGTGTGTGTGTGTGTGTGTGTTTAAATATTAACCCGAGCTGCTTCTTTCTGTGTGTGAAACAAACAGAAACCAGCAGCGACGCATCGACCACATACCTCATCAGGTTCTGTAAACCCTGTTTGCTGGAGTTTCTCCTCAGCAGAGCGTTGGACATGTTGGCCTCTCTTTTCTTCTTCTTCTTCTTCTTCTTCTCGTCTTCCTCTGGTTGAAAGAAAACAGATCACACCAAACACAGAGAACAACTTTCTCCTCTTCTTCTCCTTTTCAGCTTCCACCTCGACACTGAGGGCAGCTCTCCGTCCTGCAGCCGCGCCGAAGCCCGCAGCTCAAAATGATACGTGTGAGAGTGTGTTGTGCTGTCAGAGCCTCATCTGGTGGTTTCACACACACACACACACACACACACATATACAACCGCTCACTCCTTCTTAGTTGTATATCACACACACAGTTTTCTCCCCTGCAATGCTTGTTGGGAATGTCAGTGGAGCAGGAGTGACTCCCTCCTCTCTGTCTCGGAGGCTGGGTTTTAGTCATTACACTAAGCCCCCTCCACACACACACACACACACACACCTCAGCCCCCTCCCTCTGTCCTACATGTGGTTTTCATTGAAGAGCTCAGAGCAGCGGGGCCCAACATCTCTCTCTCTTTTTTCTGTCTTTCTTCGCTGCCTCGCTCTGTTATGTCGGGTCATGTGGTCTTCTTCCCTGAAGGGGAATGAAAGACGATACGACCCCCCCACACACACACACACACACACACACACACACACACACACCCACCTCCCCAGCCCACAACCAACTGAAGAAAAAAAAAAATCCACTACTGAAGCGTCCCCCTTCCCAACATTTCAATCTTCCTCCGAGGGATCAGCAGGAAACAGCAGCAGAAGGTTGTTTGTTATCTCTGCGGAGGAAAATCAAAAATATCAACGTCACCATGTAAAATACTCTGATACAAGTACAAGTCCTGCATTTATGTCTTGAAGTATCTAAAGTTGAAGTACTGAGAGTGAAGACAAGTTTTTCTTACCGGTGAATATATCAGCGAGACGTTCAGATGGAAATCACCCTCATGTCTGTGTTGAAAGCTGGAGTCAGGGTATGATTAGCCTAGCTTAGCATAAAGGCTGGAAGCAGGGGGAAACTGTTAGCCTGGTCTGTTCAGAGACAAATATCAAAAACACACAGGACAAAAACCAACAAAAACAAAAACATGCTCCTGAACTGTGTCGCACTGACTCTTATACGACAAGAAGTTCACTAATGAACTTTTATCTCATTAGTTTAATGTGAACACAAACAGAAATGTCAAAGTATTTAATTCTGACAGAGCAACTATTCTGGAAATAGAAATTTACTTTTTGACGTCGTTAAATGGCCAAATTTGCTAATAATTGACAATAATGTTTAAAACTGCAATAACCAATTTTTTGGCCACTTGGGGGCAGCAGAAACAAGCAGCGAACACAACACTGATATTTTATTTCTTTTCGAGTTGTCATGATTTAGGCCTCCAGCAGAAACGGAGCAACGTGATCTTTGAAAAGAGAAACTGAAAGTACATTTTTGACTTTAGTAAAAATCCTGTTTGATGTCTCTGTCCACACACGGGACATCCAGCTCGTTGTTTGCTGAGCGCTCGCAGGTCACGAAACCGTCTCCCTGTCCTTCACACTCGGACAAATGAGCTCGACGTCTTTGTCTTCGCTCACATATTCAACGCGCCGCCGTTGCTCTGGAAACACACTCGTCCCCATTCAGCCCCGGAGAGTCGGTAAGTCTTGCCGGGTGGCATGTCAGACAAAAGGGCATTCTGGGAAGTGAATTCATGGCTAGGATCTCCCCCCATGAACACAACCTCAACACTCAGACGCTCTAAAACAAACAAAAAAAAGGCTGAAAAGCTTTTCTTCACTGATTTCTGTCACATCATAAAGAACCTGATATTCAGTGACTTGATGACAGGAAACAACACCTGAGCTGAAAGACAAAAACAGTGTCTGATCTCAGTCCAAACTGAAGTACAAGTACCAATAGTACACACTAACAATACTCAAAATCCTTCTGAAGTAAAAGTCCAGTTTATAAGCAAAATGTACTGAAAGTATCAGTTTGTATTTTACAAACTTATCAGTTGGAGTCCTGTTGAAAATATTCTAAAACGAGCTCCAGATCCTGTTTTACATGAATGAGGAGGAAAAATCACATTTTTCTGATGATACTACAGAACTTTTACTTCACGGGACTCGTAACAGAGTATGTTTGGTATTTGTGTGGTATTTGTACTTTTACTGAAGTAAAGGATCTGAATATTTCCTCTGACACTAAAAACTAGTTCATCATTAAAATGTATTTCAAGTCAGTTGCCAGTAAATAAAAGTACATTTCTATGCTTTTACAATTTTGCGCTTCAGAGACACAAGCTGCTCCAGAAATCGACCCGGAGTGAGAAGATGATGAAGAATCCTCATCCTCATCATCGGAATCAAGCATCAGCAGCGTGTCAGACTGTGATGCTGTGAGTCGATCTGATTTATCTGATGGGCAGTTTTATTGTCTCCCATTCCTCCAATAAGAGGAGACATTAATAAACTGCAGTGAGGCGTTCGCTGACCCGTCCAAGTGCTTCCTAACATGTCGCAGTGGATTTCCACTCCACGTTCAGTCACTCTGCATGTTGGTGTTGGACTCTGGGCTGCAGATGAACTGAGTGCAGAAACACGTTGGTCCATTTTCAATATTCCCAACTTCTTGGCTGAGAAAAGACGACTGGAGGAGGCTGGATGTGTTTCACCTCCCAGCAGGATGTTTTGGCTGAACTCTGGTTTCTGTTCACGTATTATTTGCACCAGTGTGGACGTCCACTCACTGTCCAAGTCCTGTTCTGATTCTCCAGAGGACAGAATCAGTCAGGATTCAGTCTGAAGATCAGTTTAAATGCACAAATGAAAATCTCAACTTAGTAACTGAGGTGAAGGTGATGATATTTGTTTGTATTTCCTTCATGCATTTCTTTATCATTCAGCTGATTCATGTCCAGCATTATAAAACATTAGAGACACTGTTAAGGCCACTTTCACTCTCACACAGAAATGTTGTGAAAATAAAGTTTGATTCCCAGAAAAAAAGGAACAATATAACAATAAAGAGTCTATTTGATTATGTTGAACTTTCAAATGATTACAGCTTTTTTTTCATTTACATTTTCTCATAAAATTGATTTTTCTTAATCAAATGTCTTTTTCCTCAAAATTTCAAAACGACACTCTTTCTTACTGTTACAAAACTGAGGTTACAAAAAGCTGAACAATGAACAGATCAAATTATCAATCAGCTGGATAGATCGCAGATTTGTTAATCAGTGGAAACAGAGACAGACGTCACTGCTTTATCTCCTCAGCCTTTCCTGCTGGAGACAAACACGTCTATCCATCAGCAGAGAAACAAACACTCTGCGTCTGTTGGTTCACTTTGCTCTGCGCCTCCTGTGTTTGGTTTTCTGCTGCTGACGTCAGCTATCGATGGAAAACCACAACCCGGCCTCCATCAGGCTCAAGATTTAAGAGGTGAAGTCTCTTCCTGATGTCTTTTCGTATCAGAAGCCGTTTTCACAGCTGTGTTTACAGAGTTAAACTCGCAGCTTGTTCAGCCTTTTGTGTTTTACTGCACAATGAAATCTGAAGAACAGAAACAGAGGGAACAATCAGCACTGGTCATTTTTATGATCTCGACTGGTTTAGTAATCTTGACGTGAGATTACAAAATGAAATCACAAAGTAATAACGGCCTGTTGTTCAGCCACATCTAAAAGGTGCCTCGAAGTAACTAAGTACATGTACTCTCATATACTCACTTACATATACTCAAGTACAGTTTTGAGGTACTTGTACTTGAGTATTTCCATTTTCTGCTACTTTATACTTCTCTACATCTCAGAGGGAGCTTTGCAGCTGTAGTTACTGGTCATAAATGTTGAGAAATTGTTAGTGGATCCACCAAAGAGACATTTTCTCTTCAAAGAAACTTCTTTCCCATCAATCAACTCACGACCCCTCAGATTTATCCGACGACCGTCTGGAGGGAAACACTTTACTCTGCTTTGGTTCCTTGAAGGTGTCGGTCAGAGCATATAGAGAAGTGCTCTTACATCAGCTTCAGACACATCAAACTTCAGCAAGCAGAGAAATCCAGACTGACAGATCCGTCATGATTATGGATGCTAAGGTTTGATCGGGGTTGATGTCTTTGTCGACGGTCACTCCAAGTGACCACACATACTGATCAGTCACCGCGTGTCGTGGACGTGATGATCGACTTGATGTTTGAGGCCGTCGGAAGTAGAACTTTTATTTTGTGGTTTTGTGATGTCAAATGCATTTTAGAAAATTAACTGGTAAGAAAAATATCACTGACAGGAATGAGGGCCAAAGCTATTATGATAAAGTCCAGATCGTCAAAAACTGTTTACTCCAGTTGGCTCATAATCCTGGAGGCTCAGCTTCTCCTGAATTTCAACAGCAGAAAAGTTCAAATTCAAAAAAGTCTGTTTTGCTTATTTGACTAAAGCAGGATTAAATCTCCTCTGGAACAAAAGAGCAGCTCGCTCCCACTGATCTGGGCGGAGGAGAGGTCAGAGCGAGGAGCGCCGCCGATCCAGTCGAGGACTCGGGGAGTGTCGACCTACGACCCAGAATGTGTTCCTGCCGCTCCTCCGTTCGATGCCAGAGCTGCTCTCATCACCTCCCACTCAGAGGCTCCTCTCCGGCTCGACGGTCTCCTTGCCCGACACCGACAGCCAAACAACGCCGAGCTCGCCCCGACGGATGAATTCACACGCTGGAACCTGGTCACAACCCGTCAGCAGGAGCTCCGGCAGTGACAGAGAGATTTTACATTTGTCGGGCGAGAAGATCCGCTCGTTCGTCACATTCATCACTTTTCTCATGTTTAGAATTTCACCAGTTGGTTCGGGCCAAAAATCTGTAAAATCTGCCTTCATGTGTCTGAGGGAGAACTGTCACCTTTTATTCTTATTGTCATGGTTTGTTTAAATTCGTGTTCCCAGAAGTTGATCCCTGCCACCTCCTTCCAGGTGACATCACGCACGTCGTGGAAGACGGTGAGCTACGATTGGACGGGACCAACGTGCAGTCCGTCACGGTCGAGTCATGTTGAGAATCTATGACTCTATAATCTGACACAGTGACAATCGAAACAGACAGAAACATCAGTCTGACGCAGCATCACAGCAGTGTTGAGCACATACATCCTCAGTGGGAATTAAACCTTCAACCCTGCAGAGGAAAGCACAGAGCCTCATTGTGCAGCTGTGAGCAGATGATGGTGCAGCAGATGATTAAAGCTGACAGGAGGAAAGAGGATCTGAGGACGGAGTGAAAGTCACAACGACATGAGCTCGTATCTTCTGCTGCTGAAGCTCCTTCAGGACTTTTCTTCAACTACACACACGCTTTGTTCTTTCTGTTTGTGGAGGTAAATAAAGGCGTGTTTCCATGGCAGCACAGATCTGCAGACACTCGGCTCAGAAATCCTCTGGACTTTGTTTCATACAAATAACCTGAAAATCCATTTAATCAATCCATCAATTTTAGATTCAAAGTTTTTCCCAGTCTTTGACTTTAAAACTTAAACGAAGCCTAATCCTAAACCAAACTGCACCATCGCTGCTTCTACCAGACACAAACATGTTCACTGTCACCTGATTGTTTCACAATGACCAAAGAAAAACTGTGTTATTTCTGTCATTAGAGTTCAATCTCATTGTCAGACAGTTTGTAACAGCAGCATTTGCAATATTTTACATCACAATGAAACTCACAAATTCTTAAACAATGGAAGAAACACATGGTGAAAGCTGATGTCTATACTCTAAAAAAACAGTTGACAGCTGCAGTAGATCTGATACATCCGAACCCCTGAAGTGACCGACTCACCTTGAGAACATCTGCAGAAGAAGAAGAAGAAGCCTCTGAACATTATAACCAGCTCGACTCGGCCTCTTCACGCTCCCTGACGTCATGACAGCAGCTTGCGATGAAGTTCAAGAGCAGGTTTCTCCAGCAGAGTCTGTCTGAACAAAGCACCTCGATTGGACGCAGGTGTGCACTGCTGATGGAGCCGGGGGGGGGCTCCAGAAACTACTGTAGAAATGTTTCTGTTTAATCATGTTTGTTATTGAATCTGTTTATGAACATGTGTCAATCTGAACATAAGTCTAAAGCAGATAAAACTGAAGTAAAGAAAAGACTAAAGTACAAGTACCTCAAATTTGTACTTAAGTAAATGTACTTTCATGTTATATCATCCAATGATACATGATGGTTTCACACAGTGTCCAACCTGCAGAGACTCATTCGCAGCTCTGATCAGTTTTACATGAGAAAGTGTCAAATTCTCATCAGTGATGTTAAATTTTCATGAACAGTTTGATTCTTCAGTCACAAATGCAAAATGTTGATGAGATATCATATGTGAGATAATTGAGCCCAGAACATATTTTTTTCCATTTATTTCACATTATGTACTTTGTTTGTGTTGTTTACTGGTTTGTTTCATGTTGAAGACACAGGAACTCTTCTCTGCTTTGGCTGTAATGAACCCTGCAGCTTCCAGCGGGAATATTCAGGAAGATGTGAGACACTTTCATGCACTTTCACTTCTTTGTGTGTGTTTGTTACAAAAATACATGTTTTTACTCAAATAGCTTCTAACAAGCCCTGATTCGCACACACGAGGTCAAATTATACATCTGACACCTCAGTAACGTCGACACTGTAATTATTGTTTGATACTGAGACAGAAAGCAGACGAGCCGCAGAGGTTTGATCAGTCACGTCTGAACGCTGAGCAGGATGAAAGTCTCGGATTCAAACGTCTTGTTTACGTTGAAAACCACAGAAAGTGCTCGTGGAGTCAGTCGGTAGGAGACGTGTGAAAGTGACAGAGACACAGACGCTGCTGCAAACGGGTCAAACACAGGACGAGAAAAGAGGAGACAGCACATCTGAGAAAGTACGTACAGTTAGAAACGACGTGTATGAAATAAGAAATAAGCCGGTTAAAAGTCTCTCTGACAAACAGCCTGCACATGTGAATAAAACCAAAATCTGGATTCAACTGAGTGACTCCAAATATGTGATAGACTCATGAGTTCAGATTATCATATTTCATTAAGTTGCTTTTCAAGAAACTTTGGTTTTACTGCTGTTACTTTTGCGTGTGGAGGAAACTAGTTTGAGTCATGTGACCTGCAGTTCCACCTGTGGCCAGCAGGCGGAAGATTTTCACATCACAACATCCCAAATCTAAATAATAAGAAACTGGCTTGAATGGAAATAAAAAGAAAACCAAATGCTGATGCTGATGAAGGCGTCATTTAAAATCTACATCATTTAATGAGGTGAATTTGGTGCCACATTGACGATGAAGACGAACGAAGAGCGACTTCAAACAAAGAAAACTCTGATATTCTTGTTGTTTACACTTTTGATTAATGCAAAACAAAAAAAAATATATATTAAAAGTTCAAATGAAAATGAAACTCATAGCTAATGATTCAGCTCACATTTCTTAAACTAATGTGTTATTTAGCCAGATGTTAAAACTTGTCAGTATCACTTTGGTTGAAGCATGAAATCACACATCACATCAAAAATATCTCGTTGTTCCTCGATGTGCTTCTGTGTTTATGAATATTTTATTCCATTAACCTTCAACCTGTGGATGTTCATCTTCTGTTCTCCTGCTGAGAAATGAATTGTCGTGAAAACCCGGAGGATTTTTCTACACAAGAATCGACCGCCTTCTTGAAATCATGTTTCAGAGGCCGTGATTAGTTCGGGGTGAATGTGAACCTTCCTGGAGAACAGAGAGCAGCGAACTACCACTGTGTTTGTGCATCTCTGTTCAGTCGTCGAGGCTCCTCCAGGTTTTTATGAGCGCTGGTCTGGATGGCTTTTATGGCGGCGTAGTTATTTTACAGCCCCACCAGGAGCTTTACAGCCTGTAGGAGACGTGTTGAGTTTACTGACGGAGCAACGCGGCGGAGATTCCACGTTCAGGTGGAGGAATGCAGCCTCATTAAAGCAGCCGAGAGCCGCAGCGATGGATTCCTGCTGAGTGAGGTAAAGCAGGAGGAGACACAGAGGAGATACCAGAGAACCTGGACACAAAGACAACAGACGTGCAATGTGATGTAATGCACTCAAATCAGTTTAATAAGAAGATAATTTACACTGTTGGTGCAAAAAATATATATAGAAAAAGGCATCATCACTAAACACATGTACAGCAAAGATTAATCATGTTTCTTTGCAGGTTCATCGCACAACATCTTCCATCATTTCTCTGTCCTGCAATCAGTCACTTCACCACTTTGATCCAGACTGAAATATCTCACCCACAGCTGGAAGAACTCATGATGAACGCCTGCGTGAAACAGATCCTGAGAACATGTTTGATTCTGGCATAAAAATTAGACTCACAGTTGAAGCACATTGGAGATGTTTTGTAGGAAGCTGCAGCTGAAAGCAGAGCGACTGTGATGAACCTGGGAGGTGCATTCAATGACACTGTGAATATCAGAAAATCAGGATGCTGAGAAAAGAAAGGATTCCCACAATTCATTGCCATCCTCCCATCCCAAAGGTCAAAGGACACATTCCAATTCAAAAATATTTCTTCACCTCTTAGGGACGTAAACATTTGTTTTGGAGAGCAGGGAGCTTTGATTCGACTTTCTGTTCTCTGTCAGGGGTCGACAGGGTCACGTCATTCACAGACTGAAAAAGGTCTCAGTCTTTACTCTGGTAGAAACAGCAGATCGAGTCCTTCGTGGTAACAGATGTTGCAGATGTTTACTCACAGCTCCACGTTCAGAAATAGCTGCAGATTGTCGCTGCAGTTACTTAGATTCCACACAGCGACGTGTGTTCCCCCAGACTGCAGGTCTCGAGCTGCTGTTTGTGGTCTGCAGAGACTCAGCAGGTCTTTTCTTGGATTAGGGGCCTCGTTAGTGGCTGAAGATCAGCATTAGTTTGCAGGTAACTGAATCAGCCTTTAAATGTGTTTAATCAAATTAGCTCACAGGAAACAAACACGGGGGCAGATGATAATCTACCTGAGCTGAACTGCACACAGCGAACAGAGAGCAGGAGGAAGCAGGACGTCAACAGGGGCCCGGCATCAGATGTCAGATGGTTGCAGGTGGACAGCAGGCTGTGCACAGCGAGGACGGCAGAACGCCCGGCGGACGGACTTTGACGATCCTCCAGCCGGGGACAGGACACACAGAACGTCCCCACCTGCAAGGACCAGTGTGCTGAAAGTGAAACCACGTGGGAGGAACGGGGAGTTAATGAGGTTTTGAACAGCCACTAAACGTGATGGCGCTCCTTGAACTTTTACGATGACCTCCGGCTGGCTGGACATAATAACCCTGAAGGACTTTCCGGCCTGGCTCAGTTATTGGGATGTGCTTCGGTTTCAGTCATGAGGTCTGCAGGGAGACGACACGACGGAGGGAAAGACCGCGGAGAGATTTCAGTCTGACTCAGCAGAGTGAGGACATGGAAAATAACCTGAGTCATCTTCAGCATGAAGCACTGACGGCAGGGAATGAAGTAACAGAGAGGAGGCTTTGGAGCATGAAGATACATGAAATATAGAAAACAGTAGGAAAGTTCATAGACTGAGACGGCACGATCCTCTACATTTATCAGATTTGCATCCTTTGATTAATTATCTCAAATAAACTCCTGCATCTGAACCAACAACTCATCACTTGCTCTCACTGAAACTGGCAGCTACAACATTTAGTTGGACATTTTCAGCAACTGTTCGTCTGATGTGATGAAGACGAGCGACACGTCAACACTGTGTCCTACTGTCACATTCTGTACATTCACTGAGCCAAAATATCCATAATGTAGGAAAAATACAAGGACAAGAAATTGCAGTTAAATATACGAGCATATAAATACAATTTATATTAATCTGTCTTAGTCAAGAGACACTGAATTGTCCATATTTATATGGAATCAGTGAAGGATTATCTTATCTTACCTTTGTCCATTTAAAAAAAATAAGGAGAAACAACTAACACAAACAGAAAAAAGCAGCATCGACATCTGATCAATAATCGATTTTAGATGATTATTATTTTTATTTATTTTCATTACACATAATCATCCAAACTCAACCTGAGCTGATAGTTAATACCACATACATGTACTAATACTGTACAGAGCACACACGCCCCCTACTGGCCGTGAGCCTTCATCCACATCAGCAGGACGACCTGTAACAGCTGATCTGAGGTCAGTTTCAGCTCTGAACACTTTTTAAATTCCTGTCATTTGTATTTTCTGTCTTTTAGCTTCACCTGTATTCACCATTAGTGAATGTGAACGTGACCTTTGACCTACCTGATGTCATGTGATTTCAGAGGGACTGAAATCTCCGAACTCTGGTGTGAAACGTTCAGTTCTCATCTTCGTTGTGGTTATTTTTATGTGATCGCCTGAACCAAATATCATCTTCCAGCAGCTTTAGTCCACAAATAACCAGCATCAGTTTTCAGGCAACCGTGTTGGTCGAAAGGCCTCTGACCTCTGACCTCTGACCTCTGTGGGACCTCAGGTTTACTGTCGGCCTGCGGCTCATTACAAATCGCTCTGCATGAAAACGACTGAACAGAAAAGAGGAAAGTTTTTCTTCTCGGTCAGTTGAGTTTTATTGTGAAAAGTCAGTGAACATCCAGTTTTCAGTTTACTGGTTTTCTTAACTTTATGAGTCCTGCTGTTTTTACAGCTAATTAAAACTAACTGTTTCCACCTGACTGTAAATTAGCGCCTGATTAAGAAGCATGAATGAAAAGCAGCTGTCACTTCCTGACCTTCACTCAGACATGTGAAGCTTTTCCTTATTTTAAAATTGAATATTACAGTAAATGTCACTTTTCTTTGGGTTCACAGGATTTTTTTTGTACAAATGAATATTTGTTTTAAAAACAAAATCTTTAATAATTCATCCTAAAATGGTTTGTTTGTTCTAATTGTCACCACAAAGTTCATTTAGTGGTTTAAGAATTATTGATTAAAAATTAAAGTCTTTTAAGTTTAAGTTTTTCTGACGTTGGCTCAAAAGTTAAGATCCTCAACTGCTGCAACAAAGGAAAATCTGTCACAGACGATTCAGTGGTTTTACTCTGCTCGTGATTTTCTCGGAGGAAGTCAGAGTGAAAAACTCGTTCTTCAAGTCCTCAACAGTTTCATCCTCCTTAAAACCTCCTCACTGAGTCTCACTGTTGTTCCTTCATCACCATCAACTCACACACTGTCGTTTATCTGGACTCAATCCCACAAACACAAAGACTCACTAGAGACCAAATGTGGATTCATCCGCCGCTGAAAATAGTCCTCAACACATGAACTGTTTCCTCCTGTTTGTTAGATTGAAAACTACAATGAGTCTGGAGCTGCACATCATCTTAGCATATTCAAACAGTGAGCTCACTTTTATAATGTTCACGTCAGATAAGAGTTCCAGCTGAACGACAGGCTGTTTTAACTAAATATAAAACCCAGCGACAAGAATGAAGAGGAGAAAACACAGCGTTTTTTAAAGGGAGTCTTGGTGAAGTCACATGATCCAAATATAACTCTGAGGCGTCTCCTCACATTCCCCCGGAGGCCGACGGGATAAAGTTAGCAGAGAGGAAACTTTAGAGGCCCTGGAGCCTCGGGCCCCCAGCAGAGCTCAGAGCACCATACAAGGAGTGTGAGAGCATCAGTGTGTGTGTGTGTGTGTGTGTGTGTGTGTGTGTGTGTGGGGGGGGGCAGATCTGAAACCAGCAGTGAGGTGAACCATTGAAGAACTGCAGGACCTGATCACCTTCGTTCACAATGAACGTGTTCAGAGTCGGGATCATCAGGACCTCATGGTCTTTTCTTTAGCGCCACCATCAGGACAAAATGTCTAATTATGCACAAAAAAAAAAAAGATCGAAACACTGAAGTGAGTCATGTGACACAGATCAACACGTAGCTCAACAGACGTGAAGAGAACAACATATTATGAAGAATAATAACAAAGTTCTGGATTCAAAGGTTTTCAGTTAAAAACACGACGCAGGTTTGATGGTTGAAGGTGATTCTGGTGCCCAGGTCGTCAGGTGTGTCTCTGCAGGTATGAATGGACCGATATCAAACCTGCACCATTAAAGCCGTGTGTGTGTGAGTGCTGGGCCCAGTTTGTCTCAGAGCTGAGACATAAACACTGAAGGTATTTCCAGGATCCTTCAACCATCTGGATGAGAAATATTTATAATATTCATTTATTTCTGTACGAAGCGTTTGCTGGCGGCTGTGACTCGACCGACAGCTGGACTCAGGTTTCATCAGACGCTGTTGTTGTGTGCAGATTTTAAAGTGGAGACGCATCTTCTGTATTTTTTACTGTATGTGATCATCATCAAACTGTCAAATGAAATACGTCGTCATGTAACTTAAGTTTTGGAAACTGAGAGCATCATTTGTCTTCATGTCAGGTCAGTTTTTCTATTTCAAACAAAATGGAAATTTAAAGAAAATGAATAAATGATGCTGTTGTGTTGCTAACTTTTTAAAACAATGATTTATCACAGCAGAGATTCTACATAATTCATAACCAGCAGACGAAAGAATAAGTAAACACTGAAAAACAAACAGCAAAATAAAGCTTTTAATTTGTACTTTGAAATGAACAAGTCAGACAGTTAACATTGATTTTAATCAATAAAATTTTTAAAAATATCTGTATTTTTTCCAGGAAAAACAGGATTTATTCTTTCAAAATAAAAGTCAAGTTAAACTATTACGGTATGATTTTACACACATCCTGTTGTGGGATGAATGAAGGAAAATCTTATCTTATCTTATCTTATATATGTAATTTTTGGTGTCTGGTAAAAAAAAATCATGGCTTAAGATTTGTAATGAGGCAAATTAAGACACAAAAAACAAACCCACACTTTTTTTCTTCCACATTCGACTTTATTGTTTCTCTACAACATCGTTCAGTTTGTGTGAATGTTTCCCTGAATGTGTGGAGTTTAAGACTTGTTGTTGTGTGTGAACCTGCAGAAACTCTCCACACTCCTCCTCCTTCCTCCAGACAAACAAAGTGCCAAAAAAAAAACCAGAACAAAAATCCTCAAACACCTTAAATCTCCTGCAGCATGATGCTGTTCAGCCCAAACACCAAACAACCGTCCGCTTCAACCAACACATATAAGACACGTGGAGTTCATATAGACAGAAAGACGAGCGGCGGCGATGCGTTTAGGAGCTCTCGAACATCTTCTTCCTGTCGGCCTTGTCCTCGATGTTCTTACGCCAGTCGCCCACGGCTTCTGTCGGCTGCACGGGAGACAAACACAGTCAAAGTCTCATGTGGGAGAATCAGAGATGTTTCTGCTTGGTGTCATTTCTCAAACTATCAGACCGGTGACGGCGCAGAACTCGGATCTCAGACCAGGTCTCAGTCCGATTTCAACACTGGGTTTTGTTTCCAGAAAAAGTCTTGATCTCTCTGTTGAATATCATCAGTCATATGACTAAAGACAGCTTGTTGCTCCTGTGTGTGTGTGTGTGTGTGTGTGTGGACGCTGCCTCGCTCTCTTCCTGCTGAATGTTGGGACTGTTTTTCCAACATCAAGCGTTTGCCAGGTTTCATCCTGTATTTTTTATATTTTTATCCAAGCAGACAATATTTCATACAGAAGATCAATATGAAATCTAAACTTCTGACCTTTGCAATAATAATCTGTAGCAGTGATTCAGACTGTGAGAGAAGAGCAGAACATGAACTCACCTCCTCCTTCACCTCCTTCTTCACCTGCTTCAGGTTGGACCTCAGGTCCATGTTGACCGTGTGCTTGGAGCCCAGCAGAGCCTTCAGCATGGTGTCGGCCGACATACGTACTTTCTTCAGAGCCGGTTTCTTCACACCTCTCAGATCCACCACTTTGATCCTCAGGTCTTCAATCTAACAGAGGAGACGTTTAGTTCACCGTCTCTAAAGAAGCTGACGGGACTCTGTCGGAGGGAGCTTTACCTCTTTGTCGGCCTTCTGCACTTTGGCCTCGATGTCGTATCTCTCCTCGTCGATCTTGTCGATCAGGGCGTGGAGCTTCTTGCAGTATTCCTGTCCACAAGGCAAACACACACAGGTCTCATGTTACATGTATGTGACTGTGTCCTATATCAGCCTTGATGATCATGAGGACGCACATTCATGTGGCTGCTGACGCTTTAAAGCTCAGTGCTTCATGAAACAACCTTTTCCTGCAAAGCCCCAGTAGCTAAATTCAGACTTTTGATGTGAACAGTTTCCCTCTGTTTCCATTTAGCATTAGTGTGATCAAATTTGCTATTTTTTCCGTCAGTCTTTCTACTTCATCTCGCCACATTCCTACATTTCCCAGGGTGCCTTTCGACCATCCTCAGATCAGGGCTATAAAAGCAGGCCTTTGTGTAGCTGCATTAAAACAAATCAAGGTGTTAGAGAACGTGGACTTTGCCCCCGTGTGTCTGTGAGCGAGCCGTCGAATCGCCCGGCGCTCTTCTCACCATCAGGGCATTCTGGTCTCCGCTCGTCTCCGGGGCGGGACAGTGCTCGGCCATGTAGGCCTCCTTCGCCGCGACGCCGTCCTTTTTCTCCTGCTCCAGCCAGTTGAGGGCGATCTGCAGGATCAGGCTCTGTGGGACAAACAGCAGCGAAGCAAACTGCATGTGTATTGTGTTCTGTGGAGGAACATGCATGTGATGCTGTGAACTGTTTCAGAAACAGCTGAGCTCTTTGTTGGTTTACCTTCAGGTGGTGCCTGCGGCTGGAAGTCAGCTTTTTCCTGTTTGGGAGGAAGTCGTGTTAACATGTGATCACAAACCAAAATAACAACATAAATAATAATATTTACGATTCGTTAACATCATATTTGCTCTGAAAAACTTTTCTAACAAGTGAAAACATCCATCTTGATGAAAGATCGTTTCAGTGGCAGTTTTGCTCGTTTTTTGCTTGAACGATTTTGAATTTTGAGTCATAATCTTGAAACTTCTCATCAAAAAGCTTTTTACACCTATTTTCAGAAAAACACCATTTTAGATTCTGTGACATTCAGTGCTGGTAAACCAGGACCAGGATGCTGTTCAGACTTACTCAGACATGTCGGCGGTTTTTGCGGTTCACAACCTGCATGAAGACACAGATAAGAAAACGCTGAGGGGAGGAAACATTTTCGTGTATTTTTGACCTCTGCTGAACGTGGTGGTCGTTCAGATGTGGAAGTCAGTGCGAGCTTCTCTGAGATCAGCATGTTCTGGTGGAGATGGACCGACATGAATATTTGTGCCGTAACGTGATCCAAGGCCACAGCTGAAGAGCAGCGACGTCGACTGAACTAAACTGGGACGCTCGGGATCGAGTGTCGCACCCCGACCGTTTACGACCGGATCGGGTGAAGGGTTAATTTGAAAAATTCTCCAGTGGAATATCATTAAATAAAGTTCATCGCTGATGTCTTTAATTTACTTTGAGCGTTTAGATGCTTGTTCCAAATCAGGGGAAATGATCTCTTAATGATCAAGTTTCCAAATAGCTTTTGATTGACTTTAACACATCGTTAAGATTAAGTTGAAGTTTGTTTGAAACTGACAGACACAAATTTATAAAGTTGTTTCTTTAAACAAGAAAGACACTTAAATCTTACAAATTCAGAAACCATGATGCCAAAAATAAAAGGAAATAACAGCTGAGAAATGCATCTTGCAGACACTTGGACAAACTTATTAACCATCATCAACATTATATCCACATTAATGAAGTTAATAACAGTTAATTAGAACTTAAGTGTCATGAAGTTTGTTCAAACGGTGTCGAAGAGAGAACAATTTTAAAATCAATAAGCTTTAAACAAATAACATTTTCACATCCTTTGTAACAGAAAACGACACAAATTTAAGGACTTCTTTGATTCCAATGAATAAATTGGAAGTTTTCGTCTGGTTGTTTATCAAAAGCAGAATCCTGATATTTTTCTCACTTCAAACTCTTAAAGCATCACATTTCAAAAACTCTTCAGGAAACAGCACAGAGAAGCTGAACGGGGCTCATAAATTCAGGTCTGTCAGGAAAAGGTCAAATGTCAGAAACAAACATGTAGAAAGCGAGTTCAGGATGTCAGGAAGGGTCAAAGGTGGAGAAACGAACCATCGCTTGATGTCTAGAAACCGGCTGATTTGTGGCTGCACCTCAACATCTATTTCTTGTCTGGTAAAATCAGAGATGCTGCTTTCAGAGAGGCTCAAAAGAGAGGCTGAAAAAAAAGAGACAAAATGAAGAAGATTTCTCACCTATGAAGAGGAGGAAGAAGAAGAGGACAAGACACACTTGGTGGGAGAAAAGGAGACACTGCCAAAGCCACAGACAGTGAAAAATGAAATAGGGTATATATGGAGGTTTGCGATGTCTCAGCAAAATGCCCAGATCCTCTTTATGGAAATGGATTCCCGGGCAGACCAATGGGCCGACGAGCTCCTGAAATACACCCGACCAGCCCCGCTCCGCAAAGCACCTCCCTGTGAGAGGACTTCAGCTGATCCGGAGGAGACGCACATTCACTGAGTTAGTGAGGGATTAAATATAAAAGACACCAAACTGAAGCTGTTCTCTGAAACCTTCAAGTCATCGAGCAGCTTTAAAATGGGCTTTTCTTTCTGACCTTCCTCTTTGAAAAGCTCCTTCAGAAGCTTGAATGTTGTTTTTTAAAGCAATTTCATAGATTTCATCCCAAATACGACATTTTTAACGACCTTCAAATGGAAACACTCGCTTCTCTTGCTCTTGATTTTGTGTTTGAAAACTTCTGACCTGCAAACCATTTGGATTAAACACACAGATTTACTTCATCGCGTCATTAGAGATAAAAGCTCAAATCAGTTGTTTCAAGAATTCTCCGGAATCAAGAGTCAGTTTTTTTAGATTCTTATGCAAAAGTTTTTCCTCATTCTGCCTCTTTTCAAAGTTATAGTTGAACATTTTTGGAAAATAGAAAGTGTGATGAGAAGATAGATCAATATCAGATTTCAGAAATGTTGAACTATTCCTTTAAGACGCACTCAGTTCTAGAAAGTATTTTGATTTGTAGTGAAAAACCACATTTTCAGATTTTTTTTTACTTACTTTTAAGAAAAGCATTTTGTAGTAAGTAAAATCTGATTTTTAGATATTGATCAGTAGCTAAAAAAAACCTCCCTGATATTTCCAGAATCTTACTTTTATCTTGTGGCATCTAATGACTTAATAGACAAAGTATTTTAAATTTAGATTTAAATTTTATGTCTGACATCATTTTTAGTTGGTTAACAAAAGGATTTAATTGACAATTCGATTTGTTGTGTTTAGTTTTATTTGTACTTGCAGATGTAGAAAGTTGTGCAGTTGGACATCTGCCCTTTACTCAAGGTCCACTTACTAGTTTTCTCTGAAGCTTTCAACCACATCAAAGTTGTCATTTAGTTGGTGCAACAGGCTGAAAACTTTTCTGCATCTTATTTTAAATTAAAAGGAGAGAAAGTTCAATCTATAAGCAAAGACTGTTTTCTGACTTTTTCAAAATCTGAAATTGTCTAATTCGCCATTTGTCAGTTTGATTATGATAACAACAAAATGAACAATGATTAAAATGCAGATAAATGTAACAAACAACTTAATCCTTATTTCAAAACATTTATTTTGAATGGCTTCATGAAAACCTGTACATGTTGAATGTTCCTCTGTCAGTTTTAACTGCGTACATGATGGCGTTACTGTTTTGGTTCAGTCTCTCGCGGCAGCGACGGACGCGTCACAAAAACAACCAAAACACAAGAAAAAAGTGCCTAAACTCTTGTCCCTGCGTGTCCTGCTGGAACACAGAGACACATTCAGTCACTCAGACCTCGGGCGGAAACGTCTCCCCCGCCGTCGTCCTCGCCACGTCAGGAAGGTCTTAGGAAGTCTCGAACATCTTCTTCCTGTCGGCCTTGTCCTCGATGTTTTTACGCCAGTCGCCCACGGCTTCTGTCGACTGCAAGAGGCAGCAAAGACTCAGGATCAAACGAACGGTGCACCACTGGGCCTTGTTTGAAATCTGTTCTATTAAGTGACTCATTCTGTAGGATTTTGGATGCAGAACTTTTCGTTGTGATGGAATATTTCTACATTGGTGTTCTAGTACTTTTACATAAGTAAAACAGTATCTGAGTATTTCTTCCACCACAGACCAAATGTGCCGACCAGGAAAAAACTGGATCAGGAGAAAACCTGGATGTGAAAAGCATCACGTGACGTGTTCCTCACCTCCTCTTTGACCTCCTTCTTGACCTGCTTCAGGTTGGCTCTCAGGTCCATGGTCACCTTGTGTTTTCCTCCCAGCAGAGCCTGCAGCATGGCGTCGGCCGACATGCGCACCTTCTTCAGGGCGGGTTTCTTCACGCCGGCCAGCTCGACCACCTTCAGCTTCAGATCCTCGATCTGGAGGCAGAGAAACACCGTGTCAGTCCAGATGCTGTGGAACTGGTCGGGGAACATGTGGCTCTTCCTTCAAAGTTTACAGATAATTCACGATCATTTCCTTCTTTTCCTCAATGATGAAGCTACAACAAAAGGACAAACTGCAGACGGAACTTTACAGGAGAGATTTTCTTTGATTATACTGTTTCAGTAAAAAGAGATGAAAATGTGCAAAAGTTTCTAAACTTTCTCTAAACTTCTAAAGTTTCTTCAGTGGAAAGAGCAACAGTGCATTTAACTTTTCCTGCAACGTCACCTCAAAAACTCTAAACTCATAAATCTTAAATAGACATACTGGCACACAGAACCCAGATCCCACAGCCTGATTAGACTGAATATAAAATCTGGACCTGGTCTGACTTCTTTTTTTTATGATTTTCGTTTTTTTATGATATTTTTTTCACATTATTGTCAATTTTCTATTCATGCTTTTGACTTTCTCCTACTATGTTTATTGTCATGCACCAACATAACAAGACATTTGCTGAATGTGCAAACGTACTTGCCAATAAACCTGATTCTCATTCTTTGATTCTGATGTGTTATGATTTTTAAGATTAACAACTTTTAAATGTGATTTTCTTGCTCAACCAACTTGTACTGTAATTTAGCCGATAAAACCACAAACATCATCACAGTTAGATTTGATTAAATCTTTGTGGAAAAGACTTTCTTGTCTTTACAACCCGGTAAATCACATCCTGAACTCATGAAACATCCACATTAACACCTGATTTACAGCCAGACAGGTGAAACACTGTCACTTATTTGACACCTGCATGACCTTAACATGAAGAATTCAATATTTTTGGACAATGCCTGAAAACATTTTTCATCTTTGATCATCAATAATCATCAAAGGTGTTACTCGAGTCTCTGTTCAAGTGTTTTGATCCTAAAACCTTCAACAATCTTCTCTAACTCATAAATAGAACAGGTTGCTCCTCAAGTATAAAAAGAGAAAAGTCTTGAAGCGAAGGTGTTTTTAGACGTCACCTGATTGGCTGAATTCAAAGACTCGACACTTGACTCGATCTGAGGTCACAGCTCATGAGTTCAGGTCGGCGTGTCTCTCACCTCTTTGTCGGCCTTCTGCACTTTGGCCTCGGCGTCGTACCTCGCCTCGTCGATCTTGTCAATGGCGGCCTGGAGCTTCTTGCAGAGTTCCTGTCGGTAAACAACAAACAAGCAGCTGTTGATGTGGAACTCATTTCTTCTGTCTGTTGTCAATTAACACACGTAAGCATTTGTATTTCATACCACATTTTTCTGACAGATACGACCTTGATTCCAAAAAAGTCGTGACGCTGCGAGAAACATAAATAAAGACAGAATGCGATCGTTCACAAACAAACTTGTTTACTGACAAGTTTCAAAATGTCACTTGAAGAAGCAGCGTGAGACTTTTACATATCAGCGAACTGAAACCTTCAGGTTCAGCATCGTGGAGCAGACGTCTCCTGTAGCTGCTGTGACTCTGCAGACAGAAGCACCTGGCATGAAAGAGCCTCATGAGCTCGGTGACAGTGTAATTACTCTCACTGCCAGAGGGGGGAGACAAAAGTAGAGAAGGTTTAAGTATTATCAGCAGGTACTTAAAGTATCAAAAGTAAAAGTACTCATTATGCAGAGTGTTACATTATTTTAGAACATTAAATTACTGTGTTTTTATCACTAACAAATACATGTAAGAGCATTTTAATGCTGTTGGTTAATACTGGGTACTTTAGTTTAGTACTGCATCATGTCATATAAACATATGTTTTTAACTCATAATTATAATTGTTCAATACATGTAGTGCAGCAAACGTAGAATATAATTTTACTTTTGATACTTTCAGTAGGTTTTGCTGCCGATACTTTAGTTATTTACTGCAGTAAAATATCGAAGTATTTTTATAGTGTTGTATTTCTACCTTTACTTAAGTAAAAGATCGGAAAAAGTTCCACCACTGATCCGATTAAATCTTGAATTATACCACATGACAACTGAGGAAATGTTTTCTTCTTCTTCACCCTGAAAAAAAATTCAATCTGTGCTGAGATTGTCATTATTTTTACTGATGAGAAAAATCATCATGTGACGTCAAAAGACGACGACACGCATAAACACTTTGGAGATGAACGTCTTGATTTTGTTATTAACTGTGATTTATGTTGTTTCACTTCACTCAGTGGAGAGTTTGTGTCCCATGATGCACTAAAATCTGTTCCACTTCACTTGTCTGGCAGTGAAAAGTGTCAGATTGAACCAGCCTGATCTCAGTGTCTCACCATGAGGGTGTTCTGGTCTCCGCTCAGGTCGGGGTCGGGGCAGTTCTCGGCCATGTAGGCCTCCTTCGCCGCCTCGATGTCCTTCTTCTCCTGCTCGATCCAGTTAGCAGCGATCTGAAGCATCAAACTCTGCAGGGAGGGAAAAAGATGCTCGTGTAAACTTTACATGAAAAGTTGACAACGCTCCGATAATTCTTAAATGCTGCAAAGAAAAGTTCAGTGAAAAGAAGCAGGAGGTTTCATTGTCACCTTCAGATGATGCCTGCGGCTGGACGTCATTTTCTTTCCCCTGGAGACACAGGTGAGATGTTATGAGGACGGATGGAGAGACGTCATCACATAATATCTTGACTGGTTTGATAAAGTCTCATTTTGTCTGTTATTGAGAAAATCTTATCGTTTCATGCTTTCATTTTTTTCAATGTATGAAATAAATGAGCTAAAACATGTTCATTAGTGAGCAGAGCCAGGCTAGCTGTTTCCCCCTGTTTACAGTCTTTATGCTAAGCTAAGCTAACTGGCTGCTAAGTGCATATATACAGACATCGAGTCGATGTCTCATCGAACTCAAAAACAAAAATAAAAAATGAGCCAGTGCACTTTTATTTGTATTGTTGTCGTTGCTGTTGTTGTTGTCGTTGTTGTCGTTGCTGTTTCCTTATCCAGGAAGAGGATGTGAGGTCTAAATCCTGACACATAAACACGTTTGTAGATGTTCAAGTTGAAGCTGACAGTGATCACAACCTTCGTTTAACTGCAGGAGAGTAAAAACATGAATGCGCTGAAACGCATTGATTCGAGGTGAGAAAACAAACTGCAGCCATTTGAAAAAAATATCACAGAGCAACGTTGCTTCTTTTTAAATCTCCTGTTCCTCCTCACACATTCCAGCAGGACGTACAGCTGCTGTCATCTGAAGCTGAAGTGCATGTGTTCAGATCAGTTCAGACACGTTTCACCGGCAGCTTCTGTCCAACAGAGACAAACGTCTCAGCGACTCTGAGACCAACCGTCGACGCTCACACTTAAAGATAATGATAAAGGCTGAATTTCCATCAGACTCAGCTGGACTTTTAGATCAATGCTAACATGCTAACTGTTAGCATTCAGCTATTTCCTGATATTTCTTAATGTCAGAGGTCGAGCGTCTCCTCCACTTTATAAAGTCTGTTGAACTATGAATCAGGGACAAACACAGAAAGTCCAGGACTCTGTCTGACGTGTTATAGTTTCATGGATTCATGACAAACTCGATCTGAAAACACAGCTGAGTCTTCAACAGGCTGACGGAAAGAACAATTTACTAATATCACTGGTTTGGACCTGATTACAGAGTAAATGACTCATGAATAATAATAATTTAATCATCTTTCTACCGACTGCTGATAATCTCAACAAAACTAAATACATTTGAATTAAAATCACTGTTTTGGAACTTTGTCTCTATCAGTCTCACCTAAACTGACAGACGCTAAAGAGACTAAACATTTTATTCACACCCACAAAGTCAATATTGTTCAATATTTGGAGACTTTTTCTGATACTTGATCACAGCAGAAGACGTGATATTGATCCTGTGCTCTGTCTGATTGAGCATCATTTTGTGAAACACTATCTGGGATTGACACGGCTGCTAAAATCCAAAACTTCCCAGGAGCTTATCAGGAATTTACAGACTCGATTCCCCGACGGCCGAGTCTGACGAGCTGAGTCTGACGTGTGTTAAAGTTTTGAAATGAAATCCAATGAATGAAGTTAAAGTCAGATTACAAGAAGAAGGAGAAGAAGAAGACGTGTACTCACTCAGACATTTTGGCGTTTTGTGATCTTCACCCTGTTCAGAGACAGAAAACACTCGTCAGTTCATCATGAGCACACAGGTTGCATAAAGCCCGCTGACTGAGCGTCCACAGCTGAGCCGCTCAGGTCTCGTCGCCTCCCGGTTATCGATCGGCGACCCTTTGACCTGCAGCAGGAAACACGATCTGCTTTACTATGATGGAACACCGGCTGCCAGCGACCACAAACCGGCTAATTTTGGACGGGTCAGATGCCGGGCCCTCGCGCGCGACAGTTGCCCCCTCTGAAGACATTCTGCCTGGAATTCAACTTCTTAAAGCGAGCCAACGATCTGAGCACGAAATGCCACCGGCAGAGGAACCAAATGTGGTGCTAAGCACGCGTGAGAGCCGCTAACACCGATCCAACATCCTGCAGGCATGCGAACCAGCAACTGGCCCCCAGAGACAGCTTCAGATCAGAATCCAAAGAATCACAAAGCACAAAACTTCCTAAACAACTGCGACTGCAGAGGCTCTGAGGCTCGACAACATTCAGAAGAACAAACACTTAAAGCTCCTCTCGTCCAGAATCAGACAGTTTAAATCATCAGTGGGAATTTACATTTACACAGAGAATCAAATGAAGTTATTTATAACAAAAATCTGTGGTAGTGTTTCATCGTATTGCTTCATGAGTCTCTGAGTCAGAGCCGGTCGGCTGAAAGACGAGAAAACAATTCAACACAGTCGCCAATAAATTACTAATAAATTAATTCATATTTACATGAGTTTAAATGAAGCTTTTCCAAGACTTTTCTTATAATTAGTACCAAATTTAATTTTTTTCTCCAAGAAATTATCATGATTATTCAGAAATTATGAACATTTAAATGAGATGCTGAGCTTTAAAAGATTTAAAATCCAAATTGGTTAAACTTAATATTCACTTTTTTTATTTTACTTTTGATAAGCTGTTCTCATTTTAAAGTCAGATTAAACCCTGCGCTGACAAAATAAAACAACAAAATGAAGAATTAGCTTCAGTTTCAAGTCCAAACTTTAACCTGCCTGAATGTCCCGTAGTTATTTTACCGCTCGGCTCAGTGTCCTACAGTGTCCTTCAATAAGTCCAGTAAGTCTCGGCTGCGGTGTAACATCTGAACGCAGCCTCCGAGGTCAGAGGTCACACCTGCAGCAGCACCTTTAAAAACCACATAAAAACCCCCCGTGCAGAACAAACCAAAGTCCCACCTGCTGACCAGACCTCGGGACTCTGTATTGTTTCGTACCGGAGCGAACGGAGCCGAGCTGCAGGGAGACGCTCACCTACTGAACGTGACGAGGAGGAGCAAGACGAAGAAGGGGGGGAGACACTGCCAAGTCCTAAACAGTAAAGATTAAACAGGGTATATAGGGTGTGAAGTGCTGGCTCAGCAGAAAAGTCAGCCCTCTTTATGGTAGCAGAGCCACTTCAGACCAATGGGCCGGCAGGGGCCAGAAATACCACCGCAACTCTCCGAGGAACCTCATAAATTTCTGCCGCGGGGAAGTCGCCTCCCTGGACAGGAGACTGGAGGGACGCTATCGGGTTCCCCCCCAACAGAGAGTGAAAGGATGAAGCAATTGTTACACAACAGGCAGCGGGTGACATGATTAACACTCACAGATTCCTTTATACCAGCAGCTCGACGCCGCAGTGGTGAGAACAGTGTCGAGTTGTTGGTCCCATAAGAAGCCATTTAAACTGGAGTATGTGGATTTGTATGTGTTTGAATATGGGCTCTTATTTATGTTGTTATTCGCTGGTGGTTTATATATATACATATATTTATATATAGCTATTTGTTTCACATACTTGTGTACAAGAATGATTCCAGAAGCAACATGTTTCTAACAAGTTGGACAGGAGCAACAAAAGACTGTGAAAGTTGTGGACTGATCCAAAAACACCTGTTTGGATCCTTCCACAGGTAAACAGGTTCATTGGTAACAGGTGATAGGATCATGATTGGGTCTGAAAGGTTCATCCTGGAAAGACTCAGGATGGAGAGAGGTTCAACACTTTGAGAACATATGGTTGGATAAAGGAGATTAACACATGGACTCAGGAACAACTTCAGGAAACTGTTGTCACCACAGTTTGGTTGTGAATGACTGATTCTGGTTTTATTAACATTTTACACAGCGTCCCAGCTTTTTGGAATCAGGGTTGTACATTTGAGTCCTGGACACTTTTATTCTTTACCTTTATGTGTTTTATTTATTTGTCTATTTTTATGTTGGTAGATAGAAAGCAATGAAAAATGGGACTCACTGTTCTTGTATGTCAACACATACGTTCATAAGAAGCTTCAGCCCAGTGAAGACAAATCAAATGAATTAATGCTCCACAGTTACAGGCTTCTCCTCCTTACTACTAAAATCCACTTGTCTGTTTCAGGCTGATATTAACCCCTCGGAGCTCAACATGCTGCCGCTTCAGAAAACACAGACAAACAGACAAATCACAAGAAAACATCTCCACCAATGTGACGACACCTGTGCAGAACAGAAACACTCCAAGTGTTTCCAGAGGACGATAAGAAGCGACGAACACAGCTGGACACACGTGTTGTTGCCAGGTTTGTGTCTCATGAAGCTACTGAAGTCTGAGAAAAGCATCACACACAGCGGCTTCAATGAAAAGATGAACAAGATGAATTCATTTGTGTGTTTCTGTTAGATACTATGTGGATGTTTTTGAAGCAGCTTTCGGGGGAACTTTAGGTTCAACAAAACTTCATGCAACCATGAGATTAAAGAGGAAAGTGAGAAGAGAAAAACAAAGGTACTCACCATTTGTAGACCTTCATGTGTGACTTGATGAAAATATTTCTCAGTTTTCATGAGTGAAACGAAGGCGAGATGAAAAGCATCCAGCAGAGAACAGCGGGAGACGAAGGCTCTCTGCTTACATCTGGTGGTTTACTGTGAGCACGACGCTCTGCACCCGCTTTAAGAAGAGCAACCCTGAAAACAGACTGACTCTATGGCAAAATACCTCAGGCTCAGATCTACACCAGCATCCTTCTGGCTGAATAGAAGTAAAAGAATATGAAGTGAATTTTTGATCACTCAGATGAACAGTGATGAAAAACTGCAGTTTGACAGCGTTGCCTTATTCCAAAAAAAATTTAATGGCACGAGTTTTTCAAGGTCAGATGTAACAGTGGAAAGAGAGGAAGTAAAAGTCTTTAAGAAGTCTCGAACATCTTCTTCCTGTCGGCTTTGTCCTCGATGTTCTTACGCCAGTCTCCGACCCCATCGGCAGCCTGAGGGACAGACACATCCAACACAGTGAAGCAGCTCATGTGTCCAACAGGACGTTCGTGTCTAAAGCAAACCTGTCTCACCTCCTCTTTGACCTCCTTCTTGACCTGCTTCAGGTTGGCTCTCAGGTCCATGGTCACCTTGTGTTTTCCTCCCAGCAGAGCCTGCAGCATGGCGTCGGCCGACATGCGCACCTTCTTCAGGGCGGGTTTCTTCACGCCGGCCAGCTCGACCACCTTCAGCTTCAGCTCCTCGATCTGCAGACGCAGGACGATCGAGCTCAGCTGACAGACGCAGTCATGCACAGAGACTCGACTAAACCCGGATAGACAAGAAGCTGAACAGCAGCCAATTTGGATTTTCACATTCACGCTGATTGATTATCGATTTGATTACACGATCAAAAGCTGATCAGGTGGTAATGGACCTTGTGATGAGTTTGTGTGGACAATGACAATGAGTAGTGTGATGATGCCACAAAAACATCTTCCTACATTCAATTTCAGAATTGGACAAGTAGATGCAGTTTACAGCTCACACAAATTCACATGCACTTTTGGCATCATGTTGTTTCTTTCCTGTTTGTCCATAAAATCCTTTAACATTTTTATAAAATCTACATCCATGAGTGTCAAACTGGTAACTCGAAACCAAATATCAGAATCTGTCATTTCTATCATGATCTATTTACATAGTCATCAAACATCAAGTGAAAACTTCACCTCCACCAACTAATTCTGCAGCCGAAATCAAACTATGGAAGAAAAATCAGGTTTAGAATTCTAAGTTAAAGGCTTTCACACAGATCTGGGTTCAGTTTGTCTTTAACATGTGAGAGAATCAAAGCCTGGAAATAAAACCAGGTCCTGTTCACATCAAAGTGAGAAACGTCTCTACCTCTTTGTCTGTCTTTGCCACTTTGGCCTCGGCGTCGTATCTGTCCTCATCGATCTTGTCGAGGGCCTGAAACAGCTTTTTGCAGATTTCCTGTTGGAACGAGAAGAGAAGGAATGAGTTCTTCGTCCGTTCCTCGTCACTTCAGGACTCAGAGTGAAGTCTGTATTTGTGTGTTTTCACCATCAGAGCCGCCTGGTCTCCGCTCAGGTCGGGGGTGGCACATTTCTCCGCCATGTAAGCTTCTTTGGCGGCTGCGATTTCAGCGGCTTCCTGCTCGAGCCAGTTAGCAGCGATCTGCAGCATCAGGCTCTGCAGCACCAGAACAGAGAGGGTTTCTCATTAATCTGAAACCTGCAACCTGTAATAGACATTTTGGCCACTTGGGGACGTCATGCTGCTGTTGGCAAACATGTCGGCAAAAGACACACAGCAACAAGACAATTCAAATTAAAATCCTGTCTGTGGGTAATAAAGACATTCTGCTGAACGTTACCTTGAGATGATGCCTGCGGCTCGATGTCATCCTCTTTCCCCTTTAATGATGAAAAAGTGATGTTAATGGCGACATCCAGGAATTCTGTTACTAAATGATTTTGGTCCAGCGTTCAAACTGTTAAATAGTTTCTTCTCTTGTTTTGCATCTCCAACAGACTAAACTCATACTTACTCAGACATCTTGGCTTCTTTTTGGTTTCAGACTCTGTTAATAATCAGAAAAATCAGTTAGGACAACTTTTTGTAAAAGCAATTATGATAAATGTTTTTATAATATAATATAATATAATGTGACAAACTGTTCCTGATGCTTCTGGACTGAGACTGAGACTAAACTTAATCCCTAAACCACCTTAAATAAAAACTTCTGTCTGAGGTCTGAGGGCCTCTCGGGGCCCTTCAGCAGCTTCCAGGGGACTCGTTTATGGTCACTGGTCAGTTCACCGTTTCATTATTTTAAAAATAGAAACTTCAGCGTCCATGTTATGGACCTAACCTGAGCCGGTTAGGTCAGTGCTAATCCTGACTCAGGGTCAAAGGTCAGCGATGACATTTATGGGGACATGGGAAGTACATCAGCTCAAGTGTCAACATTCAGTCATGTAACAATCGACAAAAAGTTCAATTTCAGCATTTAAAACCAAACTCCATTAATATTTTGGCGAATTTTATCTCAACTCATTTCTGGACACCTTTTAATTGACCAAACATCCAATTAAGAAGATTTTAAGAGGCTTTCCAGAATTGCATTACTTTAATTTGTGGAAGTTACTTTCATTATGATTAGAAATAAAATTAACAGTCAAACTCCATCAATTAAAGTGTAAATGAAGAAAGAGATTAGTTTTCCTTTTTTTTTTTTACCTTTCAGTCTCCCATTTAAAATATGGATCTGTTTGATGCTGATGGTGTTTGGAGCATCAACGATGACTGATCTGATCAATTGTCAGCAGTAATCTGATATTTCAGTTATTTCAGTCAAAGGTAACTGCAGATTTACCTGCAGTTAAATGAGACTTGGAAGGAAGCAAAAACTTTTATAGAAATCTAAAAGTTTTTGATTCTTCAAAAAGACGAAATGGATGTTACTGGTTTCTACTACTGAGATCCAGACTTGTGTTAAGAATCTGATTAGTGAACGTCTGGTTTAGAAAAAGTGCAAGAAGAAATAATAGAAGACTCATTACACTTAGGACCTTCAGTAATCAAACATCTTACTAATATGAACAGAAAACACCATCATGTCCTCCAACCTGTGAGGTGACAAAAGACTTAAAGGTGAAGAAATGGATTCAGTTTAAAGTCTTTTCCTGCTGAGCATCACCTTCACTTTAGCCTCTAAATCCAGAAAGTAAAAGAGTTTCTCACCTACAAAGTGATGATGAGGAGGCGGCAGAGACTGAAGAAGGACAGTGAAGGAGTCTCAGACTGAAAAGTGAAATCGGTGGGGGTATATATGTGCTTGGACGGGGATCTGGAGGTTCCTCTTTATGGCCATGAGGAACTCCGCGACCAACCAGGCCAACGAGCTCCTGAAATACCTTCATCTTTGACTGCTGAGCTCGTAAATCCTCCATTACTGATGTCGGGTCTGTCAAAGGTGGTCAGCAGTCCTGGAGCCCCGGACCTGAGCAGATCTGGACAGCAGCCAAGAAAAATACAAGAATTCAACTTAATAAGACTCAAAGTGCTGGATAATCAAACTAAAAGCTTCCATCATTATTATATTTTAACACAGAATCCACCACGTTCATAATTCAGGAAAATGTAGGCGATAGCTTAACAAAGTAAGAGAAGACACTGTTGCTCCAAGCAGGAAAATATGTTTTGGCGAGCGAGAGCTTCCCAGTTTCGGAAAATCTAAAATATATACGTAGCCATTGTTTTGCATAGAATTTTAAAAAGTGGTTTTGTCTGTTTTGTCTGTTTTGTCAAACATGATGTGATAAGATGTTTTCTGTCTAAGCTGCTTTCATTTCTTATCTTGCATTTTAAATGTCCTCGTTTACTTGTTTCCCTTCAGTCCTTTTAGCTTTTTATCCCTTTTAGCTGCTTCATGTTTTGCCGACATGTTTTGCCGACATCGGACACAGTGGTGATGCTTCATGTGTTGGACTCTTTACATTGAGGTTAATGAAGGCTGATCATGTGAGAGTTTTAATTATCTTCAACCAGGGTCTTTGGCTCATGTGTGGCCTGAATGACTGTTTCAGCCACTTTCATGTTATTAAACATCAAGTCAGACAAATTGAACTTTCAGAATAATCTGAGTTTCCCAGTTGCAGCTACAACCTGGATTAACCTGGACGTCGACGTGAACACTTACAGGTGAAAAACATCATTGCTGTACTTATGGCAACATTAATCTGAATATAAAGCTTTGTAAAAATGGCAACTCTATATTTAAGCACAATAAAAGAAAATCACATGTTAGAACTCAAACTTGAATTCTTGGAATAAGAGGATTTAAAGACGAACCTGATTCGTGCTGTTTTGCTGCTGCAGTTCAGGCTGGACTCAGACGCAGAAACTGAAAACACAACAGGGAAGAATGAAAAAAAAAATACAATACAAAAATCAACACTTTTACCTTTAAGCTCTTTGTTCTGCTTGTGTCTGTATCTGACAGCAGGAAATCTGTGAGATGAGAAATTTCTGCACACAAAAACTCTATTGACTCTAAAAACATAAACAAAGTCACTCACCTGTTTGTGTCTCATCAATACAGCTGATCAGGAAACAATCATGTTTCTATCAATGGAGAAACAAGGTACAGACACTTTCTAGTAAAAAATGAAATTACTTTTTTTTTTTTTAAAATTTCATTATAAAATCAGTTGAGTTCATGAAGAAGTTTGACGTCGTCCATCCTGCTCAGTCAGTCACTATCAGACATTAGAAATAATCTATATTCGCATCATATTAACAACCAATAATCAAACTGACTGAATATCAATTACAATAAAATGCAAATGTGTTTGGTCAAAGTTTCTAATCAAACTAAAGGTTGAACTAAATTAAACTAAACTCAGGATTTGAGAAGCTTCGGTTTGTTCAGGTGCTTGTGATAGAAATTTGTCCAAACAAGTTATGATTCATAGAATTTTGCTGGACTTGGTTTTTATGTCTCATCCAACAGAAACATAATCTGAGGAAACACTCAGTCAGTAACAGTAAGAAAACAGTGAGTGTTGCACAGGAAGTCCTCTGCTGACACCGTGTGGTCGAAGCAGGTAGCAGCACTTTACTGTCAGTCCCCTGTTCATCAGTTAGAAGCAGGATTTCATCAAACACTATAATAATTGTACATATATCTTCAGATGAGAAGTTAGAACTTGTTGTCAGATACTGAACAGCAATAAAAACTATAAATGTCTTTGATCCGCTTTACTGTGCAAATACATTGTCGTGTGTAATACAGCATTTATTAAATGTGCGATACGACATGAGGGGACGTAAAGTTTTCCATGTTTGTATGAAGGTCTGAAATCACAGCTGCTATAGGAACGTAGTAAATTATACTAGTAATAAGTATAGTAACATGGTGTCTATAAATGTATATTAATAATATATTAAATGTTTTAAAAACTCAATTACATATCTGTTAAGTTCACTTACTTGCTTTTCTAGAGACAGCAGCCTCTCTTCAGTGAAAGGGAACTTGTTCAGGTGTGATCACATGACCTACGTACGAAACTTTGCTCATGCGATAACAAGTGATCATGGAGCTGAAGAAGGTGGTAGGACAGGCTCGAAAGCTCTGGAAAAACTAGTAAGTGAACTTCAAGATATATTGTTTTGTTTTTTTAATCATTTGAATTCAGCAAAAAAAATAAAGTAAAAGTTTTTAAAAATCTGTTGAATGAGAATTACACTGGTTCGGTCAACATTCACTTTTCACAGCTCCCTGAAATATCTAATAAAATATGAGTTCAAATCCTGAAACATGGATATTGTGTCTCGTCCTTCACTGACATGCACAGCACCACAAAGAGCACAACACGACCTCGTTAAAGCCTGAAACCACCTTCAAACAGAACTGATCGCAAAGTTCAGTGACATTAACCCCTGACAAAGATTTAATCTGCCGCAAATGTCTTTTTGAAAACATCATTTTGTCTCAGCAAATATTAACTCTGTGTCTTTTAGGTCACTGGACTCTTCTGATAAACTCAAGCGTCAGTTCTGTTTCAGGGCGAGTTTTTCTTTAACGTTCGACAAAAACAAGCAGAACAACAAGCTGAATGTCTCGTGAACCTGAGGTCATTGAAATCGGATCAAGGCGTGTCGAGCGCTTCGTCTGCGGTGTTGTGCGTCACTGAGTCAAAGACAGAATACCTCATGACAGCAGGGGTAGGAAACAAAACGCATTTATTACAAAAACACTAAAAGCAGGAAGATGTTGAAAGTGAACATCAAGCAAACAGGAAGTCACACTACAGAATAAAAGTCAGATATTAGGGCTCATTTCTAATCTAAACCACTCGCTGTACAAATGTCCAATAACAAACCAAGCTGAAACTGACAGATTTAATGAAACAAAAGGTTTTCAACTCAATGAAAAATTCCAGAAATTCCATAAAAAGTGCTAAACGGCCCAGAGCTACTGCAGGAGCTAAAGTTAGATCGTTTAAGAAGTCTCGAACATCTTCTTCCTGTCGGCTTTGTCCTCAATGTTCTTACGCCAGTCGCCGACCGCCTCAGCAGGCTGCAACACACAGACAGTTCACAGTCAGCAAGGGTCAACAGTTTGTTCATCTGTCTCCGCTCGTCGTACCTGTCCGACCGCCTCCTTTAAACACTCACCTCCTCCTTCACCTCCTTCTTGACCTGCTTCAGGTTGGCCCTCAGGTCCATGTTGACCGTGTGCTTGGAGCCCAGCAGAGCCTTCAGCATGGCGTCGGCCGACATACGAACCTTCTTCAGAGCGGGTTTCTTCACTCCGGCCAGGTCGACCACTTTGATCCTCAGGTCATCGATCTAAGAGCCACCAAGCAGGTTAAAGGTGAAATCGAGCCGACAGCAGGTCAGTTTAGAGGATAAGAGATGAAATTCTATATTTTTCTTCTTGTCATCAAATCTCATGTTCAGACTCAAACCAACAGTGAATCTATCTCCTAAAAAGTCTTATCTCTGTCTCTCAGTCTGATCTGTCTTCTTCCTCTCTTGTTCCTTCATCACCATCAACTCACACACTGTCGTTTATCTGGACTCAATCCCACAAACACAAAGACTCACTAGAGACCAAATGTGGATTCATCCGCTGCTGAAAATAGTCCCCAACACATGAACTGTCTCCTCCTGTTTGTCTGATAAAAACTACAGTGAGCAGCTGTTTGAGGAAACTACTGAGAGTTTTCTAAATATGAAATTATATTTATGAGGATTTAAAGATTGAAGTCAGAAAATAACACATGGTTAACTTATTTCTACATGGGATTTGTTGACAATAAAGAAAATATAGAATAATACTGGTCTCTTCTTTTACAGCTGACGCATTTATATCTGTAATTTTTAGCAACAAACAAACAGTGGCACCTTTGAAAAATCACTTAAAACTGACACATTAAAGTTAACAGCTCCAAGCAAAGCTACCGCAGCTTCTGTGTTGACTGAAAGTCACAAAAATGTTACTGAATACTTCGACTGGAATAACTCCCCTCCCAAACAGAAATCAGTAAACATGAAGTGAAAATGAAATTCAGTGTTATGTTTGACTTGAAGTGTTTGAGTGTACCTCTTTATCAGCCTTGCCCACTTTGGCCTCCAGGTCGTACCTATCTTCATCCACTTTGTCGATGAGGGCATGCAGCTTTTTGCAGGTTTCCTGAAGACACAGACAGACGTGATGTTTACTTCCTGATCACAACCCTTCACTGATGGATATTATGCTTCAAACAGCTGCTAACATTCCTGACAGTAGGCTGTAGTTGTCCCCAGAGGTTGAACCCTGCTGACCTTAGAGATCCCCTGACATTTCCTCTAGTGCCTCCACAAGGTTCACATTTATGATTTTTAGTGAAGTATCCCAACTACTATTGCTGTGATAGCCATGAAATTGTGTTCTTATATTCATAGTCCCCTCAGGATGAATCATAAAAACTCTGACAAACCCTTCACTTTCATCTAGAACTTTCATGAAGTCAAAATTTGTACAACATGTTTTACTTTTTTTTACTACAAAATATCTGCAAAACTACTGGTATTCTTGTTAATCAGCAAATGTTAGCATGCTAACAAGCTAAACTAAAATCATGAACATTTTCCCTGCTTAACATCAGCATGTTAGCATTGTTCATTATGAGGATCTAAACATTAGCAGCGCCACAAAGCCACACACCAAGATTTTGACAGTCAAGTACAAGTTAACATCATCTGCATAAAATTAGAAAGAGAAAATTCAGTGTAGTTTCATGACCACCACAATTATTAGGACTTTGCTTTGGCTCGGGCTTTTGGATAATTAGGCTTAATAGTTTAAGTTTAGGATGATGCCAGTCAAGACTAAAAAAGATCACTGAGTCGCCAACGAATGTGATTTGAATGAAGAAATGTTGAGGTTTTCATGACTCCGAACTGAAGCTCTCACCATGAGGGTGGCCTGGTCTCCGCTGAGGCTGGGTGATGGACAGTGCTCGGCCATGTAGGCCTGCTTGGCGGCTGCGATGTCCTTTGTCTCCTGTTGAATCCAGTTATTCGCGATCTGCAGCATCAAACTCTGCAGGACAGATCGAGCAATGAATAAACGTGTCAGCTGGAAAATGACAGTTAAAGCTTCCAGTTTGTGTTTGAAACCAGTTTGAAGTGAACAGTTCAAACCAGCCAGACTGAACCTGATCGTTGCTTTTATTTTATAGGAAATTGTGCATTTTCACTTTTGTATTTTTTCTTCATATCCTGTTTTATATGTGGTGCAATGTCTTTACATTTTCTTTCATTTTACTAGTGAATATCGTCTCTGCTGCAGTTTGAGTCGCATAACGTTGCTGCTGTTTCAGCCAAGACTCAGAAAAGAGATTTATCAGTCTCGCTTTCAAATAAAAGACAGAAAGAAATTAATGACTTATTCTGGGAACTACATTTCTTACTGGCAGCTGTTTTTATTCAACACCTGAAACTTTCAAAACAGATTTTCTGCATCGGCAGCTTCCTGTTTGCTTCTTAAATGCTGAAATCTTTAAATCCTACGAAACAGTCTGTGTGTTTGAATGTTTCTACCAGCAGGCGGCGCCTCAGAGCTTTAAACTGTCTCAGCTGTGATGAAGACTCACAGAGAATAATCCAAACATCCGAGAGAATGAGGAGCCTCATGATTCAAGAGACTCTCTGCCAAAAACCACCACCACCACAACAACAACAACAAGAGCAACAAACAACAACAAGAACAACAATGACAACAACAGCAACAGCAACAACAAAAACAACAACAGCAACAGCAGCTGTACTCTGCACTACACACACATTAAACTAACACTGATTATTAATAATCACAACTATCAGAATATAAAATCATAAAAATCACCTAAAATAATCACAAAACAAACAATGAAACATTTTCTATTATTTATCACACAACCTCATAAATTCATATATTCTGAATTTCACCCGTAACACGACACACATAAATGAAGCTACTGATCAACTGGTTTTTTATTATCAATAATTAAACAGAGTAGATTTGATCAGATATCACAAAATGCTGAATGTTTTTTATATATATTTTTGTGTGTACTTGCAGTTTAAATGGTGAAAAGAAACATGTTGACTCACAACAACAACTGACTTTATATGTTCCTCTTTTGTCAGAACTGGTTCACAACACATTAACATGATTATTATCAAACTGGCAGCTTTTATTCTGAAGTATTCTGTTGATTGTATGAATGAAGTTCAGATAGAAAATGAAAACCGGACTGAAACTCTGTCGTACCTTCAGATGATGCTTGCGGCTCGAGCTCATCTTCTTGCTGTGGGGATCACAAACAGCATCCGTTCAACTGAATCTGTCCTTTATCTCATCATCAGTTCATGAATGTCAACACAAACATCAATCTGTTGGCCTTGTTTTATAAAAGTGTTTGTTGATGATTATAACACTGAAGTTTCCTTTCTTTTTTTCTTTCTTTCTTTCTTTCTTTCTTTCTTTCTTTCTTTCTTTCTTTCCTTCCATCCTTTCTTGGACCAGAAGTCTAATAATCCTCAAACCTGGAGACACATTTTCATTCTAAACTAAACTCTTACGCTCCACAATAAGTACTTTATTACTTTGGATACTTGAGTATATTTCACTGCTGGTACTTCTTAACTTAAATACTTAAACACACCTTTGAATGCAACATTTCACCACTGAGAAACAGATGAGTTTTTCTATAAAATTGGGCATCTGAGCTCTTTCCACCGCTAATAATCAATAATTAATAATCAACACTTACTCAGACATGTTGGCGGCTTCTTTTCTTCACAACCTGTTTGACAAGAAAAACAGAAGAGAAGAAAACCTCATTGAGACGAAGGAGAATAAACGTTGTTGTCATCTGTTCTCTGCTTAAATATCAGAGAGCCTCCTGGATGAAATGTGATCTATTAAAACAGTTGATGAGCAGTTGTGACAGAGCTAAGTTTGGACTGTGGGTCAAATGTCTCCTCTGACGCCTGCGATAAGCTCCTTTACAGGTGTTCAAAACTGAATATCCTCTGGGAGTTAACACTTCAATTCCTTTCGTGGAGGAGAAACCCTCCGGCAGAATGTGCTGTGGCAGCGAGTTGGTCGCCAGCAGCCGGTTGTCAATGGACAAACACTCACACGCTGCAAAGCAAATCTGTCCGGACGAGTCACTCGGCCCCTGAATCAGATTTCAACAGTTATTTTTTTTACTATAAATAATTCAAGGTTTGCATTTCCATCTCATTAAGTCAGAATCTTGAAGTGGGACAGAAACAAGCTGAAAACATTTGAGCACACAGGCAGATTTTAGGACTTAAAACTTGAACTGATGTTTCTTTGCTGTGTAGAAACTTAAAATCATTATTATTGTTTTTCTCAGATCAAAAAAATCAATTTTTCAACCAAAGCTCCACAAATGTTCAAGTTCAAATTTCAAAACTTTCCAAAACAAACACTTTAAAATAGCAAAGCTCGATGAAAAAATCTTTAACGTAATAAACAATGTTGTTTCCTTAAATGTTGTTTTTTTGCCAATCAAACCTCCAGAAAAGTGCAGACATCGAATTCTCAACTTTACAAACCAGACGAGAACCTAAGAAAACTTTTCCACAACTCCACTTGCTTCAGCATCATTTTCATTGTTCAATCAGCTCAATTCCTTTCTTGTCAAGGCACTGACTCCAATTTCCAGCAAATCTCCTCAAACAAGAGAAACAGACTGACCCGGTCTGTGGGAACATTTTGTTCTTGTTTGTGATCAAATAAGTTTCGACACTAAATGACCTGCAGAGATTAACATTTTCATAAAATACTTTCTTAACTCATCCTCTTGTCTCAAATCCAAAAAGATCTGAAACAGCCAAAGACCAGAGCTCAGACGCAACCAGAAAACTTCAGATTCAAAGAATCAGTCAAAACTTCCAAAACAGAATTAATGATTATAAATGTACAAATATGAATCTGTAGCAAAAGTCAGAAGCAAACTAATCATCATCTCATGCTTCCAGTTCAAACACACGGCCTTCAGACCTCGTCAGTGTTCAGCTTCTCCCTCAGCCGGGGTCACATTTCCCTTCACTTATTAACAAACCTCGCAGGTCAGGACTTTTATCACCTCAGCGCTTTGCCAACAGGTCTCCCCAAAAAGACCCTGACAGACTCCACTCAGCCACTTTGTATCCATTTACCAGCTTCGTTCAGGCATGTAGAGGGAAGAGGAGGAGGAGGAGAGAGGAGGAGGAGGAAGAAGAGAGGGAAACTGGTCTCACCTACGACGAGACAGAGAGTCGGGAGGAGGCAGCAGTCGGCAGCGGCAGTGAGAGGAAATCGTCCTCGGGGTGTTTATATACGACGGCTTGGACATGGATATGGAGCTCCTGTTTATGGAAACGCAGGATCCTCAGACCAATCGGCCAGCAAGCTCCTGAAATATCATCATCCTCTGCCAACTTCACCCTGTAAATCAGGCATCGCCGAGGAGGAGCCTGATATCGTTTTAGGAGTCCGCTCAGTGAGTCCAGGATGCTATAAAAGGGAGGAAAAGGACTATAAAACCGCCAGAGTCCAAACGTTTCACCAGATGAAGATAGGAGGGATGAGGGCAGTGGGACAGTGGAGTCATGTTCTGGTTTTAGGCTGTTCATCGTGTAAATGTGCTGAAAGTCCTGCAGGTTAAGTGATGAGTAACACTGGATGAACTCAGCAAATAAAGAGTTTGAAAGGTTTTTCTGTTCAGGCTCGAGTTGGCCTCCAAATCTCAAGTTAAGGGGAAATTTAAGGGGAAATCAGTTGATCCTCGGTTGTTGCTCTTTAAATGATGAGAGGTTTTAGGAATCACATTTAGAGTCTTAAGGTTTTCTTTTAAAAAAGGAAGATTTGACTGCATGAAAACAGAGAAATCTAGATCTGAAGCAGAACCTGCTTTGGTTAAACGTGTCAAATATCAAAAGCCACACATCAGCTGCCATCTTCAGCTTTGCATTCCTGCATCACGTTTCAGGATCCCTGAGCTTTTGTTGTCGGTCCTTTCAGGAATCTATGGAGTTGATGTCGACGGAGTGGGTCGACATCACAAGTTGGCAAGAAGTCAAATCCCGGGTTTCTCCGAACCGAACACAGGACCAGGCTGAGGGTCGAACTAACGAGGAGCCATGTTTTTAACGCTAATGAGCAAAACGACAGGTGGGAAACGAACCTCCTTAAAGCTTTTCTTATCAACTTTTAATGTGCATGAAACAAGAGACTCTTAACGTGACTTGATCGTCAGTGGACTGAAATAAGGTCTGAAATGTTGCTAAAGTCTTACTGCTTATTTTTAGGCATATTAAAGTGTAAACGGACAACTTTTCAACGTCCCCCCCGGTCGCCCCCTCAGCCCGACTGGACCCATTTACTAACTGTGGCGGATCCACTTCCTTTGTGTGACGTGAGTCGAGCCTCGGTGGCAGCAGGAACAATCTGCAGAGATGGCGTTATTATTCTACAGCCATCACACTGTGTGGTCAACATTTACAGCATGAAGACAAGTCGGAGCAAAAAACGTGTTTGTTTCCAGTTTAAAGCAGCCGGGATGGATTAGATGATAATTAAGGTATTTTTTAAGGGTCTTTAAAGGATGTTTGGCCCCTTGAGAAGAAAATAACAAGCAACTAAAGACATCTTCAGAAACATGAGTGTAAAATTTCAAACATGAAATATAATTTATATAAATGTATACATAAATGTAATTTTAGTAAGAACTACCTGAATGTGGAAGTCGATCCATAAGAACTGAAGTTTTGCGATCACGTTCCAGGAGTCAGCAGCTGACGACGTCTCTGATCCGCAACGTTTTCTAAAGTGCACAAAAGGTTCCTGATTGATAACTTCAGAAAAAAAGCCCATGTTGGATTTTCCCAAACATTAAAATCAAAGGTGATGAACCTGCAGCGTCCAGACTCCTGCGAGTTCACAAACAAGCTCAAAAGACAGAAACCACCGGCGAAACGTCGATATCACTTTTAACTATTGCTCCAAATAAAGTTGCTTAGCAAGCTCACATTTCTGCCGGCTATAAATATCCCGTAATCACCGCCGGCCTGGTTAGCGTTTCATCTTGGACTGCGGATCTGAGCCGTGGACCTGCCCTCAGAAAGGTTTCCAGACCTTTCTCTGGTCGCAGGAGGCCTCTCATATTAACACTTGTGGGATAAAAATATGTGGGCACGATGTCAGGTAGGCGGGAAGGAAGATTTTCCATGTGGCTAATATTACAATGTGAGTCGCACATAAAAATATTGTTACTCAACTGATTCAGATTCCTCTCAGGGGGAATTTCACCTGAACATTACTTTACATTTCACTGTGTTAAAACACAAATACAGCAAAACAAAGGCAGTTTAACATTTCACATTTCAGGATTCAGGCAGTTAAAAGATCTTTTGTAGGACATAAATACAAAATGTGTTTCAGTAATAAGTTAGAAACTACAGGCATTTGAAACAAGGATTAAAAAGCTGTTTTCTATTAATCAAAGAGGTTTATTTGTGGGCTCTAATTGAATATGTTTACATGCCTTAATGTTTAAAAATCCATTAGTAACTTTGGAGTGAAATCTTATTCACATGCACGTATTTGGACACGATTCACCATCAGGGTTTTAAAAAGTATGGAGTGAGAATTCATTCAGTCAAAGAAAGTCAAAGTTGCAGAAAGAACCAGAAATAAACTAAAAGAAACACAAAGAACACAAGAATCTATCAGACATACAGCCAGTGCACACACACACACACACACACACACATTAACTCATTTTCTGTGTTATGATAAAGTTCATGGTTTTTGAAGCTCGTTCGTTTAAATAATATACTTTTGATATTTTCTTTATATTTTTTCATGATTTTGTCAATTTTCTATTTTCTGTTTATGCCTTCAGATCTTAGTTGCTTCTTATCTTTTTCCTACTTACTATGTTTATTATGCACCAAAACACCAAGTCAGATTCTTCCTTGTACATGAAAATCGACCTGATAATAAACCTGCTCTGATTCTGATTCTGAACTCGTTGAGGTTTCTGCTTAAACAAAAAGGATCTTACTCTTTAACAAAAAGCTCGTTCTCTGTAGGATCCTTTTCATAATCTTATAGTCAGACACTTGGAAAACAATCTGAGCCTGTTTAACAGCTGATGCTGATGTGATTGACTGGAGTCAGAGACAACGTCACACTGACAGATAACCGACAGCCGGTGAGCTGTGTTTAAAGCTTTGTTCAAGGGTGTGTCAGTGTGTCACATAGAGACTGAGACAAGTAACAGGAGAAAATCTGGACTGGACGTTTTACATGGAACAAAAAAAGCTGAAGGACCTGGAAAAGTCAAAAAGTAATATGGTCTCTTTAAAGATTCACCCAAGGATTTAGATTTAGTCTTTGAATCTAAATATGTTGTTTCCATCCAACTTATTCTGTCTGTTTTAGTGAATAAGTCAATGACAGAAATGTTAGACGTCAGAATGCTGGAATCGAAACAGAGCTGCAGAGATCCCAATGAATCAGGAGCTAAAACCTGTCTCGTTCACAAAAGCACCGGAGTAACAGATCTCCCTGTTAACTCTTCACGGGTGATCACCTCAGGCCCACAGAGCAGGAGAGCTGCCAGCGGAGATATGAGCATTTAGCAGGTCAGACTATGGGAGCGAAGGCTGAGGGGAAAGGTGGTGACAGGGCTGAGTGAGGCGCAGACAGCGGAGATGATGGAGCCACGCTGGGAATGTGGCGGCGGAGGGTGATGCTGGGGGTCGGGTTCACAGAGACCGGCAGGTGTTTTCTACCGAGATGTTCGGCCGACAACTCGAGCTTCAGGAATGTTCCGTACGGCAGGTCTGAGTTTGGAAAGGCAGGAGAAGCGTGTGGCCTTTCCTCACTATGTGAAAGCATTAATAACTATATGTGTTATGTTTACATGAGTTTGATTCATACTCCTCATGTAGTAGTAGTGGTTTGTTTCGATTCATCCACCATCTGTGTTTGCAGCGTGGACGAAGTGTCTGTGTCACCACCCCGCAGCGATGGTCTGCAGTTGGATTCACTGCTGTCACTAAGGTTTTTTCCAATATGAACATGTATATTAAAATATGGCAAATGTATTAGAACCAGACAAAACTCCCGACATGAAGCAAACAGAAGCTTCGGTCGCTCATTTGGTTCATTTTTTAAATAAAATCAGTTTGGATTCATTCATTTGGACTAAAATTCTAAAAACTTCAACCTGGATTTTCCAGTTGCAAGTTTGGGCCGATGCTTTGATTCGCAGGCAAATGGTCACTCAGCATCTCAGGGACAGGCGGTGGGTTCAGGTACACTGTGAGCCGGGCAGGTAAAGGCAGCGACACGCCCTGCTGACCTCTGACATCACAGACTGTTTCGTGTCCTGTCACCTCTGTAGTGGGGAAGGAACCGGAACCAATGCAGGAGGTGGTACCAAATAGACTCAGCTCCGCGGGACGTCCGGACAAGTTGCTGCCACCACAACACGTCCCCGGAGAAGTGGAGGAGGAGGAGGATGGATGGATGGATGGATGGATGGATGGATGGATGGAACATTCATGGCATCTGTCCAGTTACTGTCCAGTCACCAGTAGAGTTGCAGCCCAGCACTTGACTCCACATCTGCTCTCGTGTTTTAGTGTGATGAAGTGAAAACATCTGATCTGCACAGTCCAACATTTAAAGTGTGAGCACTGTGCGATCGTGGCCGTGTTCAGGGAGTAGAATCAATCGAATCATTCAGCTCAGTGAGACAAAAATGTGCTGCTCTTCTTTTTCTCACCCATCTCTGTTTCCATAGACAAATTTGAGAAAAGAAAATGTTTGTTGTGTAAAGTCAAAGTAGGTAGATGATGTTAAGTGATTAGAAGATTAAAAAAAAGATGTATCGACTGACACAACTGAAATGCATCGATTTCAGTCTACAGTTTTTTTAATGATAAATGCTGGTGGGCTCCAGCGCTCGCGGTCCTGTTACTGTGGACACTTTTGACAATGATGCTCATGTTGGAGTCACAAATCAAAGACAGCTTCATCCTGCTGCCTCGCTTCAAACAGCAGCTCACACTTACGTCACTTTTTGACAACATGATTTCATGTTTTGTGACTTTGCTCAGACAGCAGCTGAAAATGTTCTGCAGGCTTCCTCATCTTTTCAGAGCAGGAATTCTGTTGTTATAACTGCAATGATAATTTTTAAAAATCCACCAAAACACATTCAAAAAATTACCCATTGAGAGTCAGATGTGTTTACTGTCATTTTAAAGTGGAAGTTTGGAGCAGCATCTAGTGGCCATCTGAGGAGCTACAGTTGGAGACAATAACTTGACAAACATTCAACCTCAGCAGGTGCCGTCAGAGTCTCTCAGCATGTGTCCGGTGTCGGTTTCCAGCCTGAGCAGAGGAAACTCACCTGCGTCTTCTCTCGCTGCTGTTGGCCTTCATAAAGTCGCTGCTGCCGGCCGGCGAGCTGCAACAGAAGAAGACAGTGTTGACTGAAATTTAATACAGCACACGTTCATGAACACGATCTTCAGACATCAGCTGTGATGTAAAAGCATAAACTTGCAACTTCAATTCAAGGATGTAACGCTGTATTTTATTCCGAAGAACCTCTGTTTCTACTTGACCTGGAAACGAATGTAATAAAGTGTCAAACTGGTCCAACAGAGTCCAAACTGTCTTGGAGACACCTGCTCCGTTACAGAGTCTCTGTAAGTGTTGCTCACAACACGTCGAGGAGAATTTCTCACATTTGACTGTCATTCAAAGTGTCATCCAATAACTGTAATGTAACGCTTTAACGCCGAAGCTTGTTGCACCGTCTTGTTCCGCTCAGACGCGCTCGAGGACGTGACATTGAGAACAGCTGATTTCACTGATTAGCAGCCTTAATTTAGAGAAAAAGAACCAATCAGTGAAATGCTTGAGCAGAAACCTGCAACGTAACACAGCTAATGTGAATAACCTCATGTAGAGTCTCATCGAGGTCAGAGGTCTGGAGACATTTTTAAAAAGTCAAACAGAAAAAAGAACTTCTGAAGGCATTTCACGTCTTTATTGGACAGTCAGTAGGAGCCAGGTGAGAGTCGGAGGGAGAGATGAGAACTGACTCATACTGGGGACATAAATGATCGTAACACAAGACCCCTCAGTCATCAGGACACTCCAGCTTTGACCTTTAATGGCAGCTGTCCTGCTACCTGGTGCAGGTATATGTTCTGAGCTTCACCGACCATGTACAAGCCCAAATCCAGAAAAGTTGGGACGCTGTGTAAAATATTAAAAAAAACAGAATTTGATGGTTTGCAAATCATTTAAACTCTATAATCAACTATAATTAATTTCTGGAGCTCTGAAAGTGAAATGTTGTCCCATTCTTGCCTGATATAACAGTTCAGGGTCTCCTCTGTTGTATTTTGTGTTTCATGATGGGCCAAATGTTTTCCACGGGTGACAAGTCGGGACTGCAGGAAGGACAGTTTAGCACCTGGACTCTTCTGCTATGGATGAATGTGGTTTGGCTTTGTCTTGCTGAAATATGAAAGGTCTTCCCTGAAAAAGACGTCGTCTACCTGGCAGCATATGTTGCTCCAAAACCTGCATGTATTGATGAGCATTAACGGAGCCTTCCCAGATGCGTAAGCTCCCCATGCCATGGGAACCCGTGAGACAGTTTTCATTCAGGACTCTGATACAGGACAGAGTTAACCGCTCCCTCCTGCCCGAAAGGAACATTTGAAGAGATCATTAATCAGATGAGGAATATTTTCTGTTAGCTGCTTCCACAGAATCGCTGTGTGCCGTATCTTTCCACAGATTAGCACCGTGGATGTTGTATAATACACTGTTGTTGCTCTCCCGCTCTGTTCACCCATTTCTAATTCTGGCCGGTGTCTAAGTGAAGAAGCAGCTGTTATCCGATGATATGATACGACCGTCAGCAGAGGTCAAATATAACCTGCAGTAACTCTGAGGAATGAGATGCCAAACACAAGACATTGTTAATGCTTTCAAGTGTTGCTTCAGAGAGATGAACAGAATGAGGCCGGATTATTGACGTCTCATCGCCAATATTCACCCGGTGGAGCCATAAAACAGAACCTCTTTATGAAGAGCGGGTCATGTGTAACTGTGCAGATCAGAGGCTGACTGGATTATTATGGGACTTAAGCGCTGTAACATTGTATGGTTGAGATCAGGACGTGTCGGGAAACACGAGCCTCTCGACTGAATGTCTGACAATCCTGTTTCAGATTCTTCGTGGCTGTACACGAAGTGCGACCGCTCGCTCAGCAGGAACGCACCATCACTCATTCTCATGGAACCGGACAGGAAGTCTGCAGGTGAAGCAGCTTCAGTGAAGAAACCTCGTATTTAACATAATGTTAAAGATGTTTTGTTTCCTGCTGCCACATGTTGCTGAGTTTTTTTTAACTGGGAACAACTGCAGACCAGAGGAGCTGAAACTGAAACCTGCAGCTCCTGCGTCCACATAAATAACTCTGCAGCATTGTTATGGTTGTTTTATTGCTTCTTTATTTTACTGGCTGTCAAACCACAAGAAGGGTTTCAAATTTATGGTCGAACGTCGGCGCAGGATCAGAGCAGAGAGGATTTATCTGACAGGGATCTGAAGGAACTTACCTCTGCAGCGAACCACAGCAGGTCACATTAACCTGCAGAGGAAACGGGAAAATTAAGTAATTATTTTTGAAAGAAACTCGACTTTAAGAATCACAAATAACGAAACTCAATATCTCACCTTATCTGCTCCAACTGGAAAAATATATTTTTCTATTTGTAATTTTGAATCAACAGCAGATATTATTATAAAAAGGCTTGAACCAGCTCAAGAAAAACAAGGATTCAGGTGTAAAAGTCGACAGAACTACGACAAAAATTAAATATCAGTTTCACACTTTCGGTCTTAGTTTCAGTTTAAATGTGCCCAGTGAGTGTTTCTTTGAAGTATATAAACCTTCCTACTAATCCCAAAGTAGTATTGGTTTATATTCTGTGACATGAGAATTCTTATGATGTGAAAACACCTTTAAATCTTTATCATAAAAAGTCTCATCAGTAAGAAACGATCCTAACATCAGAACACTGAGCGTAGCTGAAAAATTGTACAGGAGGCGACATCAGTTCATGATACAAGTGAGAAAATGAGAAGTTGTAGCAGCTGTATGAAATTTAAACCTTCCAGAATTTTATCAGGTGACAAGTAAAGAAAATATTGTACATAACATTTGAGTTTTTCTCTCCACCTGCACAACTTTGATCTTAACGGCTTCAGAGTTACGCAGCTTCTGTTGTCAAATACTGGATGGTTAACTGAACACAGACCATTTGAGATGAACCTGAGATGTAAATTTGCAGCATTTGAGAGTGAAGGTGAGCAAAGTGTCGACAGATTCAACGAGACTGTGGACGAGATGAACATGAAGCTTTTGTATTTAATGTGACAGCGACAAGACGGGAAAAGTACATCACATTTCTGTTTGAGCAGTTTAGAAAAGATGAACACGATGTTGTTGAGTACAGACGGGAGGCTGAAGTACACTTCTGCAACAGAGGGGGCGCTCTTGGTGGCAATGTGACCGTTGTTTCTTATTTCATTTCATCCATTACTGAGGCTACGCATTGGATGTTTCTGTCTCATGTATCATCAAAACATATCATATAACATGTGACACATGTGACGATTCAGAATGAAAATAAGACAAATTTATCATTGGAAAATAACCAAACATGAACTCTGCCTGTTCCTGAACGACCTGATCACTGGTCAGGAAACTATTACAAAATGTTTATTACGATCATGTCACACTAGTTTTATTTTTATCTTTTAATACAGAAGATATGCTGTAAGATGCTCGTAAAAAAACAAAAAAAACAAGCGTGTGATGTTTTTTCTGCAGTAAAAGTAAAAGATAAATAAAATAGTATATAGACGTAAAGATGAAAATCCAAACCATTATTCTGAGGGTGAACCAGTTTTTAAAATGTGCCAGTGACAGTGCAGCAGCGTTTTGATGCAGGAGCATGAGTCGGCCTCCTCGTTCGATTCGTCACTCGTGTACTAACTGACATCAGTACAAACAGTACAAATACATCACAGTACAACGTCAATACAGGCAAAAGCAGAAGGCAGCTTAGATTCAACCGTAGAGTTTTGTTCCAAAGTGAGGCATCCAAAAACTACCTGTGTCTAATTCAACTCGTGCTTTCAATAGAAATACTTTCATTTAATCCATTTCAACAAGTGTGATGGATGAAAATAACTTCATGCTTATAGTCAGTTAGCATCACGTTTAAAAGCCAGCTGAGGAGATTAAGGCCATTCATCACCTGCTGTCCGACACCACAAGCTTCACCAGTACAACCTCCACAGTCTGCTCAACAAGGTGCAGGCAGGTTTACAGCGGATACGCAGCATTTTGGAATAAAACTCTTCTCTTACAAACACCTGAATTCTGTCCTGAAAAGCCCCACAATCGATGACAGATTGCATTTAACTGTCAAACATCTTCTTCCTGTCAGACTTGTCTTCGATGTTCTTGCGCCAGTCTCCCACATCGCGCAGCTGCTTGTCCTGTGAACACAGAGATTTCATGTAGTTTATTTCGTTTGATGAGCTGTAAAATGGTCAAACAAAATAAATCAGGGAAAGAAGCAGAAGTATATAAAAATATTTTGCAAGAACGCCGCCCGAGACGACTGTGATCGCTTTACAGAAATACAGACAAGGCCAGAGTGTTTTTTCCCCTTATACCAGAATGCTAATGGGTTCAGCCTTTCAGTCAGCGAGAAGAAGAAATGTGGAGATAATAAAGTAATAATCCTGCATTGCACAGGAAAACTCCAGCAGGTTGAAGCAGGAAGTCGCTCTGTAAACTGTGATGGATGTTTACAACAGAGAAACATTTTTTAGTACTGACTGAAATGTAGTTAAGTATCGACAGCTGGCAGTAAATGTCAGATTCATGCTCAGATAGTTTCTGATTTAAAACATAATTATATTATTTTCATTCAGTTTGTGTTCGACCGTCTGTGTTTCATCAAGATTTAACAACTGAGAACTAGAAAAACAAGTTTTTGAAAAAAGTGATGTGTTTGTACTGAAATAAGGTCTATTGTTGTTAATAGTATTGAAGAATTTGAACCTGTTTGTCTGATTGTGTTTCTTCTTCTTAGCAGTGTTTGTTAAGTATTACAGTGTTACGATAACTGATGGAACAAACCAGATTCATCTGGTTTATACAACTCTTAACGTAAAGAAAGAAATACTAAACAAATTCCCTTTAAAGTTAAAGCTGATGTAAATGAGGTAAAGGAACCCGAGAGGACAAGCTGAACCACGCGTGAAGGAAATGAGACGTTAGTTTGTGACTGAGGTCCAGATGAAGCAGCTCACCTCCTCCTTCACCTCCTTCTTGACCTGCTTCAGGTTGGCCCTCAGGTCCATGTTGACCGTGTGCTTGGAGCCCAGCAGAGCCTTCAGCATGGCGTCGGCCGACATACGAACCTTCTTCAGCCGGGGCCTCTTGAACTTTCCCCTCAGATCCACAATCTTTATGTTGAGGTCTCTGACCTTCAGGACAGAAGGAGCAGTTATTTTATTATCTTTAGAGAAGAAGGAGCAGAGCTGCACTTTGTGGTCGATGGCAGTTTGTGTTCTCACAAGGAGAAGGAACATTCACAGTTTTTTAAAAGAGGATTTTCAAAAGATATATTTGAAGTTCAATATATGAGAACAAATAAACATACTGTATGAACCCACATGTGGTGGGCAATTAATGCTGTAATCAGAATGTCTTTACTGTAACAAAAGCATCCACAGAAGCACAGGACAAGGAGGGAGGTTTAATTCTGGTGGCTGTTTGTCGGTGTGACGGGGCAGAAGATGCTGTCTATCACAGCTGGGCTCAAATGTAGAGTCAAGAAATGACTTTAAAAAAACCAAATAAACAGCACGTCGTGTATTTTCCTCTTTCATTCGTCGCTGTACATTAACCTCACACACAGGACGAATGAGTCGAGTGAACAGACCTGGAAAAGCGTCTCACCTCATTCAGGACCATGTTCAGTTTGAACTCTATGCAGTATCGCTCCTCTTCACTGATGTGGATCTCCGAATGGAGTTTCTTGCAAAGTTCCTGAAGAGGAAACAGCATTTTAATTCATTTCACCTAAACTTGGCTGCAACGTTTTCACCTGGCTTTGAACCCACAGAACAGCCAAAGAGGAGTTTAAATACGGGATAAGAATAAGATCAATGTTGTCTGCTCTGAACTCTCCTGTGTGCAGTCCGTCGACTTTCCGTCTCACCGTGAGCTCGTCCTTGGAGTACGGCAGCTCCAGAGGAGGACATTTCTCTGCCAGGAACTTCTCCCTTTCCCCGGCCTTCACCGATGATTCAGCCTCCAGCAAATTATTGGCCACCACCAGCATACAGCTCTGTGGAGAACATCCGCATCATCGTACTCGACACGGCGTAAAGGATTTACTGCTAAAATCTGATCCTGTAGAGAATAAAAATGTCCTGGTGTGTTACCTTCAGCGTGTGCTTACGTCTCGCAGACAGTCGTTTCCTGCAGAAGAAAACACAGAACAGGAATCAGACTGGGGGAAATTATGCTATAAAAAATCTGTTTATTTGTTCTTTCATCAGAGGAAACTAGAACTCAGTTTTTACAGACACTCTTTTTACAGAGGACTGAAGGAGCTTCATCAAAACAATCAGCAAAATCAATGAGTTTGTGTTGGACGACAATGATTCTGATGTGAAACATGGTCACAATCTCTCTTCTGTTCCTGAGTGAGGATGTTGAATAATGACCAGAGAAGTGTTTTTATAAAGCATCATTATGTCACAGTCATCTTTGACCTTTTGGATATAAAATGTCATCACTTCATCATTTTATCTCATTACACATTTGTGTGAAATTTCTTGGGATAATCAGCGTATAAATTCTTGTGTCATGTGAGGCCACAGTGACCTTTGACCACCAAAGTTCATCCTTGAGTCCAAGTGGACGTCTGTGCCAGGTAATAAAAATTCCCTCCTGACAGATCGAGTTCACGAACATGAGATGGCCATTTGTCACACACGTCAACATGGTGAAAACTTCCATTTCACCAGAAAAATATACTTTAAACCCACATTTTATTAAATCCATTCAAAGACTCATAAATGATATAAGCCTGGACAGATATGACGTAAACTGTTCCTTCACTAACTACACAACACTCAGCACATGCATCCATCAATCTGATAAAACTGTTCATGTCAAAATGTTGGAAACTTTCACCTGCTTCTGTATTTGCAAAATACAGTGACAGATAACTGAGGGAAACACGGAGCAGATTGTTCATTGGCTGCTGCAGTTGATGAGAAGATCTGAGGTTCGTTAATCTGCACTAAGAATCACTTGTTCTTGTAATATGAGACACGCAGTCATCAAACAGACAGATCACTGAACGACAGACGAACTGCTGACTCACTCAGTTGCCATCTTGGCTGCAGGATCCTGATGTTACCTGGTAGGAAAACACAAAAGAGTGCGTTAAAATTTTGTTTAAAAAAATTCGATGTGTGATAAAAACGTGAATGTTTCTGAAGACGTGATAAATAAGTGACACAAAAAATAAATACACACAATTCACACGACACTCATCTGTTTTTATTCTGTTGTGCTCGTGTGAAGGCATCAGTTCATTTCACACGATTCACATCCTGCTTCCTGTTTATTCTCTCACTGCGAGTTTCCACAGCACAAAGTGAATCTGATATTTGAATTGTGGTTTGAGATCAGATTTCATGCAGCTGTTCTGTCGACAGCGGAGTGAAAACATCTGGAGATTCTTCATTAAATCTGCGTGATGATGTCAAAAGACGAGTCCAAAGTTAAACATGTTTCCCTTCAGCTGTTGTGTTTGTGTCTTAAAGCACTTTGTGTTTGTTGTCCCACCTCGTCCTCCTCGTTCCTTCCTGCTGCACAAGCTCACCTGTCTCACATTTCGAGTTCAGCTCACGTTAATTCTATCTTAAGACATCATGTTAATTCCAGGAAACATCACGGACCTGAACTTTGAAACCCAGGACGTGTTAATACCTTAAAGGACCAGGACGCTATTTTTAGCAGCTCAGAGGACGGAGCTCCAGCACTGAGCTGCAGTGAAATGTCTCCGTTCATCTACTGGACAGACGGACGCGAAATCTGGTTCAGACATTTACGACCCGCAGACGATGACTCGTATGGACTGTGGTGATCCTCTGACTGTTCTTTTGGTGCCACCAACAGGTCAAAACTTATACTTGTCCAACTTTTCACTTCATGACAGGAGATACTTCTGAAGCTGCAGACTGAATTCCTTACATGAACTTGGAGCTAATGCTAATATGCTAACTCTAGCATGCTAACATGCTATTTGGTAACCTACAACATAACATGCTAAATTTAGATGTTGACTTTTAGCATATTACCATGCTAAAGGATAGTATCATAGCATGTCAAAATGTTAGCATTATAGCAAGCTAAATGCTACATATTAAATGTATTAAATGTGTAACATGCCATTAGCAGAAAAAGCTAAATTCACCACAACTTCAGTTGATGACATGACACCTCCTAAACTGACTGGTCCTATGAGCCTCAGCTGTACTCTAAGCCTAATGCTAGCATAACATGCTAACACTAGCATGCTAATATGCTAAATGTTAGTATGAAAAATTCCAGCAAGTTGAAATTAGCATGACAATATGCTAAATTGACATGCTAAGTTTAGCATTTCTAGCATGCTAACAAGCTAATGTGGTACATTAGCATATTAACATGCTAACTGCTGGTATCTCTGCAGTGACTGATGGATTTTTAAAAATCTGAGCAGCACCAACAAACAACATGTTCGCTGTGATGAGATAAACGGATTTAAATCTCACATGATACAGAAACCAATAGAAACCAGAAGCTGACTGGAAGATGGGAACACGGCCGTCTCTCAAAAACACCACAGGATGATGTGGAGAGAAGTTTGATGATACGTCGTCCATGATTTCATCTGTGTCTCAGTTACACGCAGTCCTGTCCTCACACCAGCTGCAGCATTGAATACGTTTGAACAGTTCAACTTTTCAGTTCTGCAAAGATTTTTCTCTGTTCACATCACTGAGACACAGATTAATGAGCTTTACAAGCTGCAAACAGCAGCAGTGACTGCGCAGAAACAAATGAATTCTGAGAGAACATGTCCACCTGCGTCTCAAGTCGTCCAACCTGAACAACAAACGAGGTCAAACTTCCAAAACGCACATGAACAACGTACGAAATCCACCTTTGTTTTGCTTTGAGCATCACAAGGAAATTTTCATTCAGCACCATTTTATTAGGACGGAGGCAGAAATCTCACTTAGCCAATTAGCAGTTAAATAAAGAAATAGTCAGATTATTTACTGAAGTAAAAGTATCCATACAACAACTGCATTCAAATTCCTACTGAACTAAAAGTATGCATGAGCAGCATTTTCCTGTTGGAGCTCCTCCAGGTGGCGCTAATTTGAACTACTTCATATCCAGTCAGTTAGTTTGGTCCAGTGGTTCCAACCTGAGGGGTCGGGTTCTGATACATAAATTTCTATTTTAGATTTTCTCTAATCTTTGCTTTCCTATAAAATACTGGATCATTTTCCTCTTTGAGACTGATAGTTGTTGGTGATGAGAGTTGACAAAAGTAACCAGGAACTATAGCTGCCAGTAAATGCAGCAAAGTAAAAGTGCATTCATTTCCTTTGTTGTGGAGGAAAATTATAAAGGTGAAATCCTCAAGTACAAACTTGTATTTACGTCCAGCACTTAGCGACTTTCCACCACAGCGTGAACAGAGAGCAGCGGACCGGCCCTGAGCCGGTAAGTGTCCGGCCGGAGGACGGAGGCCAGGGGTCCTCGGAGGCCACATAGCTGCTGCCTGAGCTGTTTGTTTAGGAGCTGTGATGGAGCAGTGGATTAAGACTCTATTCCTGGAGCCACAGCTGTTCCTAACGTCTTCATTATGGAGGAAAAAAAAATGACAGCGAGCTCGTCTTGAAAGAAAAGACGTCTGACAACCGCAGCAGGAATCCTGAAACACATAGCAGCAAATGGCCGTCATCTGAAAACCAATAATAGGAAAGAGTGGGGGGTCTCCAGGGCTGACAATGTATTTTAGGACACTTGAAACCCACAGGACAAAGCAACATGTTTCTCTGGAGATGGAAGAATATCTGCAGGGTAAAAATCCAGCCCCTGATTTTTGTCTTTAGTGTGTTATGTGATGTGTTGTCAGTGGAGGGAGGGTGGATGAGTTCACAGTAACCCAACACCACAGAACATCCCTCAGACGGACAAGATGTTAGAGCATATCGCAAAAATAACTCAGCCGAGGTCAGACGCATGAACAGTTCACGTGAAGGTACGACAGCGTAACAATCCAATTCAAAAAGGATCTAAAAGGAGAAAACAAGACATCAAAGAGAAAACTTGTTCGCACAATAGAAAAATCTGTCGTAACAGCTGCTCTATTGTCAGAGTCTTGTTTCGTAAAAGATGGAGTAAACCTTTAAATCTGTCGAATGCTCGTGAGGAAAACAGGCTAAATTTGGCGAGTGGGGATTAGAGTGAAGTGTAAAGCGAGGACAGAGATTAGAGCGGTTTTCCTCCGAACCCCTCGGCGCTGACAGGAGGATAAACATCGACGGATCGATTTTCGAGTTCATGTCTTGTAGTGGTGTTGGCTTTCAGCGCGACACATCAGCAGGCCGTACATCACGGCGTCGCCTCGGCAGCAGAGCGAGCACACGACTCGTTTTAACCTGAGAAGTCCAGAAAAAACGCTCCGAACACAGGAACTATGACAGAAACCGGATAGAAAGTTTACACTTTTTATGTGACACTGAAAGTATATTAAATCAATCTAGTACCAATTCAACATCAACTACAAAGTGCGTAAATTCCTAAAACACTTCATTCCTCTTAGCAAATTCCCAAAAACGTCCAACAGTCATGAACTTTCAATGTTTTACTGTTGCTTAAACTGATCAACCTGATAGACGCCTTCCTGAAAAACACCAGTCGCAAGTAAATGTCAAATATTCAGCAAAAGCTCTAAAGAGACCAAAGATTTCAGCTTCAACCTTCTTCTACAACCTCCATCTGACAAACCATCAAACAACCGGACAGGATGAAGAATCTACAGCTGCTGTCATGCAAACAAGCAGAACATCGCATGCTTTCAGACGCAGTCGAGTGAAACAGCATCAAACAGGCAGAGAAGAGTTCTTACTGTCGCTGAGCAGAGTTTTCAGCTCGTCAGAGTCACAGAGACACAAACCGAGTCCCAGTCGCACCGAGTGTTAAGAAGGTATATATTGCAATCTGTGATAGCCCTCTAAATCCTCCACTTTCTCTTTATGGAAGCGGATTACTGGTCAAACCAATGAGCTGGCAAGGTCATGAAATACAGTACAGTGTCGTCCCCCGCCCCCCCTCGGCTCGCCTCATTATAAATAACCCGCCCTTTAAGATTGTTATCTGTATTATCTTGTGCCATCGAGTTTCTGACGGACAGAACGCAGGAAAGTGATTAAACCACAGAGGCATTTTGTAATCAACAGTTAATATATATAGAGACAGAAATCATTAAGACGTCTGATACATATACATGTCTATATATATATATATGAGGAAACACTCAGGGACATGCTGCTGGATGAAATCTGACTCACTACACTGATCAAAGCAAAGAATAATTAATACACATGATTAATAAAAAAATCCTAGTTGAGGTTCAGAGCTTCTCACTGACTGTTTCCACCAGATCCAATGTTTTATTCAAGCGTTGTAAACGAGTGTCAGTGAACATATGAGCATGAACATGTGACATGTCTACATTATAGCTTGTTCTAAACCATTTGCTTTTATAACAAAAAACAGTAAATTATTTAAAAAGACTTCACTGACCTCAGATCTGTTTCTGGGTGAACTGGAAATATTCTCCTCACAAAGAAACAGCTTTGTGATTCACTTTGAACGTTTGAGACTAAAAAGTCAGCAGGAAGATGATGAACACACTGAACAGGGTTAATTGAAATTCTTCACGGTCACATGTCTCTCTGTCTTACCATGAAATGACGCCGTCTCCATCGATGTCGTGTCGAAGGCGACGCCTCCTGCTGGGAGTTTCCAGCTTCAGTCTGACACCATTAGAGTCTTTACACGTCATAAAACAACCAACGACCAGGAAACAGGACTCGGTCTGTCGCTCTTCACTGCTTATTAACATCAGCACACGCTAAAAGAAGACGTCCATAAAGTTCTGTCCATCCTCATCTTCAACACTTAATTATGCACGAGTTATTAAAGCTGGGATGGCTGTTTTTTTTAATAGTAATATATTTTTTAACTTTTAAATCAGCATCTTTAGTTGTTTTATATTTGTTTCATTATATTGTTTTATTTAATTTGAATTCACAAAATGCTGTTTACATTTGTCCCATTGAAGGGCGGCCATTTTTCCATACAGTGAGACTCTACATTGGTGCAGCAGTTATTATTATTATTATATTTATTGTATGACTCGGCAGGTCTGATGATCTGTTAACAAAAACAGGCACCATGTCGAACTGGTATTTGAACTGTTTCACTTTGTTAACAGTTAATGACCATTTTCTCTTATGATCTTTGAAGATCTGCTGTGTTTGACAGCAAATATGTGCAAATCCAAGCGAGCAGACCCTCCTTCAGCAGCTGTTTATTCTGTCAAAGTTTCTACAGCTCACAAGGTAAATAAAAAAATGAATTTGTGCTATTTAAATGTGGTTTTGGTTAAACCACCGAAACGCTGCAGGTTTGTTAAGAGCAGATCAGACTCGGATTTAAGCCTCGGCCTCAAACATCTTCTTCCTCCCGTCCATGCCAGATTTGTCTTCAATGTTCTTACGCCAGTCACCGACGTCACGTAGTTCCTTATCCTGAAACATCGAGACGAGCACAAATCAGATCTGGACCAGTGGCTAATAATGAAGGTGGTTAGAGTCCAGTAGGTTTCCCTTCATCCACAGGCCTTCACGTCTGCTATCTAACAGAACAGGAAAGCAAAGGTGTGTCCCTCCAATCAGGTTTATAAAACATGAACTCACCTCCTCCTTCACCTCCTTCTTCACCTGCTTCAGGTTGGCCCTCAGGTCCAGGTTCACTGTGTGTTTGGAGCCCAGCAGAGCCTTCAGCATGGCGTCGGCCGACATACGTACTTTCTTCAGGACGGGCTTCTTGAACTTGCCCATTAGGTCCTGAACTTTGATCTTCAGGTCGTCAATCTGGAACGAGGAGATGGTGCCGAGGCCACAATGAAAAGTTTATCAATCAGAAAATATTGCAAACTGCTTCAGCGCGACTGAATGTTTGATGGGACGTCATGAGGAAAGAGATATTTACAACCGAGTACAACCCAGAAAAAATATCTACACTGAACTCTACGTTTTATACACATTTTCTCAATTTCAACATGACATACTGCATCTTTGTCAACTCTGGAACCTCCACTACATTTTAAAATACAGTTGAGTTTGGAAGCACAGTGAGCATTCACAGTTATACAGGAACTTACCTCCTTGTTGGTTTTAGTGACTTTCATCTCCAGGTCGTATCGCTCCTCGTCGATCACGTCGATCTTGTGGTGGATCTCCCTGCACAGCTCCTGAACACAAACATCAGCTACAGGTCACAAAACCAAATGGATGCACTGTGGACCACAATAATTAACATCAACTAAATCTAAATGAAACTTTTCTGCACAATGAACCCTGCATCACACAACTTACTGAACTACAACCCTGGTTCCAAAAAAGTTTCTGACACTGTGTAAAACATAAATCAATCAGAACGAGATGATAATCCTTGTTGATATAAACTCTATTGAAAACAGCAATAAGACAATATATTTAATGTTTTTGATGCAGCAGCATGTTTCTAACAAGTTGTGACAGGAGCAACAAAAGACTGTGAAAGTTGTGGACTGATCCAAAAACACCTGTTTGGATCCTTCCACAGGTAAACAGGTTGATTGGTAACAGGTGATAGGATCATGATTGGGTCTGAAAGGTTCATCCTGGAAAGACTCAGGATGGAGAGAGGTTCAACACTTTGTGAACACATGGTTGGATGAAGGAGATTAATACATGGACTCAGGAACAACTTCAGGAAACTGTTGTCAGGAAACACAGAAGTAAATGATTGCATCTGTTTTATCTTTGTTTTACACAGAGTCCAAACTTTCTCGGAATCAGGTTTGTATGAACTGAGCATCACAACCTGCAGCTCCTGCAGGCTCCTGGGCATCGACAGAGCGGGACAGCTCTCAGACATGTATCTCGCCCTCTCCACCTCTCGCTCTCTCTCCTCCTCCTCCAGCAAACCTTTGGCGATGGACAGCATCAAACTCTGCCAAACACATAAGATGAACATCTGTAGTTAACTCTCAGCAGCAGACGGTGTCTCTCTGTTCAGCGCTTTGGTCACACTGGCAAAATCTTATGACTGAAAAGAACGTGAGGAGATTTATGAAGAGTTGCATCCCAGTTTCCTTTATTACACCGTTTGGCTTTGCTTCATAAACTGTAAAACACTGAAAGAAATGTTTTACCTTCAGATGATGCTTGCGACTGGAAGACATCTTCTTCCTGAAGGGTTTGAGAAAACATGTTTGTTATGATGAATCTCTGATTTAAAAAAAAAAACCTTACAAAGAAAAGTGACTTGATTCTAGAAAAGTTCTGAAATCAGTTAAGAAACTTGAGAAAAAGTCTTCATTTTGACATATTTGTGAAAACGTTTAGGAAGTTTTTAGGACTAGTCTCACTATAAAAGACCAAATGGGAAGATTTTTTTCACAGTGAAAATATTTGCACAGATCTTGTTACACTTTAAGATGTTTGGCAAGTTGTACTTCAGTGTTTTCAGATCCAGAATAAAATATACATGAACATATAGATGAATGAGAATTACTCACTCGGACATCTTGGTGTTTGTTTGGCTTCAAACCTGCAGAAAAACACATTTTTCCATGTTGAAAAAAATAAGGTCAAAGGTCAAAGCACATAGACGTCATAGTTGTCAGAACAGAAGAAGCCCATTTGATGACTTGAAACATCTTCAGGTATCTGCAGCCAAGTCATCAACCAATAGCTGTCAAATGGGTCAAGTGGCTATTTATCAGCAAGGCACTTCAGAAACACGAGAGGTCAGTGTGTGGTGGGTTCAGGCTGAGGAGGAACAGGACTGGGAGGCTCCTGCTTTTTGAAATAATAACTCCACTTAGAGGAAACGTGACACCAACTGGGAGCATCAGTGGTTTGCCTTAAGGAAAAACCCTCTAGTCTAAATTAGGACAAGGATCTGTGGTCCAGTTGTCCCCCACCCCCCCTGGGTGTCCCTTTCATGAAAGGTCTGTCTTCTGGAAGATTATCAGGAAACACTTGATACCTCCTCTGTTGGTTCAAACATCTCTGACATGGCTGAGACGATATCGTCTCCTCTGAAAATAGAGACTGTGCAGAATAATCCAGACCAACAATCTTCCAAACAGAGAGCAGAGAACTAAGCCCACCTCCCACGTTGGCCAAAATGTCTGAAAGACGTCACAACAATCATTTCTCCACTGGGAGCTGTGAATAGTTTGAGGCTGTTGCAATCAAGTTTTATTACTGGCAAATTTGATCCAAGTCCTTCAACACTGAGAATGTCTCAACAGCAGAACCAAGTCTGATCCAACATTTCTGTTAGAACATGGAGACGATTTTTAACAGAACAACAAACAAAGAAAGGTTCAGATAGCCGATATGATCCATCAAGCAATTACAGAACTGGCATTGATCCTGATTCTGCAGATCAGTTTGGGACATCCTGAGTAAAAACCACATCAGTCAAACTGTCTGTCCACTAAAAGGACTGTGTCAAAGGCACAATTACATAATGTAATGATACATCCTCTGACTTGTTACGAAGTCGGGATGTCAAGTTGATCTACTTTGTACAAAAGGACATTTACATGAGTTCTCTTGGACATGTTAGTAAAACAAAGGTTATCAGTTTAAAGCAGAGTATCATCAGCATAAAAAAATCTTTCTCATATGTTAAATTAGTGAAATTTCTTAAACGCTAAATAACTTTTCAATATGTAAAATCTCAACTCAGTGATAATCTCTCGTGATACTGTCAATCTTTTCATTGTAGCACACGGCAAATTGACCAATAATCAGTTTACTGAAAAACCTGCTACCTACAAATACCCGTCAGTCACGACAGCAGAGACACAACAGCCAAGAAATCTGAGTCTCTCTGCAGTGGAGTATCTCACAGTTTGTAATGTTGTTTAAGATGTTTTCCAACCTGACAGGAAGAAATTCTGGGTATAAAATTGAATGAAGAGAATATTATGGCCTGAAATGGCTGAAGCTTCTGAACATCGTCAGTCCTCAGTCAAACTGCAATACATTTAGCTGTATCACAGCTTTTCAATCAGATCAGCAACACAAACTGCTGGAGGAGGAGGAGAAGAAAGAAATGAGAACGAGGATAAGAGGAGTTCAAAATTCTGTACAAAGTATGAACTTGTCCTGTTTCACCCTCAGACCAGGAGTTCACATGCAGATCCTAATTTTGGAAATTTCACCTTTCATATTTTCTTGGACACTTGATTTTAGATCTGCAGAATATTGTGAGCATAACTGAATCAAACATGAAGCCAAAGATCATTTTATCAAACACAGCTGTCAGATTAACCGCGACCCACCACCGACAGTCTGTACTGACAGACACTGGGACTATCACCTTCCAACCGGAGCCCATTTACACCAACACACCTCATCACTGCGCTTCACACCTGCAGCACCGACCGCTTCACCCCCAAAATGAACCATATCAACATCCAAAAACCACCTTCATCACCTCCATCATCCTGCAGCAGCACTTTGCTCCTAATGAGCTGAATCCTTTGACCAAGTTGTCAAATAGGAATTTGAGAAGCTCAAAGAAAACAACCAACGACTGTATTTTCTGAACAACGGGACCAAACAGCTTGTTCCTGAATCAAATCAAATGAGAAATGTGCAAATTTCTCACCTTTAAGTGGAAGACAGAAGCAGGACGGAGCGGCAGATTTGGGAAGCAGCTCAGTTTGGGCATTTTAAGTTGGTATATATTGGATTCCCCAAAGGCAAAGGGAACCCCATCTTTCTCTTTATGGAAGTTGATTATCTCACAGACCAATGAGCTCTGCAGCGCCTGAAACATTATATCTGACCCCCCTTCACCCCCTCCTCCCTATCTGACCATTATAAATAACCCCTTCCTTCTAGATTGTTTCCCTGATTGCATTATTTCTCCCCAGACCCCAGAATGCAAAGTGCTTATGAGTCTGGAGATGAAAACCAGAAGTGGAGAAAAGATGCAAATCAACCAGGTATAAAAAGATTCTTATCATATATGAACCTCGAGGTTCGTTGCATAAAACAAGGCAGGACTCTGTTTTTCGATGAAGGAAACCAGGGAGCAGCAGTGATGAAAGCTGAGGAGACAACAGGTGGGAGGGCTGAGAAAGTCCGACGGACTTTCAACATGGTCATTTAAGACACGTTAAAGGGCTGCGATTAAGAAGCTGTTAACAACAGATGGCCATTAGGAGGAGAAGGTGAGAGGCAGAGAGAAGCTTAAAAAGGTCATAAATTCAAAAGAATTACTTGATGCTAAAGATCCGTTTACATGCTGCATTTATGAGCTCTGACCGTGTTCAGGAAAAGACATTTGAGGACATTGAATTAAGATGCTGAATCATGGACCAGCACAACCAGACCAGACCCTGCAGGTCCTGATTGGATTCACACTCTGGTCGTTTTCTCTGTGGGTTTGTATTTTAGAAACACGTCTTGCTTTTCCTTCGAGGCCAAAAGGAGACTTGTTGCTGCCTCCTTCACGTCTGTGCTGATGATGTTATTTACACAGATGCACGTTCACACGCTGAATTCTGTCGAGCTTTATTACACATTTTAGAGCCTTTACTCACCTTTGCTCTTTGTGTACTCGGGTTGGATGGTCTGCTTGGTCCATTAACCGTTGGCACAATCTCATTTATAAGGCTCTCCTTTGTTTTCTTCCATCTTCGCTACAAACCTACATCAAGACTTCTTCCTACTAACTGTCCTCAAAGTCCTTGACTGGGAATCAGTTGGTAAATTCCCTGAATCTGCAGGAGCTGATCTGGAGGAAACTGGCTTTTACTCACTCAATAAATGTTCAAATTAGGATCAAATTAGAATAACTAAGCACCACTGAGAGAGAAGTTTTGAACCCAGCCAGCTGTCACACCTCCACACACCTGATCAATCACCGACTGAACCGGGCTTGATTGTCTGATTGATTTGAAAATAAATGACAAAATCGGCAGATGAAGAATCCAAAATCCACCGTCCCAAAGGAAATGGGGGCAGAAGGGCTTCACACTCCTCTTGATGATGCGACAAGTTCTTTCTTTGCTCAGTCAGATCAGAACAAACTGTTCAATTCATTAGTGCATCGTTTGCAAGCAGGTGGTGTTGGTAGTTTGGTGACTGCTTGCAGGTTGCATCCAACGCACAGCTGGATTAATTAGCTGAGACAGGACGACTGACAAACACATTTGAAGCACCTGCATGAACACACCTCCGTCCTTTCTCACACAGCAAATCAGTTTTGACTCTGGCAGAAATGCAAAAAATTCAGCTAATAAAACAGCTTTCTCTTTTTTGGACTCTCCAGCTTCTGTTCCTTCAAACGTCAGCACTGTCATGACGTTTTGGAGATGATCAACAGTGCAGATTCACGTCTCCCGAGTTGAACCAGATCTGTGTGGATTCACTGCGTCTCTGCGAGCATCATGAAGATAATAAGGAAAGAGTGAATCTTCACAGATAGAAAAGCTGCTCTAACTGGGCTGTAGCTCTTCAGTCTGCTTCAAACACGTGTGATGAAAGACCTTTAGTCATAGTGAGTAAAGTGGCTTCCTTTTTTAGAGTATTATACTTGTACTTTTACTGCTTTGTACTGCACAATTCATTCGATACATCGACACCAAAACAAGTGTTAAGTACATCCTTTTCTTTAATATTTCAACAGTACAAATTATATCCGACTTAAATCCGAAACATGACATGAGAAACACATCGCTTCACATTTCTGAATATCATATTCATTGAGAACATTCTGGGCCACTGAGAAATCACCTGAGAGAACAAGTTAGAAAATCTATTCAGTTTGATATGAGGACTTTGACTCGGAGCATTTACAACAAGGGATCAAACAAAATATGCCGATACTTTGTCCACTACAGTGTGAGAGTTCAGACGTCTGCTGAGAAACAGATCCCCTCCTTCAGTCTCCTGCATTAGTAAAACACCGGTACTGTACAGCAATGACTAGCAGATATATTACAGCAAGAACCACTTTACACAAATGTCATGTTCGTACGTTTTTTGCTCAAAATAAAACATCAAAAAATATTCCACATTTTACAACATATCAAGAGAAGTTTAAGTCATACAAAGTGTGCAAATGTCACCGTACGGTCACAAAACGAGTCCGAATGAAGGCACCATACTCTTAGTTTCCGCTCCTAAACCCCCCGTAAACTAATCTTCAAATGACAGGATGACATTAGACCTCATGAAAGGGCCAATATCAGCATTCTGTAAGTTGAAAAACAACCCTTTTGAAATATTTGTCCCGATCCTCGTCTCTTCACTCGCTGCCACGTAAACAGCATCAGTCCAACTCTGCAACAAGTTCTCATTCATAAAGTGTTCACCTTCTAAATGTGAAGAAAAAGTGTGAACTCAGCTCTGAGTGAAAACACCACGATCTTCCTCATAACCACAATCGTGCAGCGTTTGTCTCACTGCCATTATTTGGTACCATCAGTGACATCGCCCTCTCCTGGACAAACAGAATAAAGCAGATGAGGCAATGCTGCAGAGTTCTGGTGTGAAAATGAACCTGACATCTTCAAACAACCGTTTTCAGATCATCATAATAATAATCAGATTAAGGTAACCTTCAGATTGTGAGAAATGTCTCACCTCGGTCCACAATAATCCATTTGATAAATCTAGACCATCAAAAAATGTCTTCACTGGTGCTGATTCATCAATTAGTCAATAGACAGATTTTGGATAATAATAAATTATCTTTTAAGTTGGTTTTTAAAGCAGAAATGTCAAACATCCTCTGAGGATTTTATCACTGTGAGTTGAATGTTTTGGGGGTTTGTACAAAACAAGATCTTGAAGACGTCACCTGATTTTTCATTATTGTCCGACATTTTAAGGACTTGATAACCAATAAACCTAAAAATAATCAGTGGATTACATGATGATGAAAATAATCATTAGTTACTGCCTGATTTGGTCAATATGTTATTCTTTGATCAAGCAATAGTTAATTTTAATAGATTTCATAACATTTTCTTACCTTAATCTGTTTATTCTCATGAGCATGTAAACATGGTCAGAATCACAGCTGACATTTATTTCTCCTTCGTAGGTGTAAATCGTCATCAGCCAGACTCCCAAGATAACAATAGGTCAAACAATATTCAAATAAAAGGGAATACTTTGCATTCTGGACAACCCTGTGAGTAGTGCAAAATCATCTGTTGCAGTGTAAAGCCTGGATCGCAGTTCAGTGGCACCGATACACTAATACTGATAATCCACAGAGATGCACATCACCCAGCGTCACTGCATACAAATTCACAAAGCCACAGTCGGAGCACCACCGAAGAGATTTAACCGAATAAACTGTGGCTGAAAATGGGGCTACAGTCTTCCTCACAGAGGATATGTCGGGCCGTTCATCTTCCATCAAGTATGATGTCGTAAAACACACACACACAAAAACAACAGTGGGAAAAAGGTCACGATGAAAAGGTCAGATTTAAAACATGTCTGTGTGCAAAGTTCCCTCTTGCGATAGAAGCAGATTAATCAGTAATGTATTCCAGTCAGTGGTGACAGATCCAACTGTTATATACAAATAACATGTGTCCTTCAGTCTTCAGAGTGATCAGCAGCAGAGTTCTGTTGAACAGGACTGGAAACCAACTCCTTTTTCTTACCCACCGACTACAGCTGCTACTACATCCAAACAACCATTTTACCAGCAAAATAGATTTTTAGGAAGAAAAACAAAAGCTCCAAACCAAGGGTGGCCTGTTACTGGCTTCATTGTCAGATGTTTGCAGATTGTGTCAAAATCTATATGAAAAAGTTCACACGTGGCAACAGAAATATTTCTAAAATGCATCTCCAGTGACTGCTTGGGTTGTAATTCCAATTGAACATGAACAATTCAGAATTCAGGCTCAGCACAAATGAAGTCAGACAGGAAGGTCAGGCTGTTTGATAACTCCCTTCAGGTTCAAACTTAAAGGTACTCGGTGGAGTTTTTCACCACTAGTGGTGCTATGGAGCAATGTTTTGATGAACGGGTCCCTGTTTTGTTTGCATCTCATGCTCTTAGCTTATGCACAAGCGTGTGCTAATGCAAAGTAATGTTAATATGTAGTGCATGCAAGCCATACTTCACCCACATATTTGGCAAAAAATACCTAATGTAAAGATGACTGTCAAGAAAAGTTCACACGGTACCTTTAAAAATCCCTGTTTGAGTTCTCTGGCCTATCAACTGTTCTGTTTTTCCTCTGATGTCACACTGTTCGCCTGCAAGTCCAATGTAGGGAATCTGACAAATCATTATCATGTCACCACTTCCTGACTGATCAGCAACTGAAAAGACAATAGGGTGTGAAATCCAGAGGGACATCGGCCATATTTGAAGGTAAAGCAACATTTCAATCAAGGTATGAGGAATGAGGTCAGTAATGATCTTGAGGCTAAAAGTGTTTCCCCTGTGGAAGGACAGTAACATCTGGAACACACTTCTCACACTCAAACTAAACAAGGCCCATTCAACCACCTGTCCACAAATGTTCTGTCAAATTTTCTGATGCCTGAAGATCAGTTCAAGACCTGCAGCAGCGTTTTTGTGCCCCAAGACACAACCTGCAAACTCTCAAATAACTGTCTGAACAATCCTGTCCAGTCAAGACTCCCAGTCTCCAGATTTCCAATTCCACTGTGTGTGTGTGTAGACATAAAGAGGTCACTTTGTCTAATTTCTGATGTCCCTCAGTTTGTCCTCCTGCTGTCCTCTCAGCTCTTCAGCAGCTTTACTGCTGACAGGAAAGCTGCTTCTGAGGGCGGAGGAATCAGTACCTGCTGCTGATGTCTTACACAACTTGTCTGAATTCAAAGATGACATTTAGATTTTCTGTCCACATTTGGTTTCACACATTAGCACGCTGCCTACAACCTAGTTACTCTTCCAACCCTTCTGGACATATTGCCCAACCCTATGTGCCCTACACACAGCTCATCAGGATGCATTTTAGTGCCAGGTGTGAACGGGGGTGCGGACTAATCTAATAAGTGATTTCCCACCCTGTACTGGAGTGACATCAATAATCTCCTGAGATCTCCCATTAAGAAATTCCCCTGATATAAAACACCACCACAACGGCATGGCACAGAACTGAAGCAGGACTATATCAACTATACAGCCAACACTATTACACTGTTATACCAAGAAGCTGTATACATTACAGGGAAGTCTATTGCGTCTCCTGTGCGGTGAGGGGGGAGGGGGCATCACAGCCAGGTCACATTTACAGGTTTGAAGAGGAAATACATCAAATTCATAACTTTTACAACCATTGAATTCAAGTGGAGACAATAATATCCAGTTGACCAGTCTACAGGGGAAGGTACAGCTGCCCTTGGTTGTCTTTAGGAAAAGATCTAATACCATAGGAGGATGGAGGAATGAGAGCATTGAGCAGCAGCCAAATCTGTTGGGAAATGGAATCAGGTCCATGCCACTTTGCGTGAGATGGCCTGTTTGAAGCACTCGGGGTCGACGTTGCCTCCGGGCCTCAGCGCCCTCTCCAGGCTCACCAGCACGTTTTGGTGGCACTCCCTGATGTTGACCGGGTACTTGGCCCTCAGCAGCTCGTAGGCGGCTATCAGCCTCATGTTCTGTTTCACCATCAGGTACTGGATGATGCACGTTGGCGCCAGAGAGAAACCGTCTCGACAATGCACCAGGACGCGCTTCCTCTTCTCAGTGGAGGCGTCGATGCACTCGTTGATGTCCTCGAAGCAGCGCTGCTTCAGGGCCGGGCCGTCACCCAGAGCGTCCGGCACGTCTCCGATGTCCACCTTGAGGCGGGACCAGCTGTGGCGGGCACCGCGGGAGCAGGTGCACGGTATGAGGTTGAGGCTGGGGCCCGGTTCTCCTGGCACGCTGCTCATGTCGATGATGCTGTCGATGTTGTTGCGGCACAGGGTGCGCCCGTTGTATGCTGCATTCAGGTTGCCGACATAGATGTAGTCCGTCACTTTGGAGATGACGGGTTCAGAGTACTGGAAGTGTTCAGGGCCGCTGGGTTTGGGCTCGGGCGTGTCGGGGCCCCTGGCACCGGCCGGCCCCGTGGCGGCCCTCCTGCTATAGTTACGCAGTTTCTTGGAGCCCGAGCGGGACGGAGGGTTGGAGTCGGACTCGGAGCTGCTGTTCCAGGGCGGAGAGAAGAGAGAGAAGCGGCTGGAGGATTTGCTCTTGTTGAGGATCTCCACTGGGCTGGACAGGCCGGAGCTGGACGCTGTGGTGGAAGCAGAGGCGCAGAACAGAGACGCTCGCTCCAGAGAGCCTGTGCTGCTGGCAGCTCCGGCACTGTGGGCCTGCTCCATCTGCAACAAACACACAACCGACATGTGGTCGACCGTTTGATCAAACCAAACTGCTGAGAGTTTCTCATCCTTTACTGACCCACGATCCACTCCCAACATTTTAATGACCCCATCAGTCGAGATGTCAATTTGATGTGAATTTGAATATGGCACACTTTTGTGTTCTACGTTCAAGAGTATGGAACGGGCTCTAAGTAATAGGCTCAAGTAATAATTACTGGTAAAGGGGATCAAGAATCACACACACAGACTATGTCCTCAAATATTATTAAATTAAATCACCAGGGCAGCTATTGTTATCATCCAATCTCCCCTAAAGAAATCCAGGATGCAGCTGGAGTCCTCACCCTGGCAGAGCAACGTGGCACAATAAGCAAGAAGACCTTCCAGTCAGCCAGTAAGACACTGAATGTACTGGGATTGTAAACCTTTCTGTTTTACGTCTGCCATTAAATGTTCTCAGCGGCAGATGTGTGTTTGGACGTACCTGAGCTTTGAGGTTGTTCTTCCACTCCTGCGTCTCCAGAGCTTTGAAGCGTCCGCTGCTGTCGGAGGACACCGACATGCAGAGGGGCCGGTGAGCTCTGGGGGGGAGCTGGGGGGTGAGGGCCACGGGGACGGGCCTCGCATCGGTGTGCTCGCTCCTACTCATCATCAGATTTGGACAGGAGCCTGGGTCGCACAGGAGGACATGTCAACAGCCAAATAACAGACCTGTCTTTGGTGGTTTGGAGGTCAGTGGCACGCCTGCTGAGCAGCTACATACAGGTTAGATATGTTAATATTTGTGTGAGCAGTATTTATGTTCACACCCATTTACAACAGCATTTATCAGCGATGACACTGACTGGACCTGCCTGATAAATTCTTCCATATTAATAATAGCTTAAGTAATTTCACACGTAGCCTGATGAATCTGCTAAAACTCAGAGTCACCTTACAAGAAGGATTTTTCCATCAGTCAGCTGGAAGTTAGATCAGTTAGAAGAGTCTGTGAGGATTTTGAAAGCAGCTGTAGACTGTTGTTAAAAAGGTCAAGATCAGCGGTCAGAAAGAGAAACATCACGACTTGTGGTCACATTTTCACTGAAGACTACATTTGGTTCACAGCTGGAAATCAGAGTTGTCACCTACCAGCACATTCTGAGCGGGAGACGGACTGAATCTGCAGGGTGTTGTGGCTTTTCAACAGGCTGTGGAGAGTTCTCACTATACCTGCAGAGGAGAGGTCACCTGTCAGTCAACTGAACCAGCAGCAGCGCCTGAATGTTCGTCACATCCAGTCTTACCGATCCTTCCATTCTTCCTATCCAGTAGTTTGTGTGCACTCGGCTCTTTGTTCCGCTCCTCCTCGGCTTCCATGTTCCGCCTCCTGCTGACAGAGGCACAAAAAGCGGCTCAGGCGGCCCGTCATCTTTGGCAAGCCGAGCGACGCTTCAGCTCCATCGGACAGACATGACTCCGGCTGCGGGCGGCGCGGACTCACGCGGCTACTAGCATCCCCGGCTAAGTTAGCTTCGCTTAGCCAGCTAGCTCACTGTGTGGGAGTCATGTTGTGGAGCTGGTGGAGGCGCTGACCGTCGGTTATTTCTGCCCCGAGGGGGGAAGGAAGGCCGCAACAAACCGAAGCATCCAGCCTGCAGGACGGGACTAACATGCCGACTGAAGCGGTGACTGTGAGCGGTGGAAACGTTAGCAAGCTAACCGCCGCCAGTTAGCATAAGTCCCCGCTGCTAATTAGCATAACTGTCCGCTGCTAGTTAGCATAACTGCCTGCTGCTGCTCTGCGGGTCCCGCAGCTCGTTACACACAAACACCGACTACCCGAGCATCCTGGGCCCGTCAGCCGCTCCCCAGCACGGACTAACGTCGGTGACAAACTGCACGGATGTGAGCATTTGCCCGGAGCTCCGGCGATCAGCTGCCCGGGGACCAAACAGCTCCACCGGCCGAGCAGCAGCAGCAGCAGCGTGAGTTGGGTTCCCGCTCCCTGAGCGAAGACTTCCAGGCTGAGCTGAGGCTCAAAACAGCCTCAAACAATCAAACAGTTCAGGTAATAGGTTGTTAAAATGAGGTGAGACGCGACTGGAGGTTTTGATTTTCTGAATTACGGTGAAGAAGAGCAGGATTTTTCCACATCGTGAGGTTACAACTACCTGGAAGGCTAAACTCGGAGTTAAATGGCCCTGATTGAGTTGCTCGATAAACTCACTGGAATCTCTCAGGTGGGCGGAAATAGTGAGTTTCTCCATTAAGTCAACGTCAGCTGAGCTTTATTCATCTAACGGCTGATACGGAACAATAAAACTAACGCATCTCCAACAGTGAACCGGTTCCAACATATTAATAAAGTCAATAATGATCAGATGATCAACAGCTGCTTTCTGATGACATGCACATATTTAAAAATGTTGATAATCAGAATATTAAAATCTCTCCTGTGACAGTTTGTGCTGAAAAAGCAAAGACAAAGAAGGAAAGTGACCACTTGATGTCATTAATGTCATAATATTAAATACACGATATATAAACTCCATCATTGTGACTAAAGAACATAGTTCAGTTATTGGTGCCACATTTCCATGGAGTCTGAGCTTTGATGAAAGTTTGCAGTGGCGGAAACAGACCTGAATATATTTACTTTAATACTGTAGTTAAGTACACTTTTGAGTACTTGTACATTACATGAATATTTCTGTTTTATGCTACTTTACACTTTCAGTCTTCTCAGAGGGAAATATTCTACTTTTCACTGCTCTACATTTATTGGACACATTTATTTGCTGCTTTTCAGATCAAAATTACATTAAGGAGCTTATAAAATACAGCACATTGTTAAAGAGTCGGGGCCCCTCGTCCAGTTTTTATCGGTTTAACTAAAGAGACATTTCTCCTTTAAACTTCAGTTTCAACACAAAAAGCAAAGATTAGAAAAAAGTTTGAAACTAATTTGTGTTCTTCTTTCCCTTGAATCCTGTGACGACCCCTCAGATTTATCAGGTGGCACTGATGCATCAGGATGTAATTTATCATAACGTATCAGTCACAGGAGACATTTCACTGCAGAGTACTTTTACTTTACTTACGTACTTTGACTCCAGTGTGATAGAGCACTATCATGAAAACTGGACGTGCATTTTACAAATTAATTATATGTATTTAAATCTGAACAGGAACAAATTCTAACTAGAGTCTGATTTAATGGACATCAGATCAGAAAAATAATTTGAAAGCTCTTCCTAACATTAAACAAGATAAATCCAGCATCATTATTGTTTCATCTTTCCTTTTCTTTCCTTAAAAATCCCTTTTACCTTCAGATCAACAAAAGCAACATGAGCCACCTGCTTAAATAAGGAAATGCTCTAAAGAACCATTTGACCAGTAAAGAGGTCACACATTCACATTCAGGAAGCTCGAAATATGACTCACAACATGTGAAACGTCGTCATGATCTAAACACAAGCTACATCTCTGTCACATCACACCATCAGGGTTTAAAGCACTCACCGTGTGTGTGTGTGTGTGTGTGTGTGTGAAGCTGGTCGTGGCTGCTCGGCCGTCTCTCAGTGTGTCAGCAGACGGACTGAAGCAGCAGCAGCACAAAACAATCATCTGGCAGCTCACCTGTTTTTTTCTCTCCTTCTTGTGTTTAATTGGACGGCTGAGGCTCTTTCCAGGTATCCTGGTAACCCGCCGACCTGCTGATGTCACTGCTCCATAATGAAGTGTGAGTGTATCGAGCCGCCTTTGTCGATAAGCAGGCAGGGAAATTCACAGGAGATAAGAGAGACAGTGAAGGCCACGTCTGCCATGATGGACACACTCGCTCTCTGTTTACCATCAGGGCCTCTTTGCTTTTAGTCTAATTCAGATTAAGATTCTCCTGAGAAAGACCAAACAGCACAATTAAAGGACCATGCTGGTGTTTTTTTTTTGTTTTTTTTTTGCTGACTGCAGTGAGTTTCATTTCTTCCTTCCTTCCAGGCAGCCATTGGTTTCCATTCACTTCACTCACTATGAAACTAAATGTGCTTTTTTTTTCACCATAAAATTCCACAAATTCATCCATTAATAAATAATGATGTGATTAAAAATAGTATTTTAAGAAGATAATGGATGAATAAATGCGTTGAAACACACTTTCATCACTGATTATAATGAATGAAAATTTAGGAGTTTTTATGGATTACTTCCATATTTAAGGGCTGAAATCTAAACAACAGGCTGTGAGGGGATCTCTTAATTCATATCTTAAAAGTGTTTTCATTTTTGAGTAAGATGAAACATTGAGTGACGCTTTCATGCTGTTTGGTAAATCTGCAGGTCTTTTTTTTATTACCCCATAAAACCCTTATAAACATGGAGATAATCCACTAAAACCCCTTGATCATATTATGAAGAAGTGAGAGGGTGAAGAAGCGAGAGAGTGAAGAAGTGGGAGGTCAACCAGTGGTGCTCCCAGAGATTGTTCATGGGGGGGGTCAGATGAGGAAGAGTTGTTTAGTGCACAATTAAAAATCAACACTGAGATGAGTGGTTTTGCAGATTAACCCTTCGGATCATGCATATGTGGGACGTGGGTGTGTCTCCTGTTAACTCAATTATTTCCTCCTCCAGGTAACATCAGCTCATATTTCAGCACCAGGAGTAAAAATCAAAGCTGCTGGTTTCCTCGTGGTGCGTTTGAGGTCTGAGCTCAGGGACTGTTTAATGAAGATGACTGTGATCCCCGGAGGCCTGAAGCAGCAGGAAGAGACGCTGCTGAACTCAGCTTGATTGAGTCTTATTTTAACCCTTCGTGTATGTGGGGAGAGACGAGCGAACACACAACTCCAGACCGACCAGCCGTGACGGTCAGACCTCCACCTGAAGCCTCTTCCTGCCTGTGGCCTTCAGTAAATTTCCCATCATCCTGCCCGGTTGCCTTTTCTGATCCAGAATGCTGCAGCTTGTTTCCTGACAAGGACAAGGAAAAAGAGCATATCTCTCCAATATAGACTCCTCTGGAATTTAACATCCTTCTCTCCTACAAAGCTCTAAATGATTCTAGTAATCTTCCCTCTCTCGTCCTTTTGTGTTCTCTCGTTTCTCTCACGCAGTCTGGATCATTATTATTATTATTATGACTTTATGTCTTTATATATGTGGAATATCTTGATGCTCACAGCTCAAGGGTTGGAACATTTCATGGCCTCATAATCTGCATCAATGTGCACTGATGTCTGACAAAGTGTCCTTCCTGATGCTACCAACAGATGGCGCCAGAAAGTTCCAGAAGGTTTTTAATGTTCTGAGTTTGTAAACGTTTTTAAAAAGTTATAAAAAGTGTCCAGGAAAAAGTTTCTAATCATATTCTGATGTTAAACACATAGATGTGTCTACAAACATTTGTTTAATACACATTACAGCAAACATCTGTGTGTGAAAATAGTTTGTATGACAGAATTCACACAGGAAGAATGAAGAGCTCAGGTTTGAAATTAAAAGGATTTATAAACTACATTTATACCAAAATATAATCTTAAATGTAAAATATAATTAGACAGATTAAAAAAAATTTCCTTCCCAGAAGAGCATGTGAGAAATAATCTTTAAACATCATTACAAATCCTCCTGATGTATGTGACATGTTTCGGTGTTGGACCCCCGCTGTGAGTCTCCCATCAGAAGGGCAGCTTGTTGGCGAGGGGGATCTTCTTCTTCAGGGTCAGGGTGGAGTTGACCTGCTCGGCCGACAGCAGGTTGTGCCACTGAGCGACCGGCCGCCGCGGGTTGGACAACATGTCGGCCCAGTGCCTCAGCTGGTTCCCCGCGGCGTCGCAGCCCAGGAAGATCTTCCCCATGGCGTCGTTTCGGCTCATGGCGTCGTGGTCCCACACCGAGATCACCAGGTTCACCCTCTGTGGACGGCAGAGTTCTTAACTCACGCAGCAGCTTTAAGTTTGATCCTTTCTTTACCGAACACAACTGCGTTTCATCACCACTCAGAAACTCTTTACCTGGAAACACTCACCTGGATTTGTTCAAAGGACATGTCGAAGGTGAAGGACTCGTTGTAATAAGGGTTCAGAGTCTTCTTTTTAATAGACGTCTTCCTTTTCTTCCACTTTCTCTTGTCCAGAGCCAACTGCACCTTCACATAAGGATCTACAGACAATGTTCAATTCAGATTTACACCAAAAATGAATAACTTGGCCGAGTCTGAATGTCATCTCATTGTTTGCTGACATGTTTTTACATATCATGACCGAGGTAATAAATTGTGTCTTTGCTGTTATCCACCGCTGATTTAATCGATGTGTCCCTTTTCTCACTGAGCACAAAGATCTTGGAACTTGAACTTGGAAAAACAAAAGATTCTAAGCTGAATAAATCATCACTAACAATAAGATACAGTCATTGAGAGACAAAGAGAAGTAACATAGCAGAAACTCATTGAATAATAATTTCTTGCTCGTTGACTCTGAATGAAGCATTTTGGCTGGTGTTGTGCTGTATGTGCGCCCCCTGCTGACCACTGATGGTAACTCTAACCTAACTCCTCTGGGAAGCGTCTGACCTGAACTCCCTCCGACGTCCATGCTCTTCAGGTTTTTGGCCTCCAGGATCACCACAGTCAGTTTGTTGGCTGTGGGAACGTAACGCAGAGAGAAGCAGATCTCCCCCAGCTCTTCTTCCTGTCGCACACATCAGAAAATGATCAATTATAAATGTACAACCTCCTCGGTCCTCGCTCTGCCTCTCTGTCCGACTGGAACCTGCTCCTCTGGACGGTCCTCCCATCATGAAAAGCACCCAGAGTGAAAAAGCTGAAGAAAGAAAACCTCAAACTTGGCCGGCTCGGCGAGGTCCTGCCACTCCTCCATGACGTGGTTCCAGTCCACGTTGGAGAGCGTCACCCTGAGTTCGCCGATGATTCTGTGTTTGGAGAATCTGTTGAAGTCAAACACCTGCATCACGGCCGTGGACTTCAGGAGGGAAGGCTTGTTTATCTGCGAACAGAGGACTCAGGTTAGAAGCGTCGGTGCAGCAGAGTTTAGCCGACAGAGCAGAGAGGAAGACGTTTGGCCTGGAACGATTTACTAATGGTTGATACTTCTCTGAAGTGTGTAGCAACAATTCCTACTTATAAATGAAATGAATGCGACGTGGACCCGGAGACACAGCGAAAAACAAACAAATGGATTCACTTAAGTTCATTTAAGATAAATGAAAGTGACTTTTGTTATGAGGAAAATGCATTCACTGTTTATTCGGGCTTTTCCTTCACCTGGAATTTGAACTGTTCGTTGAAGACGGGGTTCAGTGTGTTTCTGAACACTTTGGTCTCGCAGGTTCGGGACTTGCTGGGGCAGATGTAGACTTTGACGTAGGGGTCCGAGCTTCCTCCCAGGTCCATGGCCTTCAGGCTGTCGGCTTGTTTGACCCCCACTGTGAGCTGAGACACAGGAAACAGACAGGTGCATTGTGGGTAAAGTATTTCTGGTTCCGCTGCATCGATGTAGATCCTCTTTGTTTTAAACCGCCCACGTGAGTCTGTTACAGCAGACAGAACAGAACTCTGTTAATGCAGGGGGCGCTATGGAGTCTCAGTGGTTAGACAGCATGTAAACAACAAGTTACAGGTTTAGTCACCTCAGCCTGAGCGGCGTTGTACTCCAGAGAGTAGAGCAGCTTTCCTCTGTGCTGTTTGGTCGAGCCGTAGTCCACGTCCACCACGTCTGGCTGAACCTGTCACAACACAGGACGCACATCAGCTCCGACAATAGACTCCTGTACGACTTTAACAAAAGATCACGTCACACTGAGGACAAAACAAATGTGGTGAATTGAATTTTTTCAACAGTTTGCAGATGCCAGGTGCAGAAACAGGCATCAGATGATGATGATGACCTCCAGAGGGCGCTGTCACTCACCAGAGCTGTGGTGGTTTTTCCGTTCACTCCGTTCAAGTTGATCTTCTCGTCCATCTTCTTCTGCCGCTTCTTCTTCTTCCCTCTGCAGCAGCACTTGATGCAGATGCACAGACAGCAGATGAGGATGAGCAGAGCGCCGGCCGCAAAGATGGCGTAAATGGCCCATCGAGGCACTGGAGGAGACGAGACAGAGGGACACTCAGAGGACACTTTCCAACATGCTTCTAATGTCAGTGGACGAGGGACAAAATCCTCAGTCCTTGTTCTCTACAAAAAACTCTCTCAAACTTCAACACACTGTTGAAGAGAAGCAGGTTTGAGGGCCCGACCCCTCAGGTTGGAACCACTGGACTTAACTAGCGCCACCTGGAGGCTCCAACAGGAAAATCAATTATCAATCAATCTATAATCATAATCCAATAATATAATATACATTATACTGAGATACTGCATAATCAGTACTTTCACTTTTGGTACTTTAAGTATATTTTGATGCAATTACTTTAACATTTAAGAGAAATTTTGACTTTTACTGGCAACAAAGTATGTTTACATGTTTGAGTGAGTACTTTTACTTCTGGATCTGATCTGAGATTATCTGAATGATCAGCTGAGAACAGACTCAGATCCTGCTGCTGCAGAACAGTCAAAGACTTTAAAGTCCAAACGTTTCTGGTTGAATCTGTCTTTGCCAGCTAATCTTTTTTTGGGTGGTGGTGGTTCGGGTGGAGGCCAAGCAGCTGTTGGTGACTTACAGGGGATCTTGTCGAGCAGGTCGTTGAAGAAGTGGGCAGCGGCGGCGGCGGCCGGGTTGATGGTGGTGTTAGTGTGGGTGGAGGTGGTGGAGATGGTGGAGGTGGTGGAGATGACGGTGGTGGGGTGAGAGGTCAGAGGCAGGGAGGTTGTGATGGGTGGAGCCATTGAAGGTGGTGCATGAGATATTGGATGAGAGGAATTTGGTTGCGAGTGGTTGTGAGACATGATGAGGAGGAAGAGAGGAGCTCTGGAAGCAGAAGAAGACGTTTGTTTAAACACGACAGCTCGTTGCGTCACACACCCTGAAACCTCCACCCGCCATAAAGCAAAACAACCTTTAGAGGAGGAAGAAGAAGAAGGCAGCTCAGAAACCGACAGAGAACAGTGACGTATAAGATCAAACATGAGAGCCATCATGGCTGAGTGGAGGCTCCACCTGCAGGCCTCCACCATGAACAAACAGCAGCAGCACATTAACCTGATAACAAAACTCCTCACTAACCAGGAGTCTGTAAAACCTGACTGTACCTGCAGACTGCTTCGACTACAGCCGGCCCCAAACACTGACCTCACCTGGATCCTAATTCTCATCTTAAACCTGAAACTCAAGTGTGGACCAGAAGGAATGTTTTCCATTCTGACTCAGGAAATTTACATTAAATCCTCACAAATTTAAAAAAGTGGACATAAAAAAAGCTGAACGTTGTTTAACTACAGGAAGCAAATAAAAAACGCTGGAGGTAAATTCCTCCTTGGTTTCAGGAAGTCAGTCCTGTCTGACTGTTTTCCGTCACTCTTTGCTCGAGCCGGTTTCTCAGTCAGTTTGAGAAGAAAATGTTGGACAACTATGCGTCTTTTTACATTCGCAACGTTTTTGAGCAAGTTTTAAAGGAGCAGCCCGGTGATTCAGGATCACAAGAGACATTGAAGCATGAACGGTCCAAACTGAAGCAGCAGACTCATCCGGACTCTTGGTCCCTGTTGTGGGATTAAAAACACTGGATCCCACATTTCCCATAATGCAACTACCAGCATCTTTTACACCATTATACACCAAAGTTACTGCATTTTTTAAAACACAGTTAAACACATGACTCCTTTCTCGTTGCCTGTTTTGTTCTGTTACGTTCGCCGTCATGAACGAAGCAGGGATCAGGTGACTTTTTTATCTATTTCACTTCAGTCTCTTTTCCAGAGTCAACACCAACTGACGTCTCGTTGCAGGTTGTTCCCAGACTGTAGAAGCAGCAAATAATGCCGAGTGCGTCACGGCTTCGCACCAGAAAAGGTTCGAAACGAACACGTCCACCATGTTTCCATCGCTGCTGGTCGGAGCTGGAGCCGATAACAAGCTGTGACGACACCAGAGTCATTTGACCCTGAACAATGCTGATTGTGGCCTTTAACAGTGAACAAAGCCAGATGTTAGTGGGAGAATTATTAAAGCTTTTCTGAATGTTAAATCCCCTCAACTTGATGCCTCCAGTTCAGTGATATCGTTGTCTGTCTGCAAACCACGTCTCTTTCCTGGAGCAGCTTTTGCTCCAACAGAGGAATTTGTGCTTCTGTTTCCGAATCGAAACAAAGATGGCAGATACCTGGACAGGAACAGGCCACTTTTTTTCAGTCAGACAATCATTTTTCAGACGGTGAGAAAATAATAGAATAAAAAAAAAAAAAAAAAAATTAATTAAATTAATTTAAACACATTGGCGTCTGTTTTTATCCATTAATCCAAGTCTACATCCTTGTGAATAAATGCACCCAGTTTGAAAAAGAGGTTTCACCAAAACAACACAAAGAAGCGTCTCGAGAGCTTTAAGTAAAATATTTTACTCACTAATGATGAGTTTTACAGAAATGTCGACATCCCTGCTCGTTCCAGCCAGACCGAGTGTTTGTGATCTGACGGGCTCAGAGTTAAAGGGAGTCGTGTTGGAGAACGAGTGAAGAGGAAGGAGGTGACGTCCGGCAGAGCGAGCGGACCGGCCCGTTCCTACAAACAACCCTCACACTGTTTGATCAGAAAGAGGAAACGTCTCCTCCCTCCATCTCCATCCAGGCTGGTTTTAATCAGCAGGAAAACACATCATCAACAGTCCATCAGGCTTCAGACGTCTCTTTGTCTCTGAACAGTGAAAGTTCGCTTCCTGTTCCACATGGAAACCAAAATTCAGACCTGAAGCTGCAGTCGCTCATCTGAGGGTTTTTATTGTCGAGGACTGAAGTGTAAATATACAACCCTGATTCCAAAAAAGTCAGGATGCGTGGAGTCCATGTATTAATCTGCTTTATCCAACCATGTGTTCACAAAGTGTTGAACCTCTCTCCATCCTGCGTCTTTCCAGGATGAACCTTTCAGACCCAATCATGATCCTATCACCTGTTACCATGAACCTGTTTACCTGTGGAAGGATCCAAACAGGTGTTTTTGGATCAGTCCACAACTTTCACAGTCTTTTGTTGCAGAAGTGAACCGAAGGTGCACTGTGACGTCACTGTTGGCTGTGATTCCAGGTTCAAGCAGAGAGGGCAGAGTGGTCCATCGCCTCACTAACGTCATCAGAGGGTCTCTTTAATGAAGAAACCTCGGGCGTGTGATGGCTGCAGTTACTCAATAAAGTCTCATGAAGTGAAACTAATAAAGTGCAAGAAGGTCAGAAATGTACTGAAGCCAGTGTCACTGAATTTCCACTGCTGCTGTTTCATGGCGAACTCAGCAGGTGTGAACTGTTCAGGTTCACTGCAGCACGATCGAAGTTTTATCATCACAGAGCTGAAATGTAAATGTGGCTGAAGAACAAGTTCGCTCGACTGGAATTCACAAACAGCCAGAAGCTGTTGACACACGTCAAAGTGAAGAAGTGGAAAGAAAGAAAGGCGGGTTTTTATTTCTGATCAAACATTTATAGAAAGCAGAACATTTGTCGAAGACCTCGATGAGCTTGTGTGAAAGCCCATATGTGTGAATATTAAATCGATCAGAGTCAATCAGTCCATCACACATACTGAACGTGGGACTGGAAATGGAAAGAAAAAGCATCCAGAAAATGAGTTTTACTGGAGGAAACAAGCGCTGAGAGAAAAAGTTAATGATATAAAAGTACGAAAGGAAAACAGATAAAGAAAGAAAAATAAATGGCAGCAGGAAGAAATAAACCAAAAGAGGGAAAGAAAAGAAAAAAAGAGGAGGGAGAAGAGAAGAAAGATGAAGAAAAGCTGAAACAAGTGAGAGAAGGATGAAAGAGGGAAATGAGATTAAAGATGAGAAACAGACATTGAAGTTAATACTGAAACAGTGAAAGTGTTTTTTTGGATTTAACCACGAACCAGTTTTCACATCAACACAAACAACATTCATTGATTTTCCCCGACAACCAGATGATGGATGAAGAGCAGAAGCAGAACAGTACCTGAGCGTGACGACGAGTTTCTGTCCACAGGTTTTATTTAAATCTCATTTCTGCTGCATTTGTTCAGGCGGCTGTCGAATCTGGTTCTCTGTCCTGCTGGACTTCAGTCGGCCATCTTCAACTCTTCAAGTGCGTCTCCTTCGACCTGCAGCCGCCACGCCTGCTCGACACACACTGACACACACACACACACCGAGACACACTAACACACGCTGACACACACACAGGCACTGACACACACTGACACAGACACACACAGACACACACTGACACACATTGACACACACTGACACACGCTGACACAGACACACACTGACACACACAGACACACGCTGACACAGACACACACTGACACACACAGACACACACTGACACACACTGACACACACTAACACACATTGACACACACTAACACACACAGACACACACTGACACACACTGACACACACAGACACACACTAACACACACTGACACACACAGACACACACTGACACACACTAACACACATTGACACACACTGACACACACAGACACACACTAACACACATACACACACATCACACACACACAGGCACTGACGCAGTCTGTTCAAACAGAGGTGGAGCACTTATTCAAATATGCGACAGAACAACAGCCTCTGAGACAAGAATCAAGTGTGAACGCTGCCTCCTTTAATGAAGCACCTTAATTCACCTTAACAAAGACCAAGCAGGACAGTGTTTGATTAAGACTGTGGATCTTTTCACATGTTGTCTTGTGGTTTTTACCAGTTAAAACATTCATGTCTGTATCTTGATGTCGTGCAACACCGACTCTTAAAGTTGTGAAACATTCGACCGATGTTTAGCTGCTCAGTTCCACTTTTCTAAGAACTAAATTATTAAATCGTGTCGAATGTTTGTGTCAATACGAGAGACACATTCATTCAACCATTTCATGTTTACAAGCCTGACTCACAATGTTCCTGAGTCCATGTAGCAAAATCCTTTATAGTCATGTTTGACATGGATGAAATAAAGATGAGGTCAGAGGTCAAACCGTGTGAACCCGTTCGTCTGAAGCAAACTGAGGCCTTAAATGAAATGATCCTCAAGTCACTGTGGGTGTGAGGAAATGAAAAATGACACAGTGAAGTCTTATGTAACTGATACTGCATTTATTGATGTAAATGGTGAGATAAGCAACAGCAGGCCAGAGCTGATCACAGTGAAGGAATCGGATTTCCAGTAACAATCCACAGCTTTCAAGTCAGTTCACATCCTGCGACGCTACACAGAAAACTGCGGCTGCTCTGTGGACTCAAACCTTCCGACACGTCTCGCACCTGGTTCTGAAAAAAATCAGTGACGTCACAGCAGGTGTTCAACTTAAAGGCCCTGTGGAGTTTTCATGTTCACATTCAGTGTTTCTCACCAGAACACATCGTGTGCGTCCTTCCTCACACACACAAGGAACCCACTCAGGAAACAGCTCCACAGGGACAAATACTGTATTTAATAAATAAGACTTGGAATTCTCTGGTGCAATGAAGTCAGGGAGGATAAATACTTCTTTGAAATTATTTATTGTGTTTTGAATCCTTGTTTCCTCACTTCTCAAATTTCTTTATTCTCTCTGATAATCTTCACTCCTTTTGTGATCGACTCTCTCGCCTCAGAGGATTTTTTTCATTTTAATCTTCAAAAATGACTTTGAGTCACTCGTGACGACCAAAACAGGTTTAAAGTCTCCGGAAAAATCTAGTAAGAAGACTTTGAAAACTTTCCACATAGAAATGATCAGGTTTGATTTTGTTTTGTTTGGCTTCAGTCTTGAACAGTTCAATTTCTCACCTCAGTGATACAGGATGAAAAGAGGTTACTAAAACATTAAGAGAATAAATTATTTAATAATAAATGCTGACACACCTGCTGTGATGTTACTGATTCGGTGAAGTTCAACACTGTTCTGACCCACAAAGAGCAACTTTAAAAGCTGATTTAACCTTTAAAACATGAAGCTGTGGAGCTGTTACACTCTCCTGCTCTGGTTACACATCACGTGTCGTGTTAAATTCTTTCGCACTATAAAAAGAAAGAAAGAGGAAAACGCTCCCTCCTTCCTTTACAAGAGGAACCGCAGCCACCCAGCCAAAATAATATTTATATGTGTATGATCTGTAAAGGAGTGAATAATACGGGAGCTTTTGAACTATGTGTTTGTAAAGCAAAAAGACTGATCTGCAGTCAGTTTTTATTTACCGCCCAAACACCCTTTATCTTTTTATTGAGAACATTTAAATAACATTAGAACTAAATGTGGTACAGTTTGGATGTACACTGAGGATCCCGGTGGGTTGGACGAAGGTTTCCGACGCAGACACGCAGCTTCCTGTTCCTCCTCGGTTATGCACACTGAAAGTGCGACGGCGGCCGGCCAATCAGAAGTTGATGGCTTTGCCGAAGGAGGCGGCCAGGTTCGCTTCTCTGAAGGCCTCCGACACCGTCTGAGGAGGAGGAGGGAGAGGAGCAACAGGAGGTGGACGAAGAGGAGAGAGACGAGAGAGTGAAGGACAGAATGAAGCAGCAGGAGAGGCCAGTTTGAGTTTTGACTTCTGTCTGGTTGAGTTTTCACTGTCAAGATTTCAGTTATATTTTGCAGATTGCACTTGAGATCAAACAGTTTAAATATTTTGTGTTTTATAACTCTGGATATTTTAAAATGAATGTTGATCCCAATAAACCAAGACAGTTCGTATTTCTTTATTTCCTGGGACTACAGATATTCATGGTGGTGGTTTGGATCTGTGTGTGTGTGTGTGTGTGTGTGTGTGTGTGTGTGTTGCAGCAGGACGTACAGGATGGGCGTGGCAGACTCTGGCGACATCCTCACAGGAAGCACCGTACTCCATGGCCAAAGCGGCTTCATTGATCATCTCTCCTGCCCCCTGCAGGGAAACACAAACTTTGAATGCGTGTGTCTGAAATTCTAAAATGTAGAATGTGTAGTGACGGAGGCATCTGTACGTCTGTCCAACACTTTCATCCATGTTTCTATTGCTAACACGCTACACGTCTGCACATGACAGAGGACAAACCCTCTAAACTTAGCTGACAGCATGACTTCTCCTGTGGCGCCACCTTCAGGACAAACTGCATGTTTTAACCCACTAGCTGTTTCGTGACATTTAAACATGTCAGCTTAACACAAGTGTAATCAGTCGCATTAATAAAGGCTGCATTCCATGTGGGCGGCCCAGGTCCAGGGTTTGAGACTGAGCGTGCAGCCTCACTGGAGCAGAGCCATCGTTAATGTTCGTAGTTCCACCTGTGCTTTTCCTGCTATGATGGGTGAAACACCCTGATGTGAAAAAGGCCCATTTATTTGGGTGGCTGGTGATTTTCAAAGAGCCTGTTGTTGTTTTGGTGTTTCCACTCATTTTGACTCATTAGACCTCTTCATAGCTGTGTGTGTGACACCTCGCTCACTTCTGTTGTTAGAGCGAGACAACTTACACCTTTATCATTACTACAGCTAATTCCCCACATACAGCAGCCTCACTAACCTTTAACCTGAGAGGCCAGACTAGCTGAAAAACACCTGTATGGGTGTGGAGAAAATGAAAATCCAACATGGCTCCAAATGAGTCTGATTAAGTGAAAGAAAGACCGACTTTCTATAATTTATCAGCTAACTTTGTATCTACAGCAGGACCGAACATGACAGCTGTCCTCTGTTGGTGACTCTCGGTCTGAATACACCTTGTTGACAGTCGGTCACATGTGGTCTGATGTTTGGGCTCAACGCTCTTACAGATCCGAGGATGTGAGCTCCCAGCATCCTGTCTGTCTCCTTGTGGCTGAGGATCTTCACCATGCCGTCAGTGTCGGCGTTGGTTTTGGCTCGGCTGTTGGCTGCGAAGGGGAACTTGCCGACTCTGTATGGGACTCCCTGCGGAGGAGAGGAGCAGAGTCAGACTGTGAAACACTGCAGAGACTCCTAACGGCGTGGTTCAGCTTCAAATATCATCCTTTCCTGGTCTTAAATGTTGCTTTAGCTTTCATGTCACATGAACCTCTCAATGCAGCACAGCAGCATGTTGACATTTGAATGAAATCCGTCCAACTAACAACTAAAACACTCTGAATACTGAGTCTTAGCTCGAGCCTGGAGCTCTGACTCACTTGTGTTTGCATCTTCACTTAGTACGAGTCTATTGCCTTTAGAGTTGAAACAATTACTCGACAGACAGAAGGCAGCTGCATTGTTCTTTTCTTCCTCCTCCTCACCCCCCACTCTCACCTCCTCTTTGAGCTGCTCCTCTGTCTTGCCCACCCAGGCCACCTCGGGGTGTGTGTAGATGACAGAGGGAACGCAGTTGTAGTCGATGTGCACGGCGCCGCCGGCCATACCCTCGACACAGATGATGCCCTCGTCCTCGGCCTTGTGGGCCAACATCGGCCCGGCGACCACATCACCGATCGCATAAATACTGAGGGGGAGAGGAAGAGGGAGAAAAATTAGTGAAATGTTTTATTGAAAGAGTGGATCCATGACAATGACTTTAATTGAGCTCCTACTGCTTCTCAAATGAATATTGAATATTAGTGATAAGTGATGATGCACCTGAAGCTGTAGCTCCATCTTACCACCACATATGACAAACACAGGTTCACACGTTACTTAACTTTCTTATCACACAGTGAGGTTTTATTATGGCTCAGATTGGTTTAACGTTTTACACGCTACTCAAACACAACTGTTAAATATTTCATTATCAGATTTAAACTCTTTAAATGGTAACTGAGATTCAGTGGAGTCAGGACTCTAATGATGAAGCATTTCTCCTCCATCTGTATGAACATTTTCAATGTCGAAGCAGCAGGATTCAGATCATCAATAACCTGAATAACAGATCACCTGGTCTCAGACGACTGTTAGTTTACATTAGACAGCCTGGGCTCGGGGGTACCTGGGTACTTTGGTCTGGAAGCGGTTGTTGACGGGGATGCGGCCCCTGTTGTCCAGTTCGATGCCTACAGTATCCAGACCCAGGTTCTCAGTGAAAGGTCGTCGGCCGATACAGACCAGCAGCACATCACACGTCAGAGTCTCGCTCTTCCCTCCGGCCGCCGCCTCCACTCTGAAACACAAACACGTCCAGACACAGAGTTATAAATGTCAGGTCTCATTCACAGTTCAAAAGGCTAATCCAGACTCTGGTATCCAAACAGGATCTGAAGATTCAGAGTGAAGACTCACGCCACATCGATCTTGCCGTCGGGCCTCTTGGTGGCTCCCATGACTTTGGTGCCGAGCTTGAACTTCAGGCCCTGCTTCTGCAGAATGCGCTGGAAGTTCTTGGACACCTCCATGTCGATGCCCATGCCGCCCACGTGGCCAAGGAACTCCACCGCTGTGACTTTAGAGCCCAGACGCTGCCACACTGACCCCTGCAGGACAAACATTTGTGTGAATTACAGTGATTGTGGATGGGTCCTGGCAACGCGGCCCGGCACTGAGGTACAGAGATTTAAAAGGCGCACAGCAGCACAACAGGGGAAATTTAAGAGCTCAACTTAATGCAAATGTCCTCTGATGCTACATGAGCAGCATTTTGTTGTAGGGCATTGTGCCGTGTTCTTGGTCTGTATGTTCTGCTGCTTGTGGTTCTGGGTGTGGTGCTGCATGGCGACTGGAGTTTGATTGTGCTGCTACGTCGACTTTAAAAACCAGAAGGTGACATTAAAGGCAACACTGAACCAAACTGAAGAGATGCTGACCAGCTCCACTCCGATGACTCCGGCTCCGATCACAATCATCTCCTCTGGAACTTTCTTCAGGGACAGAGCTCCTGTCGAAGACACGACGCTGTCCTCGTCAATCTAAAACAAAACAAAAAAAAGAATCTAAACTGTAAATGTGTTTAAACACACAGTTACACATTTCATTTTCTGTTGAGGAAAAGGTCCTATATATATTGAATACTTGACAAATGCATGTTGATTTAAACTTTAGACTCTTACTACCCGACATTTGAACAAATGAAAGGTATCATCGGGCAGTATAGTAGTGAGGAATACACTTAAGAACTATTCAAATTTGATCAATACAACTATCAATATTTTCATATGAACAATGAGGAAAACTACTCGTAATATGAGGAGTTGCACATAGTGACAAACCCACAAAGAACAAGCATTTGACTCTGCAGCTCCCCTCAGCTCTACGCAGCATCCTTCAGCATAATGTTTTGGCTTCGCAGCATTTAAGGTCGTGGTGAACAAACCACTTCTACAGAATTTCTCATGTTACATTTAAGAAGGTGGAACCAACAAATGTTTGACATTTTTGCTTGAAAAACAACTGAAATGATTATCAACACTTCTTTCCATCGACTAATCTATTATTCGACTCATCGCTGCAGCTCCATGGAGAACAGCACCGAGTCTCACAGCGTCCACTTCTAAAGCGACTACAGTCACTTTCATCCCCCTCCTGTTTGTTAGTACTTCATATCGTTAATAGAAATTCTGAGGATTCTTCAACTAGTTTCAAAAAGCCCTTGAATCCTATACCTGGATCCCAGGGAAGGGCGTGACCTCAGAGCCGGTGGCGATGAGGATGTTCTTGGTGTTGATGACCTGCTCGCTGCCGTCTGCTGCTGTGGCCGTCACCTGGTTCTTACCGGTCACCCTCCCAAAACCGTTGACATGGGTCACCTGAGGGGAGTGAAGTCACATTGTGAACGCTGTTTCAGACGTGAGTGAACAAATGCAGAGAGAAAGAGGTCTGACTTTGTTCTGTTTGAATAGATGTGCGATTCCTCCAGTCAGAGCTTTGACCGCCCCGCTCTTCTGAGCCATCATCTTCTCCAGGTTCAATGAGATGCCTGAAACTGACACACAGAGACGGCAGTCTTCATTTTTATCCTGACGAGTTACTAATGTTCAGCTTAGTCTTTAAATTATGTGAAAGATAAAATAAAACCTTGAAATTTTAAAGCTAAACTATTCTTGGTTTGCTGTTTGCGAAAAACATGTTTATTAGTTAATAACCCCTATTTTTAAACTATAAATGTTCTTGGTCATAAATGTCGCCAGAATTTGGAAGAGGTCACAAATTAGATGATCAAATTTATGTTTAACGTAATTAACAATTAACTGTGTTCCACTATTGAGTATTAGATCATAAGAAACTAATTTTGTTAGGACTTAATACAATCAGACTACAGAGCTTTTTCACATGTCAGGATCCAACATCCTCAGACAGTAAAACTGATTCTACCATCGATTTTAACAAAAGACTGCATCAGATTACATCTGAAAGGGTTTATTTATTAGTCAATAAATTCAACTGCGAAAAAAATAAAAGGGCAATTATTCTGATAATCAGTTTGCTTTAGATCATTTATCAAACATCTCTCCCCAAAGCTCTGGTTCTAGATTTGCGACTCTTCTTTGTCATATTATAGTAAACTGAATATCTTTGGGTTTTGGAGACACTTGAAAATGTCAACTTGACCTGAAAGTTCTGTCAGTGCCTCGATTTATCGGCTGAACCACACAAAAGGTCTCTTACTCTCGATGCCTCTGCTTTCAAAGTCCTTGCCGTGAGCCATGTGGTACAAGTAGGAGTTGTTCAGCAGAGCCTGCAGACAAAAAAAAAAAATACTTTAAACATGTCTGATAATATTTTTGAATGAAAAAATGAATGAATGAATGAATTTTATTGTTTTCCTAGATTGTACAGGACGAATCCTAAAGACTGCAGAACCTTACGACATTGATGATGCTTATGAAATACTCTCTATCACACAGTCACAGTGTGAATGCTTTCATTGCTCAAACTACAGATGGAAGCACCAGTGTTTTACCTTTGAGGGGATGCAGCCGACGTTCAGACAGGTTCCACCCAGCGTGGCATTTTTCTCAACACACACTGTCTGTCAAAAGAAAGATGTACATAAGAGAAATGATTATGTTTGTTCCCTTCAAAGAAGATCTGCATTATTCACTATAACTAAACAGAAAACTGTGTTTACGGACAACAGGTTTTCCAGGATGAACCGTTCAGACCCAATCATGATCCTATCACCTGTTACCAATGAACCTGTTTACCTGTGGAATGATCCAAACAGGTGTTTTTAATCAGTCCACAACTTTCACAGTCTTTTGTTACTCCTGTTCCAACTGGTTTGAAAGTGTTGAAAGATTTTGTCTCAATGCAGAAAAGTCAATATGTAGAAATTTAAAACCCAACTCTCAACATTAGGTTTGCTGGTAACACTTTTTTGGAATCGGGGCTGTCAGAATTGATTTTTCCTCACTACTAATTCTTATATTTATCAGTATTGCAATATAAAATTAACTAAAAAATTCCATAATACTATGGAACTGATCCATATTGTTCACCTTTCATGACTTGATATTGAATCTTTGTGATGATATATCCTGAAGGCAGCTTACCTTGAAGCCAAGCTGTGCAGCTTTGATGGCAGCGACGTAGCCGCCTGGACCGGAGCCCACCACTGTGACATCTGCATCAACTACAGAGAGGTAACACAGAAACTGAGTTTATAAGAGCAGCTCAGAGAATAGAGACACAACAGTGAAGGCAATTTATCTCTCAGTTCTAAAAGACTACAGCATAAAAGTCTGTTTTAGTTTGGAAGTCATGGGCTGAAAACTAGTGAGATTAGACTAAACATGCAATTTTTGTTTGGGAATTATTATTCATACATTCTTTAGATTACACAGTTAACACTTTATTCAAAGAACAAACAGTAGATTAATTGATAAATACAAAAGTGTCGGTCGCTTTCGAGTTAAACTGCCAACAACAAGCTGCAACTTCCCCAGTTTGTGCCATCATACTTCTGTTAGATGTTATTCTCCATCTCTACTCTCTACCTCAACATGGCATAAAACACAGGCAAAACTATTTTTAAAAATAGTAAATAGCATTTTATCAAACTCTCCCAAATCAGTCTTATCCACAATTTCAAATTTTCATTTTCAAATCTTAAACCTTGGTTATGTTTTTCTGTCAAGTTTGTTTCAAATGAAATTCAGCTTTTGTGAGATTTGATCACCCGTTGTTCCCTCTGAGGAAAGATTATATTTACACACTCAAAGGGTGAAAATACAAACTCCAAGCTCCCGCTGTTCGAAAACAGACAAAGACCTAACTGCAGTTTATCAGTGGTATTAATGGACCCAGATAAACAACTACAGGTGTCAACGTCTTTAAATCACACAGCTGTAACAAAGAATGAATGGCTTTAAATTAAATGCTAAAAAAAGCATCTTCCTAAAGCAAATTGGCTCATGGGTAAAATGGCAGGCAGTTAATTTGACGTGATGACATAATGATAATGAAAACACAGGTGATGTCATAATGTGAGGTGTTATAACAGAGGACATGATTTTTAGGAGTCACACTGATACGGTGAACAGAGCATTCATTTTACTTTACGTTTTTTATTAAGTTATTAAGACTCAAAGTTTATTTAGATTACAGCATTAAAATGATTCTATGATTCTCATAAGCTTTATGCAATAATAAGTGTTTTTCCTCGTACACGACTCGTGCGACAGATCTGGACTCCTCGTGAACTTTTATTATACCAGAAAATTCTGAGCACAACAAAACTGAATATCTCACGTATTTGTTTTAATGAGTAGTTCTCGCATGTGGTCCAACGTCTGCAGAATATGGAAACAGCCATCACACATCAGGCTAAAGTTCATGAGAGAACGTGGCATTAATGAAGACAGACGATAAGATTTACAGTTATCTCACTTGCTGCTTTGTCGGCGTAGGTTCTGACAGACAGAGCTGCAGCTCCATGCAGTTTGCAGGGCAGGTGGTGGCTCCGCTGTGGGAAGAACGAAACACAGTCAAACACAAAACCTTCACGATCCAAAGAAGAAAGGAGCGACCTGACATTTTGTTACATGTGAAAATGTGTTTTCACTCCAAGGTGAAAAAAAAAATCATATTACGAATATTTGCCTTTCGTTACCAGACATTTAACACAACATTTTAAAAACAATTCACATGATTTCAGGAAAACTGGAAAAACCACAGTGAACACAGATTTGGGGAAGATGCAAACCCTGAACCCAAAACCTGCTCCAGAGGCAGAGCAGGTTTTGGGTTCAGGGTCTTGTTCAAGATCACTCAGTGACTCTTTTCCAGCAAACCAGGCAGGGGACAAACATGTTTTCTCACCAGCACCTGATAAAACTGCTGCTGCTGATATAACACTGCTAGCTACCTTAGCATGCTAACATTACGACAACAACCACCATTAATAAGCATCTGCTGTGTTTAGCATTAGCATAAACCTTTAACCTTAACATACAAATATCCTGGAAAGCATCTCAAAGGGTTTAGAACTTGTAAATGAACTCTAACGTTACTTGACTGTATTTTCCTGGAAAACATTGAGCAAACTTTCAGACTAAAGTTGTAATTTTATTTAACTACTGGTCCTTGTGTTATTTATACTCTCGCCGAATTAAAAATGGAAACTCATTAAACCGGACAATTTATCAAATACATATTAAGCGACACATTTTTTCGCACAAACTCTGAACTGACAGTTCTTCCAGGGGAGTCTCGCTTCACCGGACCGGGGCTGTTAGCTAACCGGCTAGCCGGGCCCGGGCCGCCGTGTGGAGGCTCCACAAACCGCCGGGCAGCAGCCGGTGAGCCGCTCCGGACAACACACGCGGTTCGTGGGTTCATAAAGTCCGTCCTTACCGTGGCCAGAGAGCGGTACAACTGAGTCCAGCTCTGCATTTTGTCCGTGTCCCCTCACAGGATCTGTAACCTCCAGCAGGCCGAGCAGCCAAGGACTCCGGTCACTGCGCAGGCGCAGTACCAGTTCGTTAAAACACGCCTGGACGTCGCCTTTATATGACGTCAGTGAATGTGAAAGATGAAATCAGAAAAGGAAACGAGCGGCTGTGATTATAATAATAATGATAGTAAAAATAAGGACAATTACGCATTTTCTTAATTAATTTAATTTTAATTGCTTAATGTGCTTGTGAACAGACTCAGACTCAGCTTAACTAAAATGTCTCAGTTTTAAAAAGTCATCTATTTGTTGTGGTTTTATAGAATCCTAATTTTAGCAACAGAATTCTACTTAATATGAAAATTAGTCTTTTTATCATTGATTGTCAGAGAACAAGACGTTCAAGTATCATCAACACTGAGTTTTTGGTTTTTGCATGTTTGTTTATTTATCTTGATGAACAGACTGAAAATGCACAACAGATAATGTCTGGACACAGGAAATAAAAAAAACACCAAAGCATCTTTTTTTTTGTGGCTGCTATGAAGGTTTTTAATGAATTTAGTCTGAAGTGAGTGCAAAAAAATAAGATCTTTAGAAAAAACAAACAAGCAACTGAAACATGTACAAAAAGTCCCAACTGCATGCTGGTTCAGAGGATTTTGTTTTGAGCAACATCAAACAACATTGTAGTTTAAAAAAAGGAGAAAAAGAGCCATTGATGAGAATGGAAGCATAAACAGAAAATATTACTGGTTAATGTGTCATTGTCTCACATTACGTGGTGAAAAATCTGCTGCTCTACTCAGTGTGATTGACAGGAGAGATGATCAGAGGGGCAGAGTTTTTACCACTATTATTAGGACATGGACTGAAGTATGGGTGGAGTTTCTCAGTGAAGCAGCAGCCAGTAAAGGAGTAGATCAGAGCTGCAGCATCAACGTCATAAAAGGAGACCAGACCCTCCTCATAATCCACAAACACCCCCACCTTCTCAGGCTGAGGCTTCAGAGACAGACGGACATCAGGACCAGCAGCAGCTTTGTACTTTTTTTCATTCCTCAAATATATCGTCCAGTAACCATTTTCAGGAGTCAGTGTGATTTTTGCCTTCCTGTTGATCGACTCTCTGGCCACTCCTAAAGTCCAGGCAGTTTTCCCTTTAACCTGAACCTCGTAGTAAAACCTTCCTGAAGAGAAACTCTGCTTTGCTAAGACATTAACATAAAAATCAAATCTCTCTGGGTTGTCTGGGAGCTTCTTCCTCACATCACAGTGATTCACTTGCTTCTCATCATCAGACAGGACAAGTTTAGGATTTGCTGTATCAGGATCGAGTGTCAGATCAGCTGCAAACTGCTGGACTCTCTTCAGCTTGGCCTCAAACAGCTTCTTCATCTGTTCACTGAGCGTCTCCTTCAGCTGAGTCACAGCTCTCAGCACAGTCCCGTCATATGAAGGTGGACGGACGCTGACTTCTGTCCAGTCTTTGGTGGGTGGAGCAGCGTTCAGGGACTGGAAGCTCTGGAGGAGGTGGAGCTGGTCTTCAGACTGTGAGAGCTGCTCCACCTCAGCGCTCCTCTTCTCCAGCTCACAGATTTCCCGTTCCAGCTCTCTGATGAAGCCTTTGGCCCGTTTCTCCGTCTTCCTCCGCTTCTCTCTGATCGTGTCCACCAGCTCGGCCCGGCCTCTCTTCACAGACTCCTTCAGAGCGGTGAAGAGCTGATCGCCGTCCGCTCTCCGTCTGTCTGCAGCTTCCTGACTGAGCTCCACTGAGCGTTTCATCTCCTCGATCTTCAGCCGTCTCTTCTGGATCATCTGCTGAACTTCAGCCTCTGTCTCCTGCAGCTCGGCCTTCTTTCCTTCATATTCTTCTCTCAGAGGAACCACATCATGTGTCTTGTGGTCTGAATAGGTGCAGAGCATGCAGACACACGTCTGGTCGCTCCGACAGAACAGCTCCAGAGGTTTATCGTGTTTCGTGCACATCCTGTCTTCCGGGTTCTCCACAGGGTCGATCAGCTGATGTCTTTTCAGGCCCGACTTTGTCCGATGAGGCTCCAGGTGAGCGTCACAGTAGGAGGCCAGACACACCAGGCAGGACTTCAGGGCCTTCAGTCTGGTTCCTGTGCAGACGTCACAGGGAACTTCTCCTGGTTTGGAAACGTGTTGCTCTGAGCTGCTGCTGCTGGCTTCCTGCTGAGCTGACTGTCTGAACTGAGCAGCCATCTCAGAGAGCAAAGTGTTGACCTGCAGCTCAGGTCTCGTGTTGAAACCCTTCTTACAGTTGGGACACAGGTACCTGTCGTCAGTGTTCCAGTGTTCAGTGATGCAGCTTTTACAGAAGTTGTGTCCACATGGTGTGGAGACTGGATCAGTGAACACATCCAGACAGATGGAGCACAGGAAGTGATCTTCAGACAGCAGACAGCTGGCAGCAGACATTTCTACAGTCTGAGGACAGAAAGGGTGAAGAAGCAAAACATTACACGTCTTTTGGATATTTCATAAAATCAAACTATGATATGTGGAAGATAAGGAGAGCCGTCCTCAGCTTTGTTCTTATTTTGCTCCAAACATCACTGAGCTCAGAAAATAAGTGACGGTGATCTTTGTTCCAAAACATTCACTTTGGCTGCCGGAGGAAAAAACTGCTGCTGCTCTAAATACTACTGCAAAAATCTGGTCTTATGTTTCTGAGCCTCAATGTAATTATTCATACATCAGCAAACATCAACCTACACATGTTGATAGGAAAAGAAAAGGAGATATAATCAGATAAATCATGGACACATGAAAAACACAAAAGCCACAGGGAGAGAGAGAAGCAGGTGGAGGCAGAGATGGTGTTGATGCTCAAAGTGTGTAACAGTTATTTAAGTTGTAAAACATCAATTATTCACCTTTTGTGAAGGTTATGGAATCAGCACACAGAAAAATGGAGATAGTAGGTAATGACCTTTATTTTTCGATCCAACAGATAGATGTAGCCACATTTAAAGAGTGACTGGTTTCCTACACAAACAGGAAGAACAGGTCGGATTACTATGGAGCAAACTGCTGGGTATTGACCAAACTCACAGAACATCTGAGTCACAGGAAACACCAAACAGCCACAGAGACAGAAACTAGGAACGCAGAAGCTGAACAGGAACAGAAGGCTGAGGCGAATCCCAGGATACAACAAGACAGGTAGAACAAAAAGCAGGCAGGGTCGGCAAGAGAGAATTAGTGCCGAGAGTTTAGCTGGAGAGTCCGTCATGACATGAGAGAACAAACCATGAGTGAAGTGGTGAAGCTTAAATAAAGTCCTGATTGGTGGCTGAATACAGCTGGGTGCACAGGTGGGTGAGGTGGGAGTGGCTGACAGGTGAGGCAGAGGCGGGGTGAGTGGAAAACAGGCAGAACTGGTTGCAGAACTAAGGCTGGCAGAACTGTGACACCTTCATAGGTAATAAAAGAAAATTTTCAGGTAAAATCAGAGCCTGTACTCTCTGAATCCAAACTGTATCTGAACCAGGCTGCTCAGTCTTTAGCAGGACGACTTCATCTGCTGCTTTCATCTTGTTTTCTTTGTGCTTTCTTATACGTTTGTGTTCGAAGGAAACTGGTTGAAACAGTTTGTAAATGGTCTTAAGCGAAGTTTAGCTGTGACTGCAGCAACATACACATGTTGTTAATACTGAACATGACACATTTGGATGGTCTAATATTTTTAGATGGAAACACAGGTTCAGACAGAAAATTCTCAGACTCAGGTTTTAAATCACTTCTGACCAAATGTTCAGTTTGTGTGTTTTGTCTTTGTGGAGCTGTGAACTCACCAGTGTTTGACAGAGATTCTGCTGTGTTGTTGAGAAAAAGCTGCTGGATTCAGTTGAATCTTTCTTCAGAGAGAAACTTGTCTCGACTGCAGCTCTGCTGTCGCTCTAACTTTCACTTTCATTTGAGGAACTGTGGCTCTGAATCTCTCCTCTGTCGCTGTGGCTCCACCTCTCACTCAGGTTTGATTCAAATACCTGATTTGGAACAAGATGAGTTTTTACTTTTTGTTTCTTCTTCTTTTTTCTGCAGCTGCCAAAAGAACAAACAATTACAAACAGACATCAGGAGAAAAGGTCAGTGCCAGACGTTCAGGAACGTTCTGTATCTGTTGATTGACAGACTCCAACCTTCCCTTTCCTGAACTCCCCGGGCTTCACCGTTCAGTCTGTCTCTTCACTTTTCTGCTGCTTCCTAAACTGTTCACCATCTTTTCTGTGACAGATTCTGACTGATCACATTTCAGGAACAATAAAGACAAACTGCGATGGAAAACAGAAGAAGGAAAGTAAAACATTTCTCTCAAAGAACAAAGAAGTGAACTTAAAACTGTATTTTAGAAGAAGCTCCTTAATAAGAGAGGATTTATATTTATCTCTTTTCTTTTCATGCAGGATGTTGAAAATGTTGAAGTGTGAATATGTGAAAGTCTAAGAGATGAAGAGTTTATTTAACTCCTGCTTTCATGTCATTTGTTTCAGTGTCAGACTGATGACAGTTTTTTATGAGGAGCATGTGTCAGACTGCAGTTTGACATAAACTCCACTAGAGGGCGGCCTCAGCTGTCATTTATTCTCTACAAACATTGGGTTTGTGTTCATATCGCCTTCTCAAACACAACATAGCACGAGCTTTACATTCACATTTAGGTTCTATTCACAAACTCCTACATCGTTGAGCTGTTTTGGGAAACAGATGAATTTCAGAGAATCACCTGCTGCAGGTTTTGTTCTTGTTATAATAAACTGTTCTGTGTTTCATGGCTGACTGAGGTCGACACAAGCGGACGTTTGGATGGATGAACATTTGAAGAATCCTAAACTGGACTTGAACTTGCACCTCAATCAACATCTGTCTATCCAACAGCTGTTTTGTCCTGTTTCCTACAGCCAGTATCGACATCCCATAATATACGACCTGAGTCTCAAATCATTAAAGCTTTGTACTTTATATATTTGGACTTTATTACAACTTTTTTTTCTTGTCATTTTTTTCACAACATATTTCACTGTTATTCTTGAGATTTCAGATTTTTTTTTGGTTTATTTTATGTTTCCGTGTCTGACGAAGCTGGAGATGAGCAGCAAACACAAACTCTTCAGGAACCCTTTTAAAATCATTTGTTTATTTACATGTGTCTGTGTAAAAGTTTGAAATGACCTGAGTGATTGTGGCAGCGTGTAAAAGCCATTTGACCTTTTCTTTTTCCTGTTTGTCCCTGGTTTACTTCAGCAGGATCTCAGAAGAGCGTTTTCATAATAAGCTTGTTTGGGCCCCTTTGAGACCTGCTGACAGTCACATTCAATTAAAACATGATGCCAACATCCCGGCAAACACTCCCTCCTACTCCCAGAGAGACGCTGGCTTTCAAAGTCAATTGTGTCCCATGTGAAGAGCCGGCCTTCATGTCCCCGTCTGGAGCCTTTTCACGTGCTGAAATAAGAGTTTCCCCCTCTTTCCCCGAGTCGACATGAGCAAAGTGAGCGCTGTGAAAAGCCCAGAGAGAGCTTCCATTGGACGACTGGCAGCCTCAGGTCTTGTGTCTGCGTGACACTATGAGCCACTACAAAAGCTCGTCCTTTCTCCTGCCGCAGAATAACAGCGAGAGAAAAGAGGTGGCTCATGACGAGGAGGAGGGGGGATTTTTAGAGGAATAAAAGGGGCCTGGCTTTTGAAACCGACTCGGCGCAGATGTACTGGGCAGGAGGATTAGGCTGCGGGTGTTGGTGACGTTCACCCGGCTCGACTCTCCCTCTGTCGTGGCCCTTTGTGGCTCCCAGCGGGCTCGGGATGGTACGCCGCCGGCCGGCGTGCCAACGTGCACCCGACAATGGTGGAGCGAACCCCCCCCAAAACCCCACCAGCCTCCACTCAGCCCTCCTCGCCCACTGCCACTCCTCACGCAGTGGATGTGATAACGTCACCCGTCTGAGCGGCTACTCTGTGGCTGTGTGCAGCAAAGTGTGTTGGAGAACCAGTGCTTATATGAAAAAAGTAGTTTAAGGCCTTTAGTGTCTCCAGAGGGCGCTGTGTGAAGTCTGACAAATGTCCTCAAGTGATGTCACTTGAGTCGGTTTGTGCTGACACCTACAAGCTTGAAGCTGAACCAGATCTGTTGGTGTGGAGTCAGACAGAAGCGAGCTGACCTCTGACCTCTGGAGCTGCTGCATAACACGCCGAACTGTGGACGGGCGAGTTGCCTTGTGGGTAACATTTGAACCAGGCTACTTTTTAAAAGTGTCTATTATGAATCGACAAGAAGTGCAGCGCTACATCAGTCGAGTCCTCTTTTAAGGGTTAATGTCACAGAAAACCTGATGTAGAACCATATTTTTCTTTATGTGGAGGACGTGTGATTTGCTTTGACTGCAGATGAGTCCGGGTCTTCAGCCACTGGCGTCATGCAGGTGCTTCGAAAGGTAAAAATCACTGAACCTTTGATCCAGAGCACAAATGACATTTTACTAAAATGTTCTTGTCTTTCCACTCAACAGATGGGAAGCAGTGAGAAAGGTGACGAGACGTGACCTGTCCAGCTTTCTCCACATCTCTGCAGTGGCGAGTTACAGTTAGAGGAACATCACAGCCTTAAACTGCATGTTTGAACAAGATGAGAGCGAACAGACACGATTAACATCAAACAAGTTACAAGTTCACTAGTTTGAGTTTCCTGTACCTTAAGACATAGTTTAGTTTTAACATAACAATTAACATTGGATCAGTCGCAGTAAAATATCACGGTTAAATGTGACAGTTGTCAGACAGTGTTTCCTGTCGACCCCCTGACTTCCTCCGGACTCATCGTCCTGTTTGTGGTTTTCAGTGAAACGTCTCCACAACTACTACCATGACATTTGGTTTATACGTCCATGTCTTCACGTTGAGGACGAGTCTCCTCACTTTTTCATGGTTTGTTTCATTCTGACGCAGGAATATATCACTTCCTGATCCTCACACATCATCCTGATACATCACCCAGAGCTGAAAGAGCAGAGAGGGAGAAGCACATATTCTCAGAGTGCATTGTGGAGAGGAATGCCATTGAATTTGGGTGTTTTTTTTCATGCTCCAGCCTCTTTTGTGTGCAGGCTAAGGAAGTCCATTGTGTGGGCAGACACCCTGAGAAAAGAGGCGAGCTGGGAGCCGTTGTCTGCCGGTGCTTCTGCAGCGCTCGAGCCCTAAAAAGGCCTGAATGAAGCTCTGCCGTCGGAAGCAGCCGGCCCGAACCGAGAGACAATGCCACCGGGCAACTTTGAAGACCAGCAACAATTAAAAATGCAGCTTCACTATATTAATTATGCATTCATGCTTTTGTCTTGGTTTTTTTTTTTCTTCTCGGGAGGGGAGGCAGGGGGAGCTGCGAGGTTTAAGATTCAACAGGTCTGAGGCGCAGAGAGAGATTACAGTGAAAAAACAACACATGCAAATGATTTTGCAAATGCTGCTGTTGGAAATTCATTGAGGGAGGAATGCGTGTGTGGCTGGATGTGAGTTTCAGGGGATTACGAACAGTCGAGCAATAAGAAAACTGGTATTTACCTAATAAAAAACCACTTTGTGTTTTCGGTGAGAAGACAATAAAACAGCGCTGAATAAAAGAAGCAGATCCAGAGAGGTCGGCAGAACTCTCGGTTTCATCTCGCATGTTGCTAGGAAACTCTGAGTTACAGCTCGGAGTTTGCAGACTCTTGTTCTTTGAGGCCTTTCTCCTCTCTCCTCCCTCGGACACACATAAAGCAGCTTTCTGAAGGCATTGAGGTGAATTTCTGCTGGCCGCCGGCTCTGTCAGGTGGCTCTGTTGTGCTCCGAGTCGCCAGCAAACGGCTCCTTTCGGACCAGTGGGAAGGTTTATTCAGAAAAGGCCAACACTGCTTTGAAAAATCGCTCTGTTTGGGAGGAATTCTTGCCTCGTTTACAACCGAATCTGTCGCACTGAGGACAGAAGATCGAGCAATCGCAGAATCGCCCCCTGCTGGCCAAGAGGCAAACTGCATATGCGTCATATTTCAGGTTATTGATGACGTTTATAAAGTACTTAAAATACTTTTTGGTTCCATTACAGATCAACAGTAACGGATCAGATCAACTACAGTGATCAGTAATGCAATCTTGAACAAACAGTAACAGACGAGATGTAAGTGACACCTTTGAGTCCTTTAACATGTTTACACAAATAAAAACGCAGCGAATTAGAAATAAACTAGAAGAGTGCACATCTCCATCAGCTGTGTTCGTCGTCCAGTTAGAGAAAATGTTGTAAAACCTAAATCAAATATGAATAAATAAAATATGTAGCACAAACATTCACACTGAACTGGAGGGATTGTAAATCATAAAAAGTTCTTTAATAATAACTAAATGGATGTTCTTTTCTCATTTCAAGTCAAATTCAATTCAGTCCTATTTGGATAGCATAATATTTGTAGAAAATAAGGGCTGCTTTTGAAAATGTGCATCTTAAAAATGTGAAAAACCAAAAAGTCTTGTTTCCTTCTAACTCATCATTTCACATCTCAACAATCTCCAACAATTAAACAACGTTAATGCCTCCTTTTCTTTTTCTTTCTGTCTTATAACTGTCTTAAATGTCTCCTGGAGCTTCACATTGCTGGTTTTAATAATTACAGATAATGGAGTGATTGTTGTAACCAGCTGGGAAACTGGCTCTATTGAATTGAATGGGAAAACCCCCAACTTCTCTCCTCAAATATACGGTGACTCCTTCTTACCCACAAGAGTTTGGAGTTAGTTCATTGTGGAGACACATGACCAATGCCAGTATTTAACTGATATGAGTCTCAGCCAATCACAGTTCAGTAATTTCCGCCCTGTGTTGGGAACCGATGAGTCGTCACAGGTCAAGTTAACCTTCATCGCCGGGACCGGAAGCAGACGGAGGAGATGGGAAAGTGAGCTGAGCGGTCGGCAGTGAAACAGGTTTCTGTGTCACAGCAGAAAAACTAACAGAGATCAATTGTAATTACTGTCAGCAGGTTTATGGATGTGAATGTTTGACAAACAGAAGTGGAGCAGATGGAGTTTGACCATCAGACCAACCTCTGATCAGACTCGGTTTTTGTATCCTCTCTATGTCACCGTGCTTTTCAGTTTTCAGAATGACTTGATGAGCAGAGAGGACAAAACTCTGACGACGACTGAGCCCTGAAACAAAGTAAAGACGAACCATGGGCAAACATATAGTGCACATGGGCAGCTCGTGAATTCAGCAGTCATTAGAAATGAAAGAATCCTCTGCAATTCAATATGTGTGATGTTAAATGCTGATGTGCTGAGCAATGAAAAGTAACCAAGCAATATTTTATTTCCCACGCAGAGCAGAGCAGTTTGAGTACAGAGGGGTAGGACCGATTTTTAATTGTTTGAAGTACTTATATCGACCTGATGAGGTCAATAAAGACACACTGATGATACTTCAAATACACACACAGTAGTTCTGTGTTTTCACCGAAACCAAATGAATCATACATTTTTAAGTTTAAATATGCAAATGAGTGTTTCTATATGAGGAGCTGCTTCATGGAGATAAACACAATGAGAGAGTAAAATGGTCCAGAAAGATGAAAATCATGATGGAAATCCGACATTTCTGTTTCAGGTACGAATGTGAGGAAGGTTTCTGTCTCCTCGCTGGAAGCTTGAGTGACGCTGAGGAAGCAGAAAAGTTTTCAGTTTTATGTTCCACTTTTAGCATCATGGGTTTGACATACAGTAAAAAGTGATGAAAGTTCCTGATTTGATGTTCACAGCTTGTTTCTGAATCCTTTTCATTTACATTACTGACGCTCACTCATTGTGTTACTTCATATTTGACCTTTTTCCAGGTAAATGTCAGGTGACAACTGTGATTTATGCTTGAACTGACAGAATGACTTCATGCTGTAGTTTGTCCTTCTCGAGCACGAACGGATCCAACTCGACGTTCGTGGCGGTGTGTTGTACAGGGGTCAGAGGTCACGTGTGTTTGCAGCGTGCAACTCGCCATGTGTTTCAAATACAAGCAGGGCTGCATGAATGAACGGCTGAATGCAGAGCTCATTAGTGCTGCAGGAGAGTCAGAGATCGTATGGTTGAAGTGAACGCAGAAGTGCCTCAACACATTCCTGCCTCTTTATTAAGGTGATCTGTGACCCCGTCTGTCCCAGAATAGAAAGTTTTTCCATTGTGTGTGTGTGAGTGTGCGGCGGTCGAGGCTAATACAGCGCATATCGGACCTCTCCTCTCCTAAAAAGGAACTTGTTGTCGGTCGAGAGACCACTTAGCGCTCTCATGCTCTCGTCAGCGTGCAGATAAAAGCGACTCGGACCTGCTGTTTTCTGAAGCCTCCTCCACTGGAGAGGCTGGAGAGGAGCGTTTTGTTTCACTGCTGGTATGCAGAGAGCAGCCCGGACGCACAAAGATGCCGGTAATAACAGTTAATCTTCGTAAAGGTTCAATGGCTGCCAACCAACCAGCCGGCCGAGATCCAGAGCCGACCCAACAATGGCGTCGACATCAAAGTCGGAGGCGGCGCGGAGCGGCCGGTTCCCATCACCTAAATCAACAAGGTCGCGGCGGAAAGTAAACAGGCAGAGTTGACAGAAGGAGTCACAGTCAGACGGACGTTACAGGCGGCTTGTCCGGACTCCTAAACTTACCACAACAAACATTTCCACCTTAATTTAACAGCCAGTTACTGTCTGTGTTTCTCTCTTTAAAGCTGGAAAATGTTCAATGTTCTGACACAGCTCCATTTGTGCTTCGGGGCTTTAACTCTTTTTTTCTCTAAAACAGGTTTCAGAAACACAGAACACACAAACATTTCTGGGATTCACCCCACGGAGGCTTTAAAGGACGAATCCCATGTGTTCGTCCGTCTCTGAAATACTGTCTGACTTCCTCAAGTATGTTTTTTCATTTCAACTCCATGAAACACACTTAAAATGAAATAACCATAAAATAGAACTAATAACATGTAACATGACAAAACATGAAAGCAAAAAGACGTTTTAAAGAAATCCTACGATCCACTGAGATCTTCCCACAAACTGTCTCCACGAGGCTCTCGATTCAATGCAAGCGATGAAGAGATCTGGTTTAAACATGTGTTGGTTTGAATCTGTAGATCTCCAGGTGCAGTTCTGTATCTTCCAAGCTGAGCTGCTGGTTCTAGTTGAATCTGTGTATCTGGTGTGACCCGTCAGTCTGAGCGCGCTCTGTCGTGACCCGTGATTGATGGATGGGGCCGACACTTTGTGACGTGACAGAAACACCATGTGGGTTCGATGAGGATCCCCGGAGGGCTCCTGACTGTTACCAGCTCCAGAGCCCGACCTCTGACCCCTGTCAGCGGGGATGGGGGCTGTACAGTGAGTGTGGTGGCAGGGGGGTTTAATGACACCCAGTCTGTTCTGTGTGACATGACCTCATTACCTCAATCCATGTATTGATAGAGGGGGGGGATTATCCTCAGTCTGACATGTTCAACTCCGCTGTTAAAGGCTCCCTTCACCCAGATTACAAACTAACACACTGATATAGAGGCAGATCACAAATAAACCCTGAGATCTGAGTGGAACCCACCAGACATATGACAATATATGTTGTTATCTGTCATTTGTGTGAAGCAACCCTTTAATCGAGCTGCGTTTTAAAATGCAACGTGGTCAGTTTCACAGGAGCACACTGCTGGTTTTACGTGTTCGTCCCGTCGAACTGCTTTCATATATTTTCTTGTTCTTATTCTCTTCTTTCTGAAGTATTTTCTTTTCAGGTCCCAGGTTCAAGTCCTTCTGCTCTTCCAGGTTTCTTCTTCCAAAACTTCATATTCAGCTACGTGTAGAAAAATATAACATTTAAATTTAAACACATGCAAAGAAATAAATGGAAATTAAAACCCAAAATTCAGATCATGTGATCCAGGAGCACAGGAAGCTGCTAAACATCCATCCATTTACTTTCAGGGAAAACTAAGACTCTTTATTTTTCCTAATATCCGTCTCTCGGTGTGAACCGTGCAGTGACTCAACGCAGGGCGGAGCTGAAGCCTCTCTGTTAGAATAAAGGTTAAAAACACGTCAACAATAAAAACTGGACGTGTTTATCTGATGTCCTGGAAAACGGCCTGGAAACTTTCCCTCGGGGAGTTTGTTGTTGTCCGTTCATTTCAATGGCCGCTGCCTTTTCCCACGAAACATCATCTGAGGGCGGAACCTGTCTGTGTTCTGAGTCTCAACATTACATCTTCTACTAGTGTTCAGACAGAGATCTGTGATTTGTCCTGTAGACTTGAAGACGCTCTGACACCTAAATGACAAAACAAGTTCGTCAATGAACTCCAAATGAAGCACTTTGATCCATCAGTAGGATGAAGACGTACTTTAAGTTTAGACAAGTGAAACTATGTATTACTGCCGTTTATTCACAGATTAGGTTTTATTTTTTCAGTCCATCATATTTTGAATAATAACAACATTGTTCTCATCCAGTTCAGAGCTGAGGTCTGGGATCACAGTGAAGTCTGAAGGACGGAGAAAGTCCAGGTTGGAACCGACAATAATTTAACCTGATTATTAAACCACTTTATTCGGAGGTCAAACTGAAAGCGAACGGACCTGAAATGCTGCGAATGATCCCTCAGGTCAGAGTTGAAGCAGGTGCTGGATGTTTTGCAGGGGACAGTAATAATCTTACTTTTCTAAGTCTTTGTTTCAGGACCGACTGACCCAGATCATCAGAACTGTGAACGCTCACGGCCCCGCAGGTGTTTAATGTCCCCATCTAGTTCAGTGAAGGTACATGAACACATCTGACACTGAACGAGCTGTAGGAACATTACAAGCTGATTCATCCACGTCTCCCACGTCTGCAGCAGTTTGGTGTTTCAGGATGTTGTCGGGGCTAAAGTTTTGCTCCTGGCCGGATTCAAACCTGCATCACTTCCATCAAAACTCCTCCGTCACATTCACTTCCTGTGCTGATTGGCTGATCCATCGGCGGCTCTGTCGCTCTGCAGGATCAATAATCGGTGACTCTGAACCTCTTGGGGCCGCTCGTTGTGTCCTGCAATATTCTTGGCTCAGTTTTCTGGATCATGAGGGCTGGGCAGCGTGAGAAATGGCTCCATTCAATGAGTCACACGGCAAATAGATGAAAGACAAAATGAAATCTGTGTCACTTTCTGACCTGTTTGAGATCACGTCAGGTCACAGACTCGTGTCGAAGGGAAACATCACCTTTGGCCTGAGGGCAGTTTGCAGGAAAGTCATGAAAAACTGTCCCCAAAAATCCCTGAATGGGTTCTCTGTGGGAGAACAACTAATTTTATTAGCCCCCTTGGAAACATTCAACCTAACAAGTGGAAAGCAGTTTCTGCATAAATTAAAGATAATCCAGAGTAAATTATGCAAATATATTCGCTCAGATAAAGAAGGGGGTGGTGTGGTCGTTTATTGTGAGGTTAAAAAATCTGAGGGTTGAAAGTGAGCGTTTCTTCAAAGCTGGTGAGGGAAAATAACACTGCGATGTTGCATCATCTGTAAATCACGAGAAGAGGAACGAACCTGATGAGCTGAGATTCAGAGCGAAGAGAAAAATCTTCTTTCCCTCCAGGCTGAGTCATTTTCATTCATTTCCATGAAAACCAACACGTAGAGGAAATAATCCATCACAACATTTAATCAAGGCAAAGATTTTTTTCACCATGTTTTCAGGTTCAGGATCTGAGGATTTTGATCTTCAGCAAACGTGTGTGTTTGTTTGCTAAAGATTGTCCTGAGATAAAAACACTTTTCTCCAAACCATTAACATTAACAGACTCATGCAAACAACATAAACCTGGAAATGCAGAAATACAACCGGAGCGTCTTTTCAGCTGTATGAAAAAGTTCAGATGCTTTACTTAAGCAAAGTAAGAATTCCACAAAATATTAAAAACAACAAGTTCAAGTCCTGAATGCAAACGTTTACTTGAGTAAAAGTACAAAACATTATCAGCAAAATGTACTTAAAGTGTCAAAAGTTAAAGATGTCTGATTTCAGCTCGATGGATAATATCAAGTGCTGCATCCTGTGATCTCGACCAACGTTTTCTCACTCGTAGACACATAAAAATGGACACACACACACACACACACACACACTTGTTCCACATTCCCAGAGTGAATTGTGATTTCTGGGTCAGCGCTGATGTTTGGGTCTCCATTTCAGTGCGAGGTGGAAGCGTCTCTCGGGGTCAGGAGGTCGCGGCCCTGCGAACTCCACCGCACACACTTAAAAACAAAGACCCTCCCCTCAGCCGTTTCACTCAATTACTCTCACGTTGTGTTAATGACTCCCTGCCGTCTGCTGCTCTTCTCCCCTGAATCTAGAGACTCTCTGAAACGACTGCAATATTAGTTAGTTTGACTTTGAGAGTCGACGCAGCAGCAACACATGTGCAATCGAACTCCAGTTAAGACGAAGTGTCTCAGATGAAGCTTAGTGACTTTAAAGATAATGACGACTATGAGGAGGCTGATTATTGGTTGATAAAGAGCATTTTGGTTCATTTATTTTTCTGCTGTTTTTGTTTCAGATCCACAACTTTAGTTCTTTTGATTGAACTGGTGTCTGTGAGAGTTTACAGGAAAAGTAGTCAGCGATCAGTTTCTATCATTGTCAAAAGAAAATGAGACCAAAACAAACGACGCGTCTGCTGCTTTGAAACACCACGACGGCCTGACGAGCCTCTGAGCCGTCGGCGGCCACGCACTCGAAAAGGCAGTCAAACAGTGACCTTTCATCATCAGAGGTCACTGCCCCACGGCACAGGTGTGATCACATGACCCGTTTCACGTTGTGGTTCAAAGCGAACCGCAAAAGTTTTGATCAAACAGATAAAAAATGAAGCTGATAGTTTATACAGCCACTTTAATATTTCAGTTTTTACAACCATGATTCCAGAAAAGTTGGGACTCTGACATCAACTCAACTGAGAAGAGTACAAAGACAAATATTTAATGTTTGACCTGTGTGTGTGTATGGTGTATGGTGTGTGTGTGTGTGTGTATGGTGTGTGTGTGTGTGTGTGTGCATGGTTTATGTGTGTGTGTGTGTGGTATGTGTGTGTGTGTGTGTGTGTGTGTGTGTGCTGTGTGTGTGTGTGTGTGTGTGTGTATGGTGTGTGTATGGTGTATGGTGTGTGTGTGTGTGTGCATGGTTTATGGTGTGTGTGTGTGGTGTATGGTATGTGGTGTGTGTGTGTGTGCATGGTTTATGGTGTGTGTGTGTGTGTCTGTGTGTGTGCCTGTGGTGTGTGTGTGTCTGTGGTGTATGGTGTGTGTGTGTGTGTGTGTGTGTGTGTCCTGACAGGTGGAGGCTGTGAGCAGCAGGAGAGGCTGACCTCCTGCGGCCTGTGGGCGGCGCACAGCTTCGCTCCGGCGGCTCCTCCTCAGTCCGTCAGTCGGCGTGGAGGAGAGCGGAGCTGCGCACCGGGACCCGGATCTGTACCGCACCGAGCAGAAGAGACCGGCAGGCAGGAGCGGGTCCGCATGGATCAGTGAGGCAGCGGGACCAGCGGGACCGGGACCTGCTCCCACAAACACCCCGACCCTTTTCTTCGCTGCTTCAGTCCGACATGGAGGCTCCGGGCCGGAGGCTGCCGCCGCCTCTGCTCAGCCTCCTCTTCCTCCTCTTCCTCTGCGGACAAGGTAAGAGCAGCTCCGGGGTCGAACCCTCCGACTCTCCGGCAGCTTGGCTTCTTTTGGAGACCAGGTGGTTTCTAACCTGTGCGTCACCTGGAGCCACCTGAGAGCTCAGCAGCTCCAGGTGAGCGGAGTCCGGAACAGACCCAGACCCGAGGACCTGTGTGTGTGTGTGTGTGTGTGTGTGTGTTCATACCGGACTTTAACCGGACTACACACCCACCCACGGGCCCCTCAGATCCCGCTGATCCAGACTGTTCTTGAGGGTTAAGACTTGGATGAAGGTCAGAGAATGCTTTATGTCAATGGAGTGTCCTCATGGGCATAGTGAAACAAGTTTGTGTGTGTGTGAGAGAGAGAGAGAGAGTGTGACTGTGTGTGTGTGTGTGTATGAGAAAGAAAGAGAGAGTGTGTCTTTTTGCTCTGTTTTGTCTAAAGACTGTCTCTCTAGTCGGTCTGTTGTCAGTCTGTGGTCAGTCTGTGGTCGGTCTGTTGTCAGTCTGTTGTTGGTCTGTGGTCGGTCTGTGGTCAGTGTGTTGTCAGTCTGTTGTCGGTCTGTTGTCAGTCTGTTGTCGGTCTGTGGTCAGTCTGTGGTCGGTCTGTGGTCAGTCTGTTGTCGGTCTGTGGTCAGTCTGTTGTTGGTCTGTGGTCAGTCTGTTGTCGGTCTGTGGTCAGTCTGTTGTCGGTCTGTGGTCGGTCTGTGGTCAGTCTGTTGTCGGTCTGTGGTCAGTCTGTGGTCGGTCTGTGGTGTTTGGTGTCGGTGGACAGGGTCTCGGCTCCTCTGTGGGGTCTCAGATTGAAACGTTTGAGAGGCTTCAGATCAGCTCTGAGCTGCAGCTGTGACGCATGAACAGAGCGGTTTGGACATGGTGGTCTGAGCAGATTATTGAGGCTCCATATGAGGAAATAACAGCACCAGTAATCGTGTGAAGCTTCTCAGAAACAGACACCATCGACCAACGCATCGGCTTGATTTCCCATCCTGAAGCTTCTTATAGGAGAGAAATAAAAACATGGACTCTTTCAAATCTGTGCAGGAAAATTAAATGTGTCTCACTGAAGTAAAAAGACCCTGATGAAGAGACTTGATGTGATGTTGAAAGTGTTTATTTTTCTGTCGGCTGCAAAAGTAAATTGTTTCAAGTTTAAGTTGTTGTTGTTCCAACTTTGCAAAAGAGATGCAGGTTCAAAGAAGCACGTACTGAGAAACATCCTGCAGGGACTGAGCTTCCACTCTGAGCCGGAGCGACGCTGATTCAGAGCCGGTCGGATCCCTGTGTCTCAGTATCATTCGTTTCTAAAGCAGCTTCTTGTTGCACTGAAGTATTTTCCATCAGTGAGTGGAGCAGATCTGATGCTTTGTGAAGTCTGACACAGGACAACATGTCTTTATCTGGAGTTTGAGCTCATTGTTTATCTGTCGGGACTCAGACAGTCAGAGAGCAGCTGGGATGAGATTTCCCTCCTGAGGTGGTGGAGACCGAAACAGAACTAAAAGAGAGAGAACGAGACTCATCAGGTGACGCAAACTCGGCTCCTGATGAAGGAACGTGTTGCTCTGTAGCTGCTGGACGTGGAAATACGCAACATGTTTGCCAAAGAATTCAACATCAACTTAAAAAGTGGTGATGCGTCGATGTGAACTTCTTGTTTCTGCTGCCCCCAAGTGGCCAAAAAGGTTTAAGTGAGGAAGAGGGAAGCTAATGAGCCACTTGAACAAACTAGCTCATAATTTACTTTATCGATCAGCTGTTTCGGGGAACTTTGGCACCGTGAGAATTCGTCATCTTGCAGATACCTGGATGAGTCAAACCATGTGACTACAGGGTCCGTTTGGTTACTGTGCCGGAGCTTTCGACCATATCACATGGTGCTCACCAGCTGATGGAGGCTGTGATTGAATTGTAGATGTAGAAATTTCCATTTCTGTTTTCTGTTGCGCTAAAAGGTTGAGGTTCAAACTCACCACATGTGGTAGCTGTTGTGTCGGTGACGTATTTTGCAGACGGGTGATTTGATTTGGACTTTTTTGTTCTTCTCCTTGTTTCCCTGCACGTTAAGCAGCTTTAAAGTAGAACATTTCTCTTTTCTTTAGACTCTATGACAATATCTCAGATTCACTCTCTCCTGTATGAGCTTGTTCCAGCACGTCAGTACATGATGCTGCACTAAAGGAAATATTCAAACCCAGGATGTTTTCTTACAGTGGCCCAAACTCAGCCTGACAATGTTGGACTTTAATCTCCACTAGAATTAAAAATAAATTTCAGTGGGTATGTTTCTGGTCACTGTGTCCTGCGAAGAGGTTTAAGAAGCCAGTGGAGATGAATCAGGATTTGTCTCCATAAGCCTGAACGCTGGAAGGGTTTTCCAGCTCCTTATCCTCTGGTTTATCCTCCCGGCCGTGCGGTGCAGTCGCAGCGAGCCAGAGAGGACACTGATCTGCTTGGTTGAATCTTTTCGGAGGGTGAGACGTGAAACAAAGATTAGGGGGAGAAGCTGGACGCAGCCAGTTTTAGCTGAAGAGATGTGAAACCTTTTGTGCCCGGGCCAGCGAGCCTGGATCCGCGCTGGACGGTTCGGTACCTGCAGAAAGCCTCCGGGCTCCCTCGCGCCTCCCTCCCTTTTCATTTGGGCTGTTTTTAAATGAGCTTTGATGAAACGTCGGGGCACAAAGGAGGTGCCAGCTCGCTGAGGAGGCAGCGCAGGAATGGTTGATGGTGGAAGAAAAGACACATGAGGGGAAAACTCGGCACCATCTGTCCTCCCAAAAGATATTTGTGAATGGGCAGTGCCAGTCGAGCCCTGCGCTCCGCCCGGGCTCACGGAGGCTCCGGGCCCCTTGTTGTCTAACAGGGAGTCTGCTGACAGATGGCCGTCACAGTCAGACAGTCTGTCAGTCAAACACATGCAGGGGGCTGCCGGGGATGTGATGCCCACCACCACAGACACCAAGCACGCCAACCCCAAGGCCGAGCTAAATGTGACTGACAGTATTTATAGTCTGGATAGATTCTGTCTGAAAACAATCCTCACATGAGTTCTCTCCTTAATGAGATTCCAATCTAAGTGATGGGGGACAAAATCCAAAGTCTTTGTTCTGGGTAAAAATGACTTCAAGTTAAACCAAAGCTACTTTGAAGCTGCATCAGTCTGAGTCAGACTCCCCAAGTGAGAATCTTCCAAAGTCGCTCGCTGTTTTCCAAATCGCGTAATTTTTCTTTTGCTTATCGTTTGTGCTGCAGCTGCTCTCACAAACTACGTACTGCAGTGTGGGACGACCCCTTCGTCATAATGTCTTGAACTTTTGACCCTCATACATCCTTTGCAGTTTGCAGCGCAAAATTTAAAAGTAAAAAGAAAAAGTGTGTGATCTGTCTGTGTGTTCTCTGCCGCTGTGCAGAGGATTGTGGGTCAGAATAAACAGAAAAGCATGCAAATGTGGAGTCCTGGTGTTTTTGGCGTACTGCACTCACTTTGTCCTGGGTTGTACTGCCCAGTGTAGTAGGGACTTTGGGGTCAGTTAGAAGGAAGAAGTCCTGGGAGTGAAGACAGTAACTTCCTGTACTTTAAACTTGAGTTTGAGAATTACATACTGTATAAAAGCTCATTTGGATTCTATTCATCGTCGGAGGACAAACACAAGACTGTGGTCACCTCGGATCACCTCGTCTTTCTTTTACATTCATGCCTTTATTTCCTCCCGTTTCTCACCAGCTTCCCTCCCCGTCCCTTTTCTTTCCTTATCCCTCCATCTCTGTCCAAAGCAGCTTCGGCTGGGCAGACGTCCCTCGCTGCCCCACTGGAAGTCTGGAATAAAAAAAGATTTCCAGTCGTGGCAGCGGGGGTATTTGATGACCAGATTAGCGGGTATTTGGCTCAACGGCATTCACTCAGGCATACACAGGGGCCACCGGTTTGAATCCTCCCGAGTCGCCCCTCTTTTTCTCTCCGCTGGCCCTCGGCTGAATGGAGGCCGGGGTTACGTGGGGAAACAACCGGCCGGGTCCTCGGCGGAGGTCAGCTGAGGAGGCCCGTCCGTCCTGCGCCGCCTCCCTGGCCCGGCCCGGTGAATTATGCTGTCAGAGGAGAGATTTGTTTTGTAACAGTAGGAAAGGGGGCAACTACAGAAAGAAGGGAGGTGTAAGGGGGCAGATTGAGGAGGGGGGGTGGGGGTAGGGGGGGCTGCAGAGCAACAGAGAAAAGAAGAGGGTGAGGGGTGGTTTCAGGGGGGAGCATTTAAGCGTGACGCATGATGGCACTGTGATTTGTCCCAGTGGCGGCGGCGCTGAGGAGGAGAGGACGCCATCACACTGTGAAGCTGGAGCAGAAGTGTGGGAGCGCAGTGTGTTAGGATGGGGGGGCACACACACACACACACACACACACACACACACACACACACACACGCATTCTTGGAGGTTGGAGGCCTCACAGAGCGATGGAGTGCAGGTTAAGCAGCACTCCTGCCTTCATTAGTCTTCGTTAACACCCCCAGCCCCCAGCCTCGTTACCCCCCCACCATCTTACTTTGTGTCTCCCATCGCTGTTCTCAGGCCTCCAGTCCCCTCACACACTGTAAAAAAATCACCCGTCCTAACAGGTTCAGGTTGTTCCATTGGTTGTTGAAAGTGTCGTTGTGGTCGCTCATCTGGTGTGTGTGTGTGTGTGTGTGTGTGTGTGTCGAGGTCGCTGAAACTGACATTTACAAATCTAAAGCTGGGAGCTAATGTGTTTTCAAATCCTCGTGCCTCTTACGACTGCAGCTAATGATTATTTTCATCATCGATTGATCTGCTGATTATGGACGGAAGAATTCAGAGTTTACACGTTCAGATTTTTTTGCAGTGCATGTCCTCGGGGCGAGATCTCTTCTCTTTCTTTTTGTTTCTTACTCTTCAGTCGTCGTTAACATTTTTTTCTGTCCAGCTCCTTTTTCCCTTTTTCTTTCCTCAGCTCTTAATCTCTCATTTTCTCTCCTCCTTTCACCTCCTTCTCTTTGCTGCTGCACATCCTCGTCACCCTGTTGTCCCACATTTCTCCCCTTTTTAGAGCCTCATGCCTTCATCCTTCTACTGTCTGTCCCCTCCTCCTCCTCCTCCTCCACCTCTTCATCCCCCCTTAACGTTTTTTAATCCTCCTCATTTGTCTCCTCGCTCGTTTCTGGGTGGGTGAGGGATGAGGGGTGTCGAGGGTGTTTTTTTTTTTTGGGTTAGCCAACCATCTTGTCTCTGCTGGTGTCCGCCTGGTGTTCTGCCACCACTGTCACCCACCCCCCTTCCTCCTCCTCCTCCTCCTCCTCCTCCTCCTTGGTGCCCACTGCCGCTCTGGATGCTGTAATGGATGACGGGGCAGATCCGGGTGGCCCACGGCGCCTCTGAAAGGGGGGCCACTCACACCGGGGCCCAGAACAAGTGGAGCCCCCGTAGAGTAGCTGGTGGAGAGCCATTTGATTTGTCCTCCACTTTCCTCCCTGCTTTCTCTGCTCCTCAGCTGCCTGCGAGTGTGTGGTCTCTCTTCGATCCTGGATGTTCGATGGCCCTCGTCTCTCAAACCGCTGAATGCAAAAATCCCCAAAAAAGTGACGCAGAAAAAGGCCGGCGATAAAAGGCCTGCGTGGAGGAGGACGCGGGTCGGTCAAAGTCCTCTTCAGTAAAAGGGCTGATTCGCTCCTTTTCTTCCCCATTCACTGGCTGGTGGAGGGGATCTAAGCAGGTGAATGTGGAGACGCTTTAGGCAGATGTTGCCGTGCACAAAGGGATTCGATGGGCCTCAACAGGGCTTTTCAAGTATTTACAGAACATTTACATTTACATTTCAGACATCAGCCTGATCCTCTTATCCAGATCAGCCTCCTTTGAGTGCAGCAGGAGAACGAGCTTAAATTCCTCGATCACCGACATTACAAGCTAACAGTAGCAGGGGGTCGAGCTGTGCGGCACCGGGTCGCGGCTCCGGAGCCTCCACACAACGAAGAGGAGAAGAAAAAGAGCAGAAAAGACCCTGACATGTTGGTTTAATGCAACAATGTGAAAGGCTCGACTAACAAGTACATTTCTCATAGAATGAATGGATTTTCTTTTTCAACCAAAACAACAAAACAAAAAACACCGACTTTAACATATTATTACCTGACATCACACAGTCCAATATTTACCGTCCTCTTGGTTTGATGTAGTCTCGTAGTCTGTCTGCTGTTTGCTCATGGACATGTTGCAGTAGATTCATCGCAGCTCGTTTGGCCTAAACTGCTTCCTGCTGCTTGTGGAAACATTCAGATTGAACCAAACAGTAAATGGACAGAGTTACATATAGAAACATGGCAAAATATGATCAAAACCCACAATGCACATACTGTAGGTTAATGACAAAACCAAATAAAAAGAAATAATGCACTTTGGTACAGTGTTAATCATTAAGATAATTATACAGCTAAAGTCGAGAAATCTTCTCTGGAAGGTTTACCTCAGTGTGTCCGAAATTTCAATGAGCTAAAACTGGTTGTCATATATCATAAAATAAATTATGTTAATCTGAGTCCTCAGAGGAAAGACTCTGCAAAAATACATCTATGGTGAGTTATGATGCCCCCCCGGAAAGTCACATGACTAATTGATGACCTATATGTGAAGAAGCTGGAAGATATGAAGATGAAGGCGTTGATCATAGTTGTCTGATCAGTTTCATTTTGGTGGACTCACACGGGTCGACCCTCCGACGCGCTGGCCCGAAAATAATTGAGCAGAAAATAAACATAAACTTTGGGGCAGTTTCAGGGGCTTGAAGTCAGTGTGTTTGTCTGAAGGAAAACACCTGAAGACTCTGCAGAGATCAGCCCGGTAGTTTCACACTCGTTCAGCAGATGTTTCCCCCGGAGGCTCCTCGGGTCTGTTGGAAATCTGTCCTCCTCCTGGTCCGACTGGTTCTGTACATGTTGGCTCCTCAGAGAAAGGCCTCGGGTCGTGTCGACACACCTGAGCCGTTGCACAAAGACTGGAAGGATTTGGGAGGAAAAATTGCTGCGCTTCACCCGTGAGGCTCGTCTGCAGGCAGAAGCATGTGAAAGCTGTCAAAGGTTAATCCTGTCAGACAGACAATTACAGCAGTTACATCTAATTGGAAGCAGATATGAAGTTTTCACATTGTCCCTGAATGCAGCTGAAATTGATTTGGGATGAAACCAAAGCTGATGGATGCCAGATGTGCTGTTTGCCCCACAGGTCGTGTTTCCATTGTTTACAGCCACATTACTGTTGTTCTACACCTGCTCAGATCATTTAGTTTGAACATTTGAAAATGACAAAAATGGGTTGAGTTAGAAACAAACCTCTGACCAAACTGACAGCAGTTGTTTGGACTGTGTGGAATATAAAAGATATGTTATAGAAATGCCAGTTGGACGGATGAAAGTTCAGGAGGTCGTTCAAATCATTCGTCCTCAGGGGACCATGAATGTCAGCTGCTAATTTGATGGCAATAGAGAGCGCTTGTTATCATTTTTTTCAAAGGCCGAAGCGTCGTGTTTAAATGTCCAACCAATAGTCGAAAACTCAAACTGAAATATGAAGAAGCAAAATGACTAAAGGGATTAATTGATTCATAATTTTCTGTCAGTCAACAAATCATTTATCATGTAATAGTTTCAGCGCTAAACGCAGCTGTGTGATTTCAGCAGTAGTTGCTGTGTTTTCTTTGTCTCTCCATGACGTTTTCTGGATTCACAGACGACTCGACTCTTTCCTCTGGTGTTTAATGTCGGATGCTCGTTGGCCGTGGTCTCTGTTTTCTCTCTGCGCCTGCAGCTGACGGATGTTTCCACGTCTCTTCGTGTTGCGGGCTGGTACGGCGGCTCGGGCCGGGTGTTGGGGAGGCTGGAGGTGGGACGGGAGGCAGCTGGTGGTGGAGGTGAACAGCAGGACGTCGGACTCGCCAGGAGCTGAGTTAGAGGAGATATTTTTAGGGACAAAGTTCAGTAACAGTTCATCTCAATATGGATCACACCACTTGTGTTTTTCCCTAATTTAATTCATATTATTTAAATTAGAAACTGCCTGGCGATTCAACAAAAAGCAAAGTTTAAAATCATTAGCAAATTCCAACAAAAGATGTTACTATCTTAAAGATTTTACTTCAGTCTTCACCATTAAACATAATAATCACATAAGAGATATAATTAGATGAAAATGTGGTTTATGGTCAGATAATGAGGAGGAAACATCTTCCAACATTAGTTTACTTGACTAGAATCCAGCAGAAGTGTGTCAAGGTTAAAGAAGGACAAAGTGTAAAATCCATTATTTCCTCGGCGTCCCGCCCCCCGCTGCTCATTTCAATTAGGTCATTCCTCAAAATAGTCGTGCATCCCCAAGGCGCCGTCACAAAATGTCCGCCTGATAATGAGCTGGTGATTGTGCTGATGATGTTTGCCTGCTTCCACTGAAGCATCGCGGTGGATTCATGCAGGTGAAAAAGCAATTAGTGTTTGGCTGCAGACCTGCTGCGACCTGCAGATGATGTAGCGCTGACATCATCCGGAGGTCGGCGGTGGAGGCAGGACGTCCTGCTGGGAGACGGAGAGGACAGGTGAAGGCTTGTCTGGACGGAGACTCTGAACAGACCAGATTGGAGGCTTTTCATGTTTTAGCTCAGCGACTACAAAATACAAATTCTTCTTGTTCTTAACTCCAGTTTTCTAAGTCGTGTGTCAGGTTTTCGATTGATTTCCTTTCTTTCAGACAGACGTTGGTTTCTGTTCTGGCAATAGTACAAACAAATCTCTGCCCTGTTTGCAGCTGATAGGATTTTATCTGAAACAAAGAATTTTCCCCAGATCCTTATTTCCCCACTTCTGAGATACACACCAGTAAGAGCCAGACTGCGACCAACGATCATTTTCATCATCAATTATCGACAGAAATCATCACATTTAAGAAGCTGGAACCAGCAAATGTTTGATTTTTAACGATTAATCGATTATCAAATTTTCTTTTTATTCATCGTTGCAGCTCGACTGCAGACAACTGGTTTCATAGATAAGGGATGAAATAATCTCAGTTTGAACTAACGACATGAAAATCACATTTCTTTACGTTTCACATTGCAGCTCTCGTGATATTTTGGAATGATTTTGGGTTGCAGTTATCTTTGGATGGTTTGTGTTGCCACGTCTCCATCTTTGCAGAGACAATAACTTTCGGTGCCTTCATGGACACAGAGATCTGAGGTTGACGAGTCGACTGTGAACTAAAACAGATCTAATGAAGAAAAGTCACATAATCATCATTACACATCAGAGCCTCATGTTTATTTTTTGTTAATCCTGCATTCGATTTATGACAAAAGCCTTCAATTGTGGGACACTGTAGTGAATGTGGTCGTCTGAGTGTCTGCAAACATGGACGCTGGGGTCTCCATATCAGAACAGTGTTTAAGTCTCCGAGAGGCCGGTGGAACATGTTGGTATCTCCCTGCTCCGCCGCTCATGTGTGAAACTCCACATGTTCACAGTGAAGGCCACACACAGAGAGCAAGGCATGCTGGGATGGAGATAGCAGTGACGCTCAGCTGAGGCCGACCGTGTCCTGCCGGACCATGAAGGGAACACGCAGCAGAGACAGCGAGTCTGCAGAGGATTTACAGTCGCAGTGTGAAGCTACTGTTCGTGCTGATGTGGAACGTGTGGTTCAGAACGACGAGGCCTTGTTCAAACCGCCGGCCAGAACCCGTTCACCGGCAGATCCACGTTGATTTTCTGGACAGTAAAAACCAGCATGGCCACACATTCAGCCACATTTAGAATTGGCTTGAAAAGTGATTCCGATCAGATGCATCTCAGTCTGGAAGCTTTAATCGGATTTCTAAATGTCTTTTGTGTCACAAACAAAAACACACAAATCTAAAGTGAGGGAGGTGCATCAGAGCGGCTGAGAGGAAGAATGTGATCATTGTCTGATCCTTTCTAACATTAACTCAATTGAAAACAACTCAAAGACAATATATATTTAATGTTTGACCTCATCAGCTTCACTGATCTTTGTAAATATCTGTTTATTCTGAATTTGATGACAGCAACAAGTTTCAAATAAGTGAAAGTTGTGGAACCTGTTAAAAAGTTATTTATATCACGGTTAAAATAGGCCTCACTTTCAAACTTGAGCTCGAGCTGCCAGTATCTGTGGATTTGTTCGGTGTTTACTGACTGTTTTCCCCAGTTGGCAGCTTAGAAATCCTACATGACTTGAATGCAGCATTAGCTCTCAAATTCGCTCCATAAATAATCTTTTAATTAGAAACATGTTCTTACAAAAAACATTGAGAACATCAGTGTCATCTTAAGCTTGAGCTCAAGAGTAAATCGATGTGTAAAAAGTTCATAATATAAGTAAGAGGCCTTTACACACACACACACACACACACACACACACACACACACACACTTCCTCTCTCATTGTCTTTCCTGTGGGATACACCGTTGGCACTCGGCTTCGTCCATTCAGCTCCAGTGTTTAATTAAGTCGTTTTTCTGTTCGAGAAGCTTTTCTCTGGGCCGCTGACAAACTGTTTCGTCACCGTGTGTACGATTAGATTAGAAACACGTCGGCTGGAACCAAAGCGGCTCCGCTCGGAACAGACGCTTTTTTATACACGAGGAAATCTGGGTGAAGGAGGAAACTCGCGGCTCCTTCGCTGGCGATCAGGTGTTCAGGACGGCGACCTGTGGAAACTCATTCCACTCGTGTTCATCACACACCCGAACACAAAACTGTCGTGGCCTGACAAAAATCTTGTTGTAAACTAAATCACAAAGTCTTCTGTACGGTGGCCTTTTTAGGACATCTCAGACTCAGCTTAAAAATGATCCAAAATGTTGGACCATGTTTCCAGAAGGAAAAACACAAGTCAGACTGTTCATGCTAACTTTACATATAAAGACACCTTCACTGAATACAGACGATCCTTGTTTGTCTCTAAAGTTGGAAAACAGCCCTGTGCCAAGTGTTCAAGTGTTGGTGGCTCACAGGTGAATCCTCCCGACTGAACCAATGAAAATCCGCTGCTGAAAATAGTCCCCGACAAATGAACTGTTTCCTCCTGTCTGTCTGATAAAAACTACAGTGAGCAGCTGATTGAGGAAATTACTGAACCTTTTTTTAAAATGAAAATGTGTTTGTGACCCACCTTCAGTAAGAAACAAAGGTCAGAAAATACTGAGAGACGGATTTCCACATTGTTGCTTTAGTGGGATTCAGCCTCATCGTTTAAGAGGCTCCTGTGCAGGGAAATAGAACCTTGTTTTGGAAGCTGAACATGAACTTTGACCTCCCTGTGAAGAAGGTAAAGATAAAAACCAATTTCTTAATCCAGGGAGGTTTCACATTTGTAAAATCCAGAGCAGTGTGTGACATTGCTTCAGATTATGATCAAACTCCTGGACGCCATCTTGTTTGCACATTACAGAGATTTCTCACATTGGGAATCTTCTGAATGCCGAAGGAGGAAAGGGAACATATGCCGTTTATAAGAGCGTCTCCGCCAACATACACACCACCGCTTTGTTCTGTGATTGATGCTAACATGAGCCACATGCTACATACATTCAGTGCTTCCAAATGTTTTTTTTCCTTATGTAATAAGTCATCATTTATGTTCTGCTCTGTTCTGGCATCGCTGACAACAAAGGTTTAAGATAAATAAAACGTCTCTGGGATGGTTGTGTTGGAGCTGCACCTTTCTCAGTTTCCCTTAAATCTTCCTCTTCCTGTAAACAAGTCGCTCTGAGTGGGAGCTCTTTGTTTAAACAGCCCGGTCGCTCTCTGAATGTTTGGAGCCGCTGGCGGCGGAGGGGACGGCCGGGCAGGCGAACAGAGAGAGGCAGTCTGAAGGTTTGGGCCGCAGGGTCTGTTTGAGATTGATGCAGCTGCAGCAGAGGCTGGCACAGGGTGAACGGTGGGCAGGTACCCAGCAGACATTGAGAGGCTGAATAGGTGTCGGTGGGATGGCCTGCGTCGGCCTGAGAACCGCTGTAAATACAACAGAGGCAGTGAAAGCTGAGACGACGTCCACGGTCGTGCACAGTCGTTTTTGTGAAATGGGAACCTGAACGTTTGTCTGATGAATCTCTAAAAGACGATTTCTGTTTCTGAGTTTCAGTGTTTTCAAACTGTGCCTTACTTTGTGCAGGATGTTGGTCCGTCGACCTGCTCGCAGCGTGGTTCGACAGTGTCGGATGGTGGATCGACCTCTGTGGTCCAACTGAAAAATCAGAACAAACATTTGAATAAAACAGACATTCATGGTCCCCAGATGATGAATCACTTTGGCTGGTGGCTGCAGGGGCGGACACATTTCCTGCGTGCTTCAGAATTCAAGTGTTTCTTCTTGTGTTCAGTCGTGCATTTGTTCTGTCTTACCAGAGTCACAAATTATGTTCTTGACTTGTGTTACTGTTTTTTTAGCCACACAGTCATTGTTGGTTTTTCTTCCTCGTCACCTGCTGCCTACATCACCCACAATGCTGCTCGATTGTCGACTGTGTGATCCAGAGTTTCAGGTGTGTAATGCTCGTAGCAGCTAATGCGTCCTGCAGCGGAGATGAGCAGCAGCTCCAGGGGTCAGAGGTCAGCTCACTTCCCATAAGTCCACGTTAACATTTGTTTCATTTTTAAAACCTGTAGTCTTTTACTGACGCTGACTCAAGTGACATCACTCGAGGTCATTTATCACACAGGAAGTGTGAAGGAGACACTAAAGGTTTTAAGCGACGCCGCAGCATCCGTGCACAGACTTTTATTTGTAAAATCTGTGTCAACATGAAAATGACGTCAGCGGGACAGAGACGACACTCGCGACTGATCGTTAGAGCAGGAGACAAAACCTGCTTATTGTTCAGTTGGCAGCTCAACAACTAACACGGCGACTGCTGAGTGTTTGGCTGCAGCCCAGAGACGCTGCTGATGGAAACTGTAGACGGTCAGATCCATTATTCATCTGCCGCCCCAGGACAGATCATTTGTTTCTGACTACAGATACAGGTCACACATGAGTGCATGAACACACACACACACACACACACACACACACACACACAAAGCTGTCAGAGAGCTGTTCGGTCTTATCATGGTTCAGTGCAGTGAAGCTGCTGTTGGATGATTCAGACCAGAGACGCTGCAGTTAAAAGTTAAAACCGTGACCACACACACACAGAAGTGAGTGTGTTGACTGACTGGAGGAGTCCGACCTGTTCGATTCACTACCTCAGACTTTTACAGTCTTCACGTTAAGTGATGTGATCGTACATTTTTTTTCCCATGATGTCAGTGGTGCTGGTGCGAAAACTCATGGTTTCCATTCAGCTTCTCTCTCCTGAAAGAAGCACAGCGATCAGAGGAGTGAGACACTTCTTGTCTCACGCTGATGCAGAAAAAGCTGAACATGCATTTATCTCGTCGGCTGGTTCATTGCAAACTGTCGACAGCTAATACAAAACTGTTTTTGTGTTTGCTTTGTATTTGTAAGTTATTCTGCTTTTTTAAAGGCCAGGAGATTTTTCTGCTCAGCACTACATCAGGTGACTCACTGTGATCATGTCCTTTTTGCTCCTGCCGTCTGTTTTCCTGCCTTCGTTCCTGGCGTGCTCATGTGAAATCATCCTCTCAGCGGCTGCTTCTTTCATGTTTCGTCCTTTTAGGGCTGACGGACTCGGGCCTGTAGATAATCCACAGCTTTTGTTCTTTGCCATTTATAGTTAAAAGGGAAAGATGAGAGTGGCTGATCGATGAAGAGAACTTCAACCCCGAGGCCTCTGTTCGGCTGATGAGTTCGGTTTTCCACAGTGTGTCGACGCTGCCAGCAGCAGTTCGGAGGGGTTTTTAGGTAGAACTGACATTTCATTTGTCTAATGCCTGCAGCTCTGTGACGAGGCCTTTGATTTCCTGTTGGTGGTCTTAATGTGGAGTTTTTATGGACGTTCTGCTGTGTATGAATCTGGCAGGAGCACTTTGATGAATCACTGTCTGAGACTCACAACGGTCAAACTCTGCTTCGCCACCAATATAGATTCACAGCCAGTTTGCACATGTTGTCTTTTGCTGCCCTTGAATCAAAATAGATTTTTACCTACAAAAATATTCTTACTATATATTTGCACTGTAATGTGTTACAAAAAAAGAGAAACTAGAGCAGGAAGTTCAGAAACAGAGATGTTGAGAAAACATGGTTTGATGTTTGAAGACAAACATATTTAAGTTGTGAAACTGATTTTCTGTGTTTTCATGCTGATTAATCTTCGTCGCGGCTCTAACTTCCTCTGTTTGGAGAAGCTAAAAGGTTTCTTGAGTCCAGTCCAGCTGAACTAGTTAATTTAATCTGATCTTAATCTAGAATTTAAAACCTTGGTTGCTGCTCTGGCAGATTTTTTTGTTGAGCAACAAATTCTCCGAACTAAATTACAAACTATTGCAATGACTTTACCACCTCCCAAAACCATCCGTATCAGCAGGATGACTGTGAAGATCGGTGGCTTCAAACATGACCGTTACAACAATGGTTCATTTGTCGTCTGATCTGCCAACTGTATGTTTGGTTTAAGTTTGGACACTAAAACTACAAAAACTACTGACTGTTGGTAGGAAACAGGAAACTGTGGAGGACACTTGGTTGACCCGTCCATCCCTGCCGACCTCCTGCAGATGAGATGTTGGCTCATGGGGAGGATTCGTCCTCTGCTCCTGAAGGAGTGTTTGGCCTCACAGTTGCTGACAGGAAGGGTCAAACAGTCTAAAGGCAATAAATGTCTCTTAATTCATTGTACAGGTCTCCATCACCTGGATGTGAGAAGAAAAACAACCCTGATAGCAGATAAAATCATGCAGCAGGACTTGTACAGTAGCTCCAGTGGACATGTTATGACAGCAGAGGTTTTCTGCTCAGCGGGTTTTCTCTGTCAGTCTGCTGACAGATGAAGCCTGCGGTCCGACCTCTGAAGTGTAAAACACTCCAGCTGTTCAGGCTCAGCGTCCCATTCGCCGGGCTTAGAAGCTTCAGGTTATATTTCTGCCCTGAGCTCAGTCTGCCAGGCAGCGCTTGCTCGCTCACCTCCTTCACTTGGACTGACAGACCTGAACTAACCCGAAATCCTAACAATCCACACAATATCCTGAAGCATTTCACTGCTGGATCCTCTTGGCTGCCTGCAAGTCTCGACTCAGGTAAAGTTCACACGAGTTCAGAAAATAATATTAGATATAAGAAAAATGATAAAGGGCCAGATCCCACATGGTTGTATGGCTCTGTCAGTCTGTCCGTCCATGTACGAAGCTGCCTTTCACCTCGTCCCTTTGGGTTTTACGGTTAAGAGACAATCTTATCAATCCTAAACATCATTTGATAAAAATGATCAATATGTTTCTTTGGTTGACTTGAAAATAACGTTTGTTAAACTTCTTGTTACAACCCCTGACATGTTTCACTGCCGCTCCTGTGTCGACTGAAAGTAAATTGTAAGGGAGGACACGTCAGCTGTCGGTCAGGACGAAATGAAACACGACAAACCAAAAGTGAAACTGACCGAACTGAACAAAATACTGATTCAGTCTGATTGTCAGGTCAGTAAAGTTTTCATACAGTTCATAAGTTCAAGTCTCTGCGCTGATTTTCAAACTTCCTGGAATGAAGGAAATTAAACTAGTTGTGTTTGGAGTATTTGTCGTTGAAGAGCTAAAACCAGCCAAACCACACCAGCGTGATCCTTAAAGAACAGCCCAGACTGTCCCCAGATTAACCTGCCACAGCCTCCAGTCTGAGTCGGAGTATTACTCCAACTGCTCCACCCTCCCACCACCCTCGCCCCCCTGGCATCAGGAGAGGGGCAGGGATTCGCCGGATGCGTCGGGGGGGCCGTCACACATTCTGGCGCGGGCGCCGGTTCTCACCCCCGCAGCCTGTGGACGTCCCGGCTCTCCCAGGACTCGCTAATCCTCTTATTCAGCGTCCGGCTGGAGGCTGCGGGGCTCCCACAGACCGGAGCGCCGAGCCGGCCACTCTCCGCTGAATAAACACACTGACACAGTTGTGGTCTTTTTCTCTCCGTACAGACGCTGAGCAAGAGTTCTCCATAGAATCTATTCTCCTCATTCACTCTTTTCCAGTAGAACATAAGCATGGACCCTCCTGCTTTCTGTCCTCAACCTGAATCACCCCCCTCCATCTTCACTTCCTCCTCTCCGTTCATCTCAAATCAGCTTTGCTCTCTTCTTGCTCCTAATTTCACAAATCTTTTTCTCTTCTAAACACTTGTTTTTATTTCTCCAGTAATTCCAGATCATTACAACAAGAGCTGGAATTTTACCTCAGAAAAAAGCATCAAACACCGACCATGTTGTTCATCATTTCATCCTCAGGCCAAAGATGAGCCTTGAAAAATGTTATTTACCTTGAATTTTGTTTCCCCATCGACAATGAACTGATTTCTAATGAAGTAGGTCATCAGTTCCTAAGACACAAGTTCAATCTGAAATAAATAGATGTTATGAAAACATAAACCCAAGATATGAACCCAATACATTTGAAAAACTCAAATAAAAAATCTTAAAGTAGGTCATGAGTAGAGGTGATAACATGCTCACATGTGCCGGTGCAGCTGAGGATGATGGGAATGTGATCAGTGTTGCAGGTATTAGGTCATAAAGCAAAGTATTAAAATGAAAACTTCGACCTGATAATGATGCAAGAGGAAAAATCATAGGGCTCAACCTCTGGGGACCATGAATGTCTGCACATTTCGTGGTCATCCATCCAGGAGGAGGCAGTGTTTGATTTCCTGTGCAATAGCTGTGATGTTTCTGTTGTTAAGGTTGAGAGACTGGAGGTCTGATATCTCACAGGAACAACTGAATCATCAGCGTGTTTTCGTGTTGTGGCTGTAATGAACCCTGTGGCCTGTAGGGGGACTCTTTGATTTGGTGCAGTTTTATCATTTCCTGTCTGACACAGGTCCTCTGTGACAGACTCAGCAGGTGTTTTCTTTGTAGTTCCTGACACAAAAGGTTTCCAGGCCAACTCGTGTGTCGGGTGTCGTCAGGACGTCGGTGTGGTCTGAAAGCAAACCTGCAGCGTTTGATGTGCAGGATGAGTCGTGTTCGTCCTGCACGGAGACGACCAGACGCGATGGAGTGAAACAGGCAGCAGATGAACAGTCGATGTCCTCTGAAGTTACACCGCTGCCTTTTGTTAATGCACGAGTTTCTTTTGACCTGAGAGTTTAACATCAAAGCCCCTGAAATGACATTGAGATTTAAATTGTCTCCTCAGTTTGACGCATGTTTGCTTTAAACACAGTATTTGGCACTTAACAGTTTAAGGTCGGACACAGAACAACAGCCAGAGGTTCGAGCAAATAAAAAAATGTAAAGAAAATATGTAAATGGACTAAAAAAATGTCTTTAAATATGTAGCATCCATGATAATTGTTTTCATAATCTGAAGAAAGAACAATCCAGAACAGTATTGTATGAATTTTGGTCAAACATAGAATAAAGAATTTACTGACATGGCTTCAGGCAACAAATGTGTTTTTGCAGACTGTTTTTGATTTGATATCATGAAAATAATTGACTGGTTGATTTCACTCGGTTTCAGACGTCATCGCAGCTTCTGTTTGTCTCTGTTGTCTCAGTGTCTTAACTGTTGGACATGATTTGAAGTAACACGATCAAACTTCACGAAAGAACACACTTTGTTTGGTTGTAAAGTTTTTTTTAATCTCCGGCTTCGATCTGCAGAGATGTTTATGTGAATGTGAAGATAATTGTAGTTTCAGCTGATGAATTCAGCCTGTTCCCAAAGCTGGTTCTTACAGTGTTGAGCTGCAGGGTCTCGCTGGTTTGGTCATCGTACAGTTCAGGAGATTAAGAGGTCACCTGAAGCGTTCGGGTCGCTGCACGTCGATGCCGCTCGGTGTGGACGAGAGCCAGAGCTCAGAGGAGAGAGATGAGCTCAGACGATAATCATGTTGATACTGATGGAGGGAGAGAGGCCTCCACCTGACTGCACACACACACACACACACACACACACACACACACGTATATAAAGGTGTTAGTTTAATTGTGAGGCCCAAATTAAAACTTCTAAAAAATAGTGAAAACTGAATAGAACAATGTCATTTCGGGAGATTTTTCTTGTAAACTTGCTGCACGCAGTAATGGAGCCCTGTGATGAGCCGTTCAGGGAGCAGACAGGTGTTTCATGTCAGAGCTGCTGTTTACACTGTCTGCTTTCCACTTCCACCTTAACAGACACGGAGCTCACAGCTTCCCGTCTGTCCCCGTGACCTTGCAGCAGTCAGGTGGGTCAGGACAGAGTCAGGTGGGTCAGGACAGAGTCGTGGTTGGTTTCCAGCCGGCCGAGCGCCGTGGGTCGGTCGGTCGCTCTGTGCACCTGTAAATATCTCGACAGCTGAACGATGGATGTGAAATCTTTCACAGTGATCCCTCGTTAACCCATACAGGCGAATGAATAATTGACTTCAGCTGCATTCAGACATCCATTCTGAGGAAAAGCTGCGGTGCAGACAGAGGTCAAGGTCGTCTTTTAGGCTTAGATATGAAAATGTGGCTCAGCAAGCTTTCGCTTCCTGCAGACTTTGTGAACAAAGCACGAGCTGGACGAGTTTAACAGGCTCACTTTGTAATGTTTGTGCATCGCAAACAAAGAACTCGATGAATGAAGGATGTTTTGCTGCCGTTTCGTATTTACTAGTTAACAGTAGCTAATTATTGTCTGGAGAAATTCACTGGTGTTGGAATGTTTTCTTGCATGTTACTTAATGCACGATTTGTGACTCAATCGACAAACTTCGATCATTTCTGTTTGTTTTTATTGCCTCTCTTGACAAACACTTCAGACAGTTGCATCCTAAAATAACACCTTTCATATTTTCACTCCATATCTTGTGTAAAAGGAGAAACTTTTGATCATTCGTGATCTTCATTTGCAGATGATTTAAGTTTCAGTCCCGTCTGTCCAGTGTTGGCTGAGCTGTTTGTCTGTGGACTAAAGAGGTGATAACGATGTGGAAACGTCCTCGCTTCACTGCGGCGGAAATGAGAGCTGCTTCTTGTTACTCGAACTTCTCACCTCTGACCTTTAAACCAGAGGTCGTGACCCCGCTGCGTCTGCGTGTTGGAGTCAGTGATTAAGTGAAAGCAGTCGAGTGAATAACACCAGAGCGGCTCGACTGCAAAGAAACACCAGGACAAGACAAACGGCGTCGCTTCTTCCTGCCGACCTGATTGTTTCTTTATTGCTGCTTTCTGAAGGAAGTGATCAGGAGCTGTAACACAGTACTGCAGTAAATCACATTTGCTCCCTACATATGGTCATGCAGTGATTCATGGGAAAGTGGCGGGGAGCAGGTTTCTGCCTCGTCGGGAGGTTTAGTTCCACTTTGGCGCTCCGTCAGTCTTTTATAGCTCAGAAACAGAAGTTCAGACTCTTCTCTGCTGGATTTCCATCGTGCTTCTACAGTTCAACCTTCTTTAGGTTTAAGGATTCAACTTTCTACACTTTAACTAAAATGAAATGGATGAATGCATCATCCTGTGATGTTCCACCAGACCAGAGCAAGAAAGGCTGCAGAATGTTTTCCCTGAACTGAGTCTCACAGGCAGATCTGGTGTACAAAGACCAACAAGCAGAAGTTGTACATGAGAGCAGTTAAAACATTGTTCACGTCAAGCAGGACCAGTCCCTTATGTGAAACACAGACCTCCTGTGATTGATGAACAAGCCTGATTCCAGGAAAGTTGGGACGCTCTCGAAAACATAAATAGAAACAGAATCATTCACAAACAAACTGTGTTTTCTGAAGTTGTTCCTGAGTCCATGTATTAATCTCCTTTATCCAACCATGTGTTCTCAAAGTGTTGAACCTCTCTCCGTCCTCACTGTGAACGACTGAGTCTTTCCAGGATGAACCTTTCAGACCCAATCATGATCCTATCACCTGTTACCAATGAACCTGTTTACCTGTGGAAGGATCCAAACAGGTGTTTTTGGATCAGTCCACAACTTTCACAGTCTTATTTATCAGTGGAATCATTTTGACACATGATTCTGTAGCAAATTTTATTTAAATAAGAAGAATCAAATATTGTGAGGAAAATTATGGTCAAAGTCAATCTCACATCTGAATCCATTCAGTAGCTGTTCTGGAGCTTTGGATCATATCACGTTACTCAATCTGAATAATTTATATAATCTGATCTTCAGTCTTTAAAAGCTTTAGGATTTCTTGTTGGTTTTTGGCACCACACTAAACATGGACATGAGGTTTAACACAAATATCAGCTGGTTTCTTCAAAGAACAGACCTTGTTGTCTTGCTTCTCAGTTGGGGAAAACGTTCGCTGATCTGAACCTTGTAGAAAGTCGTTCCATCTGCTTCTTCTGAACTTCTTCTGTTCATTCAAATCCACCCTGCAGGACGTTTTAATGCCCAATCTGATCCAAACTTTCAGAGTGATGGTGATCTCCTCTTGACTCATAAACACTTAATCTAATGCAGCTGCTCTGCTCTTAAAGCAGTGAGATTACCGGCTGCCCGCCCGCCTGCTGCTTCACATGAGAACTTCACGTCCTGTATGAAGGTTCATACTGAAGGACGTCTTCCCTCTGCAGCCCGTCAAACATGTAATCCTGGATTAGACCACTATCATCCAGAGCTCAGAGGGAATAAACAGCGCACAGCAGGAGGCCTCATCTCCTAATTTACCACAGACTAATACTGAACCGACAGCAAACAGGTCGGGACGTGAGGTTTAGTTTGGAAAGGAGGCTGTAAAGACTCAGAGGGATTTCTGATGTGAGTGTCTTGGTTTGAAGGTTGTGACTGACTGAATTGAGGTTCGTGTGGATTCGTGTGTTGATTTGTTGACCCTCCGTGTGTCTGTAGACCGTGTTGAACCTGGCTGCAGGGATTTGATCCTGTCCAACACTGATGTCAGGTGATGACTTCTGGCTCAAGTGGTTCATTTTCTTTTGATCAATCAATCAACTATCAATCGTATCAATCGTGATATAGTGATCTTTTATAATATATCTTTTTTATATCTGAAAGCAACAAACAGTAGATTGCAGGAGCCCGGGATGGAACCACCAACCTTCTGATTGGTGGACAACCGCTCTACCTCCTGAGCTCCCGAGCTACAGCCGCCCATTTGCTAATTAAAAGTCAGGAGAGTCATTAGTTTTGCAGGTGATGATAATTAAATGATGCGGTGCAGGTGACGGCAGTTTGCCCTTCAGTGTGACTGACAGGCAAATTACTCATGATGTTCCTGGGAAATCAAACCCTTCTCATCTTTTTGCTTTACCTGCCAAGAAAGAAAAAGAGACACGATTGTTTATTTTTATGGCTGATGTCTTTTATGAACCTTGGCAGTTTTCCATAAAGTGTTTTTCTACTTCATTTATTAATTTATGAGGATGACGAACAGCCAGCTGGCTACTTTTCACCTGCGGTGCTGAGACGAGATGTTTCGAAAGCAACGAGGTGATTGGTTTAAATTTACAGACAGAAAACAACAAGACATCATAAGGACAGAAACGCAGTAAACAAATGTAATGTAGAAAGGTGCTGATAGGTCTGAAAAAACTTGACATCCAAAAGCTGAACATCCCTTTAGGCAGCGTTCACTGTCATGATCGGATGCCTGAGGAAAACCACAGAGCAAAGACAAGAGCGTGTTTTTTCTGGAGGAAATTCCATCAATGAGTCCATCAGTGTTGTGACTGCATGTAAACACACACCTCATCTTGTCACTTTATTTCCTCCCTGGGTCATGTGACCTCTGCTCTCTGTTTCCCTGACGGCCCCTCAGGACGGCGACTTTACTTCATTAACGTGACAGATGCCTGGACGGCCGCTCGGGTTAATGATGTCACCTCCTGACATCACACCACGCTGGACCTCATTACATGACTGAGAGTCCGAGTGAACGGTGGTGATCGGAGAGGAAGGTGGTAAAGCAGCGGATAAAGCATCAGTCTCCCCTCATGTTCTTTCCACTGGTACATAAGGACATGAAATATCAACTTGACTGACATAAGAAGAAGTGAAGTTATGTCCTGAGACCTGAACCTGTTGTGAAAATACTGTGTTGACTTTGTAATGGTTGAGCAAAGTTGGGGTTTTCCCCATTCCCTTCAATACAGTCAGTTTTCTAGTGGCTATTAGAGGAACTGCGACTGAAGAGACGTCAGTGTTGTCTTGAACACTCCGGTGATTTTTGGTTTGACTCTGTTGTGTGGCTCAAAATGGGCTGGAACTGGTTTTACATTCTGTTGGACCAACGTGACAAACCAGTACAGTTTGATCCATAATGGCTTCGGCCGCTGCTTTAATCCGTCCAAAAGATCTTTACCACAACAGCCTTTTCATAACAGGAGGAGCTAAAAGGGAATGAAGCCATGTTTCATTTCATTTGTTAACGTGTTTGAAAAGTCAGACATCAGTTGTGTGAAAACTCTGTAATAACGAGGATGAAAATGATATTTGATCAGATGCTTTTTTAAAAGTCAGTTTCACTTCAAAGAGAGATCGTCCACAACAGGATCCTCTGTTTGAAGAGTCTGATGTTGAGTTTTTGTTGGTGCTGGATTTCATTGTATTGAGAAGTGGAAGCTTATGGGTTCTGAAATGCCAGTTAACATCAACACGGACATGTTGATAGCAGAGTTTGAGAGGCGATAACATATGAACCAAGTGCGTAGATGTAAGATTTAAAGAGTAACGTGAGGAGGCGTCGGCAGCTGAGCTTTGAACCACAGAGGAATTCACAGAATACAAACCAAATACAAACTCAACATGACAAACAAGGTCCTTTTAAAGTTAAGTAAGTGACTCATTGATCCTCTTTGTGTTTCAGCCTGTGGCTGTTTTCAGCTGCTGGATAGTTAAAAGCAAGTGTTGGTTTTTGTAGGTTTGTGTGGCAGCTGCTCAGTGCAACCTTCACCAGCTTCATTGTATTTGACAAGAAATCAAAAAAATGCAAACCAGTTGTAACACACCGGCAGTCACACCGTAAAACCCATCTAAGTCCAACCCACTAATCAATCTGTCAGTGCAGGAATTTAAAAGGACATTTGTCTCACTTCATTAATCCTGTAAAACTTTTTATGGCTTTGCAGCATCCAGCTGCAGAGTTCAGCTCAAGTTACAGGTCTTTAAGGAAAGAAATAGACATGTAGATTGAATGAAAATTGACTAATTAACATCTGAACTTTTGAAGTAGTTTTAAAAAGAAAAAACAAATGTGAGAATATGAAAAATCTTTGTATGTAAATGATTCAGTTCGACTGCCCAAATAAATTCTTTTCAAAGGAGATACGTCAGATGCACTGACGGATGAAACTGTAAGAAAATGTGATGTTGTAGTGAACAGGTTTTCCTGCAGAGACATTAGTTTAAATATACAGACAACATCCAAAATAACCATCTCTCTCTCTCTGTCTTGCAGCTGAAGGATACGCATACAGGAATCAACGCAAGTTCTCAGAAGACATCGACTGGTCGTACGCAGGTGAGTCACACAGCAGCAGTTTATGTAACAATCCGACGCGTCGTCACACTGAACAGACAGAAAAGGTCAGTGACTCACAGACTCACACAGACGACTGTCGTACCTGCGACACGTGCATGCACTCATAGAACTGGAGTTACATCCAGTAGTTTTACAGTCACCAAACCACTCGGTTAGTTTCAGGAAAACATGAAGGTTTGGGTTAAACCTTGACGACTGATACAGCTGTTTTTCTGGACGATGTTTGTCACAATCACAGGTGACAAAATGAAAGTGCTGGAAGTGGCTTCATTGCAAAGACTAGAATGCAAACAGAGTCAACGCCAACAGATGAAGTTCACCTGCACGTTTACCAGACTGCAGTAACGTCCTGTCAGTCATCGGGACCATTGAGAGATTTCAGGGACTTAAAGGTTCGGTTTGTTTTGATGCTGTTCTCACCGACACTTTGCTCATTCTGCTGTTGAACAGATGTGTGTGTGTTGAGAGGAAGGAAAAGGTAGAATGAAGTTTGATGTTCAGTCTGTACATCAGTTAGCTGCTTGCTGCCAGAGCTGAGACCAAGGTGATTAATGTTTGCTTCACTTCCTGCTAAAAGGTCTGAGACAAGGTGAAAACTCAGTGATGAGTTTATAGAGAGTTCATGAATTTTGAAATGAATCTTAAACAGGAAACCATCCATAGAGCTAATGTAAAGGTAAAAGTTACCGGTCCGTTAGGAATACGTTTCTGGATTTAGGTCGGCTACAGGTTCAGGTCCTGAATGCACCAGCAGTTGAATGTGTAGATAAAAGGGTGATGTTTGCAGTGACGTTCTCTCCATGTTATTGAGACTTTTTGTCCCTCCATACCTTCCATAGCCTTCAGTCTGAATCTGGAACCTGCTGGTTGAATAGACTCTCTCTGCTCTTTGATGTGAACAGACGGGAGCTTTAACGAGTGTTTGCTTTTCTAAGCTCTGCGGCACAGTGATGCCTTTATTGTGAAAGAACCACAGAGGTGAACCACAGATATGCAGGAGAGATGTTGACGTCTGATTTGTTGAGGCAGGTTCACACTAGGCCGACTGTGTTCTTCAGATGTTATCAGTGAGGAGACGCACGATAAGGACAAAAGTATGTGGACAGGCTTAAGTGTGTTTCTCTGCAGCAGGTTCATCATCCGGTGGAAAGCCTGAAAGCAGAAGAGTTTCAGTTTAAGATTAAAATGGAGCTTGGACGTCGGGACGACACAGGATGAAGCAGCCGAAGTGTCAAAAAGATTCAAAGCCACAGCTGAACAGCAACTTGCATGAAAAGTGAAAGAAATATTTCTCCTCTTAAAACACACAGTTTACCGGCTGGCTCTTAATCCAAACTGAGTTCAAACTAACAGAACGTTTGGGAAGTTTAACTTTTCAATGATACCAAACCAAAATAAAATGATGCAGCAGACGTCTTGACGTTTTCCGTTTGGTGGAACGGTGCAGCCATGAGGAAAGTTGACTTGGAGGTTTTAATATTTCATTCAGTGTAAACTTCATATAGCTTCAAAGAGGAGCTGCAACAACACGATCCTGAATAATATACAGTTCGTGTTAGATTGACGTAATGTGGAAACTAATTCTCACTTTATAGCTGCTTCAGAGGAAAGTGAAGGTAAATATTTGAAGTTCAAGACGTGACTTTACATTTATGATCCTTTTAAAAACACAATAAAGAAGAAAGTCGGTTAAGCTACGAGAGAAGCTTCATATTAAAGAAAAAATCTTCCTTTAAATCTCTCAGAACTCACTTTTATTACCTTTCATGATAGTCTTTTGTTCCTCCTGTCACAACTTGTTCGAAACATGTTGCTGCCATCAAATTCAGAATAAACAGATATTTACGGAAGTCAGTGAAGCTTTGGTCGATCCTCACGACGTCCGGGGGCTGCTTGAAGGTTCAGACTTTGTTTTGAGTTTAGGTTTGGATCAGGCGTTTAGTTGTGGTGGTTAAAGTTCGGGCTAAGGGGCTAAGGAATGCATTACATCAGTGAGAGTCCTCACAAGTATAGAAGTACAAGTGTGTGTGTGTGTGTGTGTGTGTGTGTGTGTGCACGCTCCATTGACATGCTAATATCCGTCCTGACCCAGAAGCCTGTCTGACCTGGTTGGGCTCTTTGTCCTCGAGAGGAAGAAGCTCTCACAGCCAATCAGAGTGAGGACCCAGAGTCATGTGACCGCTGGCGTACCTGCTAATAAACACAACACCAGCTGGCTGAAACTACGCTCCCAACACATAATTAGCAGGAAAGAGTGGAAAAGCTGCAAACATCTGCGAGATAACCGAGACAGTTCATCAGCTGAACATCTGGGTTTGTTTTCTGCTGAAGAATCAGAGGAAAAAGAATCTTAAATAACTGATCAATTAAAACTTGTATTCAGTTCAACTCGTCTGCTGCGTCAGGTTTGTAGTTACATGTTTATCGCTGCAGGTCGAGGATGATTACTGGTCTTGAATAAAGCTGTTGTCGACACAGCTCTCATTATCTATTCTAACACTCAATGCGTCTAATCACAACCTGTAATTTAGACATTTTAACCTTTGTTGTAACGTGGAAAAAGGTTTGTCCTCATTGACGTCCGGCTGAGAACAGGTTTCAATAAGCTCATGATAATAATGATGATGATGAGGCCGAGGCCACTCCTGACGACTAAAGCATGACAGATGTTTTTGTGCTTCAGTTCAGACAAATCAGACGCTGACGTGAAGCAGGAGACAGGATGTGTCGACTGTTCGCTCAGGTCTCTGGTGTCAGACTCCATTTACACTCGGTCAGATATCAAAGTGTACGTACGTCCAAGAAGCATTTGAGGAGAAATCCAGTTTTTCAAATCATCAGGAGCTGGAGACAAAATCTAAAGGTGTAAATGCATCCGTCTCTCCAACATGAATAAATCATCTTTACTCTTACAGTGTAACGACGTTCACAAACTCACTCACAAATTGCCAACAGTCCAAAACCTCCATTTACTGTCAGAAATGAGGAATAAAGCCAGTGAAACCAGCAAATGTTTGACGCTTGTTGGAAGAAAAACATTTAATCGATTATCAGAATATTTGGTGATTGCATTTCGTTGACAGTGAATATAATCCAGGCAGCAAAGAACGTGTTCAGCTGAACGATGTAGCAGCAGATAAACATACTGAAGTCGTGTTTGACTGTGTTGGTCTTCACTCCAGCTGCAGCTCCTCAGTCGGACTCTGCCGGTCTCAGAGATGATGTCGTCCACTGAGTGAAGACAGTAAGTCTGAGCAGATGTGGACAAATGGACGTGTTGTCCTCTAACGCTCGTAACTCGCAGCAGCTGGATTTATGAGAGCGTTTCTGCTCAAAGCTCACGAGCTGCTCACATTATTTTTACAATCAAAGTGAAGGCCTGAGGTTGTGGATCCGTCTGACGTGAATATAATCTGCTGGACTAAGTGTGTTTGGCTCCTCTTGGGATGCAGCTGACACACACACACATGTGAATTAGCAGCTCTGTGAGGGATGGTGTGTATTCGTGGCTGTAACACTGTTCGTCCTGTGTTTATGCCGACCTTCACGTCGGCCTGCTCTTTGTGTTTGACAGCGAAGAGGAAACCTGATGCTGAACTCTTTCTGTGGAGCAGCAGCCGTTCGCAGAGCGCCGCAGGCTGTGTTTGAGCAACGTCTGCTTGAACATTGAAAATATTGAACTTTGACCTTATGAAGGCTGGAAGAGTGAAAAGTGTGAGCTGATATTACAGGTAACGGCAGAGAGAACAGAGCAGCTGGAGGTTATTAGCTCGTGGAAGTGGTCGGTGTGATGAAAGACAGACGACTGCACTTCATCAGTTTGTCCCACTAATGAAGGGATGAATGAACTGTGCTGTGAAATAATGCAAACGTAACAGATTTATTTGATCCATCATCAACCTACTGTTTCAGTTTAATCCACTAAATTCCCATAAAGAGAAAAGTTGATTGAAAAGTTGAAGTCGCCGGTTTGTGTGTTTCCTCGTGTCGACATGAGAGTGATTAACTTGTGTATCAGAGATCTCTGCGGGGAGCTCGGAGGTCAGAGGTCGGACCGGACACTTTGGCTCGAGCTCCTGAGCTGCACACAGCTGAACATGAACGTCAAAATGAAGCAAACAGAGTCGAGGGTCACAGAAGGTCAATAAACCCATGAATACAGACTAAAACTTCAGACACATCTATTGGTGGGAAATAAAAACCAAACATACCGTGATAATACGAAAACAAAGCTTCAGTGCTCCTTGTCATGTGTCCCCGTCCTTGTCGTGTCCTCAAGGATCAACAGACACCTGAAATGTCCCTCGGATAGAAAATCAAAGACAAAAAGCATTTATTTATTTATAAAAAAACAAACTATTTAATACAAAAACCCGTCAGATTCACATTTTACTTTCTGATCTCATCTTTCTGAACGTTTGTCTTCTGGGTTTGATTTTCTGACTCCAGATGCAGTTTTTGTCAGATGCTTAACTCTAAACCCTCTGATGCAGCTTGTGTGTCTCTGCCCTCCAGGAACATTAAACCAAAACAACTGGGCCAAGAAGTTTCCGTCCTGCAGCAACGCCAAGCAGTCGCCCATCAACATCGAGGAGAACCTGGCTCAGGTGAAGCTGCAGTACCAGAAACTGAGCTTTGACGGCTGGGAGAGCCTGACCGCCGAGCGGACCACCATCAAGAACGATGGCAAGACAGGTGAGAGCCGTCACCTGCATTTAGCAGCTGGAGAGCCTGATGTTTCCCTCAGGACGTGGTGGAGACCAAACGCAGAGCTAAAAGAGAGACGTTCGTCAGATGGACTCAAACTCGACTCCAATGGGACGATCGTGTTTCTCTGTGTCTGCTGGATGTGGAAGTCAGCAGCTGCTTGCTGACGTCAGAGCCACGTTTGCTTTATAAGATGTCAGTGAACGATGTGAAAGTGTCTCGTTAGTTCTTTAGTACACATGGTTTCATCATGGCCTCGTTGCTGCAGCTCTCGTATCATCTGAGGCTTTTTAGTATTCATTTATTTACTGGCTTTGCAGAGTTGACAGTTTCTTTTTGTGCAGAAGATTTTCTTGAATTTAACATCAACCTTTTAGGATTTGAGGATGAAACTTGCCGCTTGGATAAATCTTGCACATTGACCTTCTGAAACAGTTCTTTTAGCATTATTTATTCTTAGTAAATAATTAAATGAAAGAAGATAATTCTCCCTGTTGCTGTAAAACTCAGATATTCTGGTCACAGCCTTTTTTTAAAGCTAAGTGACTGTGAGATTAAAATCCACCGTCAATCTAACACCATCTCTTCCCTTAGTTCCTTTCTCACACTTCTTCCTCTCCGTCCTTCTGTTTTTCTAATGATGGTTTCTCCCAGATAGATTCGACCGATAGGGCCTTTTCTCATACGCTGGTGTCCTATTGTAAAGGATACTGTTACCAGTTTCTCATTTGACAGCATCGAGAGCCTTTCATATATTTCCTCTCTCTAAGTGGTGTGAAACACAATAACCTACAGTGTGCATTCAAGGCAATTGTTAAGTGAAATTGTAGACAAGAGGGATCCCGCCTCGCCTTTCGAAAAGCTCCAAACGGACGAGTCCAGCGCTTCTTAGCAACGGGACCCTCAGCGAAATAAGAAGCACTCTGTTGTAGTTGTTGTTCGTCCGCCAGCTGCACCAAAAGCCTTTTATAAATGGAGATGTTTGGTGGACAATCTGAGCACGATTCAGGCCGACAGTACTTAAACCTGTTTTTATCAGCCCACAAATGGGCCCAGTGTAGGTTCAAGGCGCAGACTGCATCCGTACACTGTCTCTGAAAGCTGCGGGGCCGTCGGGACCGGACTGAGCCACGAATGGAAAACTTCAGCGTCAGAGGAGGCGGCGATGGACGGAGCGTATGGATCGACTCGGCCTTCAACACAGAGCAAACAAACTTTTCAACAGGAATGAATCAGCAGCAAGTTCATTCAATATTTGTCCTGCCTCGAGGGGAAATGAGATTTTAGACACGGTCAAAAAAAAAACATAATAGAGCGTAAGACACACACAGAGACAACAGAGAGGACATGAATGAGGGACAGACAGATAAAAGTGGCGGAAAGAATAAAAACATAGCAAAAGCAAACAGAGTGTCGAGAGCTTGAGTGTTTGTGGATCCGTGTTTCAGCAAAGCCTGAATTTTGTCGGCACAATCACATGACAAATATGTTTTATCTGTACAAAACAATAGTCTCGTTCTGTTTTCGTGGTGTTGGACTGAGACACACAGGACAGACGATGAAAGGACTCCACCTTCATCAGAGCATCAAAGAAGGTTTCGATCCTCGAGGGGACCTTTTGTCAGCTCTAACAAAGAGCGACCTGAAGAAGATCCATTGTTGATCCAATAAATGTGTCAGTGGAGCTTTATGAGAAGCTCAGGCTCACATCTTTTGATCCCCTGTACTTTTATAATCCATTATTTCAATTCGAAGCTTTAAAAGCATCAGACAGATTCGATCTTGGTGGAAGTTTGTTCACAGATGATTTTAAAAAACCCATAAAACATCATGTCCGTGTCTTTTCTGTTTTCAGTGGCGGTCGACGTGGATGGAGAGTTTTACGTCAGCGGAGGGGGTCTCAGGTCAAAGTTCAAGGTCGGACGCATCACCTTCCACTGGGGGCGCTGCAACGCCTCTTCAGAGGGCTCCGAGCACAGTCTGGATGGAGTGAAATACCCTCTCGAGGTGAGATGTCTGACAGGATGTGACAGAGCAGGTCGGAAATGTTCTGGGTTCATGTTATTTACAGAGTTCTTTCAGTCTGTTGTTCAGATCTGTCACAAAGAGCTTCAATGTAAATATGAATATTCTGCTTTGTCTGACTTGTTTTTGTGTTGACTCCTGAGTTAAAAGCAGGATGGAAAGATCTGTAGGCGCTGAATGTTTCCCTCGACTGAAACACTGACTACATGAAGATTAATGTCAGAGATTAGATTCCTGTAAAAAAGACAGTGCTGGTTTTCATTATCTGACTTCACTTCAGATTGAAGACAATCATTGTCGATTTATTTTCTTATTTACCCCCATTTCTGTTATTGACGGTTTGAGCTTCTCTGTGATCTGAACAGGCAAAAACTCAAACATCAACAAGATTGTGCTCATATGCTTGAAAATAATCTTAAACGCGTCAACGTTTGAAACTGAACAAGCTGTTTTTCCCAGTCGTCATGGAAAACACACCAAAGAGCAGGTTGAAAACTGCTGTGACACCGGACTGAACTCGCTGGTCTTCATGTTTCTGTCTCCTCCCACAGATGCAGATCTACTGTTATGAGGCTCATCGCTTTGACTCTTTGGATGAAACCATCAAGGCCGGAGGCAGGATCACAGCACTCGCCGTGCTGTTCGAGGTGAAGCTTTACAAACAGTGACGTCCAGGTTTGTCCAGGGCTGTCCTGGTTTCAAGCTGGATGTCCTGAGTCAAACATGTGCATTCGACTCAAATAATAATCATTATATTATACTAACAGGCGTTTATCATGTTCCGTCCCACTCAGAGTTAGAATAAGATAAGATAAGATAAACCTTTATTCGTCCCACAGTGGGGAAATTTACAAATCATAAAAATAAAATCATGAACGAAGCAACACACATCTGAATCAAACACTGATATGTCTGAATGAAACTGTCGAGTCACAGAAAAACATCGTAGGCTGTAACGGCTCCTTCCTCCATCTTTCATAATACACCCTGCAACAAAAATGCTGCGTTCATGGCGTCCATGATGTTGGAAGGTTATCTTAAGGTAAGGAAAAAATTGTCCCCCATCCTGATGAAACCGCCTGTGGTGCGTTCACAACACACGCATGTGCTCATCATACATGAGCGTTCAGTTCACTTCAGGGTCCCGGTTTTGGGGGTTTGAGAATGTGCTCTCCCTGTTTTACGAGGCAGATGATGACGACGTACTCTGATAACACTGAGACACGTTTACAGGCTCATCTGTCAATCTGAGCTGCCAGCAAACCTCAACCCGACTGTTTTTGGAATCAGACTTAACATTTAGCTTCACTTTAACTCAGACTTCTAACACATGAAGCCCAGTTAACGCTGCTGTTCAGTGGACAGTTATCTTTGAGCTCATGATTTGGTTGTGTGTCGTAAGTTAACGGGAGTCTTGACTATAAACGTTATCTGAGGAGACATGTTCTTGTTTGAGTGGAACGTCTGACTTGAAAAGCTTATCTGAAATTCTAAAAGTTTTGAAGTACAGAATGACTCCATGCATGACTTTTTGTTGCAGATAAAAAAATCAGTACTGAGGGATTGAATCAAAGTGTTGCAGTGGTTTCACCAGTATCCTGTAGTGATACCTCAGCGAGTGCGTTTGGATTGATTCATAGTTTGGCTGAGGATCATTGTCTGTGTTTTCGCGCTCGGTGCCAGGGTTCGTTCAGAGCTCCGTGGTGTCTTTGTCTTTTCCTGCGCTTTGCTTTGTGCAGCCGTTTCGCCTCCGGCCGGTTTGGTGAGTTGGAGCCGAATGTAGGAAGGAAAATCAGAGAATGATCTGATGTGAGGCTGCAGGCTCTGTGTGGTTTGGGCTGCAGGTTGGGTGGAGAGCAAACTACCAGCCAACACAGAAACAGCCAGAGGATTTAGTTTCTGTGTTCTTCAAAGTCTGGACTTTTTTAACTTTCCAACATTGATGTTGAGGGTTGTCTGTGGCCACGTTGGTCGAGGCCAGCGTGATGTGAGCCAGAAGTCCTCGGCTTCAGTCATCTTATTTCCTTTCTTTTCCTTTTCTTGCTCCTTTGTGAAATAATGATGAAGCAAACTGTGCTATACTGTTTAACTGAACACTCACAGAAATGACAGTTCTTAGTCTCAGTAATGTTTACATGAGTAGCCTGAAGGTGTCACAGGCAGTGTGATGTGTTTCTGAGCTCGTCTCCTGTCAGACTGGTTCAGCTGATGATGAACGCCCACTCAGGTGTTTTGGATCCGACATCGAAGTGTGTTATCTCTTCACATGAAGTTTTACCTCTGGCCCGTCATTGTGCTGTAACGTCCAGGAATCCACATGACCCCACAGCATTTTCACCACAACCCACATCAATACTGACCAGGGATACGTTTACATTTGGCAAAGAGAAGCTCAACTAATTTGAAAAACTAGAAATTATGTTTGGATCAGAAAAAACACACAGTGAGTGACACACAAACAGGAAGTGTTGACGCTGACATTGGCAGAGGACCGAACAGTGAGCTGAGAGTAATGAACAGTTCAAACAGTTTGGTAAAAATAATGTTTAATAGATGGTTAAATTAACATGTAAACAGTTGAGATAATAAGTTAAAGCAGTGGATAACTTTTGATTTCAACATAATTGTTTGACATAGTTAATAGGTTTTAATAATATAAATGAATTGAATTGAATGAAGTCAAAAGAGCACATTTGATGGATTTGATGTCGGTCTGATCGATTCAAGATTGAAATTCAAGCTAAATGTTCCACCTTCATTTTCCTCTTCTGATGTTTATGTGATTCTTTCATGTTTTACATTTGCAGATGGTGATTTCTGACCTGAATGTTAAACCTGGTCTGTTAAACTCTGCAGGGTGTTTGATTATCAACCGTTTCCATCCATCAATAAAAAGTCAGACTCAGTTTGAGATACTGTCGGTTCTCTCTTGGCAGACGAGCGTCGAGGGGAACGTGAACTACGCTGCCATCGTAGACAGCATCATCAGCGTGAGCAGATTTGGTACGTCTCCTTCTTCTTCTGTTTCTTTTCTCGCCTCTTCTTCTGCCGTCGCTTATTTAAACCGTCTCTTCTGTCGACCAGGAAAGAGCGCCGAGGTTTCACCCTTCGCTCCGCGAGGTCTCCTGCCGAACTCCACCGAGAAATACTTCATCTACAACGGCTCTCTGACCACGCCGCCCTGCAGCGAGACCGTCGAGTGGATCGTCTTCAAGAACACAGTGGCCATCTCTGACGAACAGGTGAGGGACGTGGAGCCAGTATTTGAAGAGGTTACATTTCTGTTTGTAGTTTTTGTGTTGATTTTTACGGAGGCTGAGTTTTCTCTCTCAGAATATGGTCAGTTATTTGGAGTGAATCACAAACCTTCACGTGTGAATGCAGCGTTTCCCAGTGTCGAGTGTGATCAGTCAATCGTTGTCACCTGACAAGATGAAAGACAGATTTGCGTGATGCCTCCTTATTAATGAAGTTTCTTGTTGAGGATTTAAAATATTACCTCACTCATTAAAGAAATGACTTTTCCATCGTGAATTAGTGGGATTGTTTCCCCTGAATCTCTGACATCTGGGATCCATCAAACCTCCTACAAACCTCCTGTGCATGATTTACGTAAAGTCAGCACCTCTCTGAAAAGGTTTCGACATGATAACCTGCATGAAGGTAGAATTTACTGCAGCACCGTCACTGCTTTTAGACACGTCTTCCTAATAAACGCTGTCTTTCAGGCGGATTTTCATAGAAATGAATAGAAGCTGACTTTAAACTGAAAACCTCTCGGCGCTGATGTAAAGTATGTGCAGGGCTACAAACCCTGTCTAAACACCAGGGTGGCCCTTTAAAAACCAGACGTCAGCTTTTTTGTTCAAGATGAAAAGACGAGAAATGTCCGTAAACAACCTTTTAGAAACGTGTTCAAGGAGCTGAAAGGACGAATTATCATACCAGAGCTCAGGAAACACACAAGTGATGGGTGAGGCAGCGAGACAGCGGGATGTCAACAGTGTGTGTGTGTGTGTGTGTGTGTGTGTGTGTGTGTGTGTGTGTGTGTGTGTGAGTGTGTGTGTGTGTGTGTGTGTGTGTGTGTGTGAGTGAGTGAGTGAGAGAGAGAGACTGCCCTCGGGCTGCTGGTGATTGACAGCCATACAGACACAGCCATTACATGAAACAAATATTTGCTCTCAAAAGATCTTTACGGCATTTAAGACGAAACACACACACACACACACACACACACACACACACACACAAACATGTCAAAACACTCACAAAAGGTTTTCAACAGAAATGCTCTGCTGTGTCGTCTGCTGAGGCTCAGACGTCATTTTCCACCCACCCACACACACACACACACACACACACACACACTCATTCTTATATAAGTTCATGCTCTTCATCACATGCCTCTGTTAATTTCGTGTATTTTGCTGAGCCACACTAAACACTGTAAACCCTCTTCTGCCTTTATTCAAACATGACTTCAAACACATGAGCAGCGTCACCATCAAACAATTCAGGCTTAAAATGGAGCTGAATCTGTTTGTGTTCAGACCCAAAATCCACATCTTGTCCCTCAGCTGTGTGAAGAAGTGACGACTACACGAAATGTCCTCAGTCTCTGAAACCAGTGGTGGAGAGTAACTAAGTACATTTACTCAAGTACTCTACGTACAAACTCAAGGTACAAATTTGAGGTACTTGTACTTGCACTAAAATTCAGAAATATTCTACTTTTTTACTGCATTACATTTATTTCACAGCTATAGTTGTTAGTTTCTTTTCAGATTAAGTTTAATTTTATAAACTACGACACATTTTAAAGATTGAACCTTTCAACCTTTCTGTCTCGTGACAAAAACAACATCAGTGTCTAGTCGAGGCTCCTCGTCATGTTTCAGGTGTTTATGAGTTTGTGCAACACTGTTTTGTGTTATAATATATAATAATTAATCAATCAAAACCAAATAATTAGTCATCAGAGTTGAGGTGATGTTGACAGGTTCAGGTTTAGTTGGACCGTGCTCTCCGGCTGCTGCAGGTCTTCCAGGGTTTCCAGGTTTCTCCAGACCTCCGACGTGTCTCAGCTGGTCGACATTCCAGCTCCGGTCGAGCTGCCAGAACTTAATACTTTAAAGTCACGACTTTAGTAACCGCAAATGGCCTTAATGGGCTGTAAACTTTGCTGTAGTGTCGAGTGTGTGTGAGTCAGAGCGAGTGTTGTGTAACCAGAGTGACTCACCTGGACAGGTACGGAGGCAGCCGGCAGGTTAAAGGACTGATCCACATGATTCGTGGCTCCTTCACGCCCGTTCACTTCCTGCTGCTCATTTGGACTTTATGACTTTATTTTAGTGCTGAAAACGTCTGGAGTCGTCGTTTGTGTATTTTTATCGGATGAACAGACTAAATATGTTCTAAAGGTTTGACTCCCTGACGACGGCTCGACGCATCAGAGTTGAATTAATTCATTGCTTTAGTTGTGTATCGGTCAAACACTGAACACTCGGTTTGCAATGTGCTTTTCTCTGTTTGGTGTCTTTGTAAACTCAGTATTGTCTATATTGAATAATATATACAAAACACCAGATAATTGAAAAAAATCACTGCTCACAATACAGAATGAATTTGACATGAAATCTGAGGCCTCCTGCTTTTTGTTGCTGATTCAGGTTCCTGAGTTTCTAGTTAAGTTGATTCTAGTTAATGACTTTTCTCTCTGTTGTGTTGACCATCACTCTTTCTTTTATTGTTGTTCTTCCTATGTTATAACTCTTTTAGTCACAGATAACTGTGTTAATTACACAGAATAACTTCTGTTAGAGAATAACTTCCAACGCTGCTTCCTGACATTGTTTCTTCAGACAGAAATCTGAAATCACAGCTTTGCTCTGCTCCTCAGTTCAAAATGCATCACTGCTGAAATATCACGTAATCAATGTGGTTCCTATCAGACGGCCGGATGTTTTCCTTTCGTTCGTCCCATCGGCTCAGTCTGACTCACGGCTGTTATACAGAGAAACCTCACGCGGCTGTTGACATGTTGACGTGTTGACGTGTGTGTTTGTTGTTGCGCTTCCTGTGTTGCAGCTGGAGATGTTCTGCGAGGTGATGACGATGCAGCAGGCCGGATACGTGATGCTGATGGACTACCTGCAGAACAACTACAGGGAGCAGCAGCAGCAGTTCATGGGTCAGGTGTTCTCCTCCTACACCGGCACCGAGGAGGTCCTCACGCCAGGTACACGACCAAAATCTGGACTCTTTCGTCTGTGTGACTGTTACATATCAAAATTAGGGATACGGCTAATGATTATTCACACAATCGGTTCATCTCCTGTCAAATCTTTAGTCTACAAACTGTAAAAAACTGAAAAATGCTCATCACAATTTCTCAGAGCCCAAAGTGTCAAAGTCTTCAAATTGCTTCTTTTGTCCAACCAGTGAATACACTTTTAATTACAAATTGCACTTTTGTTTGAAAAATTACTAAAACAATTAATCAATCATCAGAATAGGTTTTGACAACGTAGAAGATTATGTGAATAAAAAGGACGATTTCTCTGATTCTGCTGCATCGATTTTGATCCTTGAGACAGTGCAACGTTAAATCGATGGAGTTTTCTTTTAAATATGTTTAAATTACACAAGCAGGTATTATTATGCTCTTCCAGAGAAAATTTGCTATATCCCATATCTTGTGCTGTTTTATTAATGTTGTACCTGTCTCACATTCATGTCCTCAGTGTGACCCCGAGTATGAGGAATCGCAGGTCAACGCTAATTAAATAAGGTCTAAATGAATCAGAGACAACTGGATCACAAGTGATGGGAAAAAATGACAGAGGGACAAGAATAGACGTCCAGTGACCCAGATGAAATGTCGGTGTCAGCAGCAGGAGGTCAATTTGGTTAAACATCGATTTTCACGCCACTGTGTGGTTTTATTCAATGATTAGTGATGAAGTGGTTTCGATCTGTGTTTTTTTTTGGGAGACCTTGTTCTGACATTAGAGACCACGGCATCATTTTTTATTTCTTTTTTGTACTTTCATTTATTTATAACTTAATTGTTTAACTCACAGTTTGACCCAGATGAGTCCTCTGTTTCTTCTTCTTGATGATAAAATGATAATATTAGAACATATCATTGACTTTTATGTATAAATCAACCCAACATGGGAACAAAAGGGAGAAAAACTCTGATCCGAGTGGGAAACACCAGCTCTTTTATTTTACCAGCAACAGGAAGTAGTACTGAGTACTGATTAGTTACATATCGAGGAGCTAAACGTGTAAATTTCTCTTTAGCTTCACTGTTAAAAAGCAAAATCACTGAGAAGAGCCATCAAGATGATATTGACAACATAACTTTGAAGAAGTCACTTCGTTTATAAAAGATGAGCTGTTCATTCTTAGTCCAAGCTGAAGTGACCAAAGTGTCTCATAGGTGTCAGAGATGTAACGTAGATTGATAATAATGATGATCTTTATTTATGAAGCACCATTTGTACAAAATGTGCAGATTAAAGATTAGCACAGTGTTTCAAACTTCATGTTAACAGGTGAGCGAAAGCTTCACTGAGGTTCATGCAGGAGTTCCTCCTGGCTCGCTCTGCCCTCTAGTGGTTGAAGCTTGACCCGATTGCAGTCTTTGGAACGTTCCTGTCTGACGGCTGGAAAAGTTGTTTTGCACATGTGATTTTATTGTCAGTCCCTCAAAGAGGATAAAGGTCAGAGGTCAAAGCCAGCCAGAGCTGGGGTTTAGGTTCAGCTCAGATGTTTGGATCCTCCTGTCTATTGTCATTGATCCTCAACCTCTTTTAATCCGTGTTAATCCACACAGTGTCTGTCATCTGCATTATCTCCACCTCTCTAATCTCAGCTCTGACCCAGAATCTCCTCCAGGAGGAGGTGACGCTTAAAAACACAGGAACTTCAAAAGCCTCCATCAAACTGATTTGACCTCTAACTGTTATTTGTGGTTATGGATGTTTTTGTACTTGCATCTCTGTTAACTGCTGCAGAGAAGCCGCCCGTCCTTCCTGGGTTCACATGAAATAAAAATAATTCTAATAATAAAGATAAAAATAAAAAGCAATTTAAAAGTCTTACAGTCTAAATTAAACACATAAAATGTATAACAGGAATATTAGTTGTTATTATTCTTATTTATTAGTCACCAATAATCACTTTCAGTCCAGTCACATACAAAACACCAGCTGTAACAACAGGTCCAGTGTTTCATCAGGATCAGAACAAACAAATCTCTGATGTGTTGTTTCTGTTATTGGATTGTTCTTTTGTTCTGCAGCATTTTCACCATGAGGTCGTGGTGTTTCCTTATTTAAGAACAATCTGTTAAAATAGGCCTGTTTTCACAGATTGGAATCAGAACTGGATCCTTCAGCTGAATGAGTTTCTCGTCTGTAGGTTTCTGTCCAGCTTTTCGCTCTGTAACCATCAGCACTTACTCGTGGGGCCGGGAGTCAAAGTGGTCGAGCAGTTGCATAAAATCTGATAATCTGAAAGAATATTTCCCAACGTTTTTTCATTGATTTATTCTCACCAGTGTGCAGTTCGGAGCCGGAGAACATCCAGGCGGCGCCGCACAACCTCAGCAGCCTGCTGGTGACGTGGGAGCGGCCCCGGGCGGTGTATGACGCCAGCATCGAGAAATACTCCGTCAGCTACCGACTGGCCGATGTAGAAAACGCCGCCCCCTCGGTGTACCTGACCGACGGAGACCAGGATGTGGTGAGTCCACACCTTCATTGCGTCAGTAATGATTCCCTTCAAGTTATCTGTCATTCATCTTCCATCCAAAGTCTACCAGCTGGACCAGGGCTGGATCGGCAGCTGCCACCAAGTTACTCAACAAAAAGTGACCAGCTGAACGTTCATCATAGAACCTGACAAAAGTTTTCTGACAGCTGTGGACGTGAAGTAACATTGAGCTGTCTCACTAGTTTCTGTGCAAAACCATCCACCACTTTGTTCAAATCCAGAACTCCGACCAAATCACAACATGCCTCAAAAATACCACCTAAATATCTGCTTATTCTGAACGTGATGGCAGCAACATCAGTGCACATGGTTGCTTTCTGGTTTTAGTCTCAACTTTTTTGAAATCAGGGTTATAATTATAATCTCTGTGCTGGAAGGGATGTTTCCTTCGTCACTGCTTCACAACGTGATGATAAAGTAACTTCAGTCCTTACAAGTTGATGTTCACAGAAATTAACTGAAACCAGCTGAAAGAAAACGGTTGACAGGGATCTAAATTATTTGCAGTGTACTTTCACATCACATGGTCTAATCACGGTTCTTTAAAGCTGATGTCGTGCTTTTTCCCTCCACCAGGGGGCGATACTCGATGACCTGTTAGCCAACACCAGCTACATTGTCCAGGTGGTGGCGGTCTGCACCAATGGTCTGTACGGACGTGTGAGCGACCAGCTGACGGTCGCCATGCCCGTCGACGACCCCGGTAAGAGCGACCGCGCCCGAGAGTTCGGCAGATGAAGCCAACAGATATTTTTCATTCGGCTGTTTCTCTCTTTTTATTCAAGTGTGGTTGAAATAGGAAAAACTTTAGCAGAGGAAGACTAAATCTCATGGAAGCCCCACAGGAAAAAAAATGAAGATGAAACATTAGCAATGACAAAAATAAAAAATAAGTCAAAGTGTAAATTATAAATTCAGACTTTTTAAAGTAAAAATTCTGAGATTTGCGTTGCCGAAATTTATGAGTCAGCAAACGTGTGACTTTTTCTATTATTCAAAAAGAGTTTTCTGTGTCAATATTTTGATTTAATATCTTAAATTCAAATAACGTTTATTTCAGAACTTTTCCAAATTTTTATTTTTAACCTCATAATCTTTTAAACAGCTCAGTTTGTATTGGTCAAAGTTATGAATCTTGACTTCCTGTAAGTGTTTTTTATTAATTTCACTCCTAACTTTTTTCCTTTTCCTGTCACAGATGAGCTTCCATATTAAACAGATAACAAAACTTAAGGCTTAGACTGACAATCTTTATGTCGTCAGAGGGAAAATAAAGATTAGAATTAAAAGAAAAAGTTTCATCTCTGCGTCCGGAGCTGGTTTAGCTTCGCTGAGCACAAAGAACAGAAGCTTGAGGAAACTGACGGCCTCGATAACATGAAAGTGAAAATGGACCTTTTACAGTTTACAAGGGAATAAATGTATTATTTAATCTTACAGGAGAGATTTGTAGTCTGAGTTAGTGCTTTTTCCTTCCCTGGTCGAATGTTTTAGAAAAACACTCCAGTTCTTTTGGAAGCGTTTCCATCCTCCCACTCATCCTCCCTCTGAACCCCGAGCAGACATTTCTCTTCTCTCTCTCTTCGCCCTCCACACCTTCACTCGGGGATAGATATTCTGTGTTTTGTGAGGATTTCATCACGCACACATGCAGTTCTGTTGTTTGACTCGTCGTTTCCTGTTTTGAACTGTCTCACAAGTTTCTCTGTGTGCTCTTCAAATCTGCTGTCTCTATACATTTCTAAGATGTGCTTGGTGTGGGGGTCAAGGGTCATTTCTTGTGTCCCTTCGTGTCACATGGAAAGACAAAGCCGCCATCTTTGTTTTGCTCTCATTATGTGGCGTCCGTTCCTTCTGCCTGTCACAGTAAGAGAAATGTTTGCATGTGTAACTTGGATCGGAATCATAGTGACTTTGTATTTCAACTGAACTTTATATTAAATAAACTAATATGTCTTGTTAAAAAGAAAAAAAATCCCCTGCATCCTATGTCAGTGTCAGTTTGCATGAATGGGTGATAATCTGCAACAGCTCCTCGGTTCACGAACATTATGGTCCTGTTTTTGTTATTATCATTATCATTATTATTATTATGCTTTTTGCATCAATCCAATCAATTTAAGAACCCAACTAGAGATTATTTTTACTGTCACTTAATCCATCAAATATTTATTTTTGATTTTCAATAATCATTCAAGCTATAAAATGTCAATGTCAAAATTAAATCCAAATTACATCACTATTACCAGAGCCACGATTTATTTTCAAATTTCCTTCTCATTTAAAATCATTTAATACAACATCTTTGCAGTTTTGAGGCTGTAGATGTTTTGGCATTTTTGTTTGATCATTGATTCAAAAAAATTATTATAAAAGCTAAAATCAGTTCACCTTTTGTTGATTGACTAATCAGTTAATCAGCTAATAATTTAAACAGAACTGTTTTCATCATTGATCAGTTGAAGTTTGTTTTTAGCCACTTGCACCCTTTTGTGCCAAACCCTGAGTCGCCTCCCTCAAACCTCATTAAACTTGTAAAACCTCACCTCATGCTTCACAAACCAGTTTGATCTGGTCTCCATGATGTTTGACTTAGCCTCAGACAGGTAAGAGCCACGCCTCCGCCCACCCCCGACCCGCCCGCTGTGTGCTGTGCGTCTCAGCTCGGTCCACGTGTGTGGCATTTGCAAATAACTCTTTTTTTGTGAGTTTGTTTTATCCCTCTTAGGTGACAGACGGGTGGAGTTTGAGAACTCAGAAAGTTTAGACAATGAGAGGAAAAAAGCAGAGTTGTCTGTTCAAATTCCTTTTCTTGACTTGTCTGGTTTTACAAGAAGGATGAAACAGAAAAATGATTAATTGCAAATGCTTTGTTCAAGTTTTCTGTGTTTGCTTGTGTTCTTGGGGGAATCAGTGCATGAAAGTCCAACAGTGTCTGACATGTTGCATGAAAGTGTTCGTCACCTTTTGTGTTGTGTTTATCGTGAAGCCAGCTTCGGGTGGTGTGTACAACCTTTCCCTCTCTTCATTTTCTCACGCTGTCATTTCACACATTTACATCCTTCAAAAGCAAAACATTCAGATGTAATTATCAAGTTTTTAAGGTTAAAGGTTTAATGCAACAAAACTGAACACAGAGTTTATCTTATGTTTGTGAACTATCCAGAAACGCAGTGTCCCAGTTTGCCTTTTCCTCTCCGGGATGTTCTCGTCACACTGTTTTCAAATTGTTTTACCCTTTGTCACACGTCTCTGCTTTCTGTTCATTTTCAGTCTCAGGAAATTAACGGCAACATAAAGACAACTCAGAAATTTAAAGACCAAAGTATTCAAGAGCTAAATTTAAATTTTGTTATGTTAGTTCTTGTTTTGATGTATTTTGTGGAACTAATGATGAAACCTGTGCCTTTTTTTCAGAAACTGCACAGGATCCAGATTCAGATGAATTTGACACTGAGGTATGGAAACTTTTTACTGTTCTTCAAACCCTCCATGTCACTGTTTACTTAGAATGATCACTGTTATTTATCACTGCCTGTAAAACTTTCTCTCATCAACAGGGCGACTATGAACCCGATCCATCTTGGAATGAACCGGTCCCAACTGAAGATTACAATCTGTCGCAGATTCCTACAAACCCACCAAGGACCACCACTGCTGGGTCACCTCTCTTACCTCTGCCTGGCATCAGAAGCACAACAACAGAATCTGGTCAGAGGAAAACCACGACTGATCCAGTTCCCTGGGTCAGATCCACCCAGTATGATCCAGTCCTGAGCCATCCTGAGGAGACAACACGCCACAGTACCTCCACGCAGCCACCGGAGGTCACCCTGACATCAGAAACCAGAGGAAGTGCTGACTTCAGTGGCAATGCTCCCTTTTTCTCCACAACAACAACCAAAGAAGTCTCCATTTCCACTTCCACCACTCCTTTATACGCTAATGCAAAGACAGATAGTGTTCTTGGAGGCATCAGTCCAACAGACTCTTCTGAAAAAACAGAAGGTGGTGTCAGCACCACTACTCCTACATTCACCAGTACAAAGACAAAAGGGGGTAAAGGTGTTTCAGCATACAGCACCACCATGACCACATTCAGGTCTCGTACCAGCGACATGAGTAGCACAACAACATCATCCTTCATCCAGGCCGAGACGGACCGAGGCCTGGCGCGTCCCATAGATGAAGACACCACCACAGATGGAGGTGTTTCAGCTGAACCCAGAGGTCTTCCAGAGATCCAGGCTGAAAGTTCGACCTCCCAACCTTCCTCCTCAAGTGAAGCTGCTTCACGCATGCCCAATTTTTCATCCACTGAGTCCTCTGTCCGGTTAAGTGGCGTTCTCTTGCAGACCACACAGCCGCTGTCCAATGGTGAGCGCCCCTCTGTCCTCCCCTCCTCCTCCTCCTCCTTCGCCTCCTCCTCTCTGTGTGATGACTCTGCAGACCCTGGTGCCACCCCCTCCACCTGCCTGCATGACCCTTCCTCCTCGTCTTGGCCTGTGTTGTCTGCCTCTGCATCGGACTCCCAGCATGTTGCTATCACACTACTGTCTAGCAAAGACCCAGCTTCTCCTTCAACTCCCACACTCCCTGCCTCCACCCTGCCTCACCTCCCTCACCCCTCGCACCCCCTGTCTGGTTGGGAGACTAACCCTGTGTCCCCCGGTGTCGGGTTTGATGATATTGGTAGTAATGGTGATTTGCTGTCTGGGTCTTCGTCAATCTCTTCAGGTGACCCCTCAGCATTTGACCCCTCAGTGTTTAGCGATACCCCTCCACTCCAAACAGTGCCGGATCCATCTGGCACCGCCGCCGGCCTCGAGCTGTCAGAATCTTCCTGGGATCCGTCACTCTCAGCAGTCTCTCTGTCTCTTAGCCCCACCCTCCAGCCTTCAGTTCTCCTTTCTAGTGACTTCACCCTTTCTGGCGCAACTCCGGACTTATCCCGTTCTTTCTCAGTTGGGTTTGAGGACTCAAGGTATGCCACAGGGAGCACAATAGAGTCTTTTCTCCCCGAGGTCAGTGGTGATGGGTTTCCGTTAGCTAGTGACGTGGACCCCATGTGCGGCTGTTCTCTGGAGCCGTCGGTGTCCTCATCCTGGTTGCATGCCTCTCCTCATGTACCCCTGCCGTCCTCAGCCTGGGACTCTGCTAGCTTAGAGCTTTACTCTAGCGTTGGCTTCCCTACGCCCTCCGGTGTTGGTATAGATGATCTTCTACACTCTCTGTCTGTGACGGGTTCCGATGGTCTGACCTCAGACCATCCTCTGCTCTTTCATAGCGCTATTTCCCCCTCATCATCCTCTTCACACTCCCACTTCCTCCAAATCACCCATAGTGACCTGCCCATTTCTGTTGCAGCCACAGCGTCTGGCGTCAGCGATCCCTGGTTCTCAGCATCAGATGGGAACTCTGCCCTACAAACCTCTGCCCTCCCTTCCTCACCCTCAGCCTCAGCCTCCCCCTTCACCCCCACCCCTGAAGGACAGGCGTTAGACACTAGCAGCAGTGCCTCCGGCTCGGCCCTGTTCCCCGACTCCCAGGAGGGTGTAGATCAGGAGTGGGACAGGGTTCAAACTTCGGCCTCTGGAGAGAGCGCGTTCCCTTATTCAACCAAAGTCACTTACACCATTCCCCCGTCCACAACCTCTGAGTCCGGCCAAACCCCTGATGATTTGGATGAGCGCTCCTCTGCGTTTTATTTTGAAAGTGAGAGTGGTAGTGCCACCACCTCGGAGGTAGGAGACACAGCGACGCCAACTATTCCTGCGGTAACCTCAGCTTCACCCTGGTCGCTGGGTGGGGAGGAGGAGAGCGGCTCAGGCCAGGGTGAAAGCCTGTACGACAATGAGACGTCCTCTGACTTCAGTATCGCCGATCGCACAGAAAGAGAGTCGGAGGAAGAGGAGCCAGTCGCAGGTAAAAAAGCCGTCGGTGTGGGCAAAAAACTGCATTAGACCTGCAAAATGCCGAGGGATCAGGAAGAGTTCTGGACATCAGAAAGATGACTAATCCACCATCTATCAACAACAAAACTCCATTTCATTTTTTCATTTTTATCTGGGAATGTGAAAGTGAGAAAATCATGCATGCGAGGTAAAACGTCACCCGTCACAGTCACCAAACAGGATCCAGTACCATCACTACCTTCATCATCATTTTAAATTTTCGTACCAGTCATCCATCCATTTTCTAAACCACCCACTCTGTTTAGGGTCATGAAGGGCTGGAACCTAACCCAGCATGGATTAGAGTCTGGCAGGGACCCTGGTCTATGACAGTCTATGACAGAGCTCAGTGCACTTACACTAAATTAATCCATAGATAAAGAAAAAAAAGATGACAATCCAGTGGTGATAAAAAGTCAGAGTCACCACATGTCTTCATTGAGATCTTATTTACAATTCACTAACAAATCTGCTTTATTTATTTTAATAGTATATTACTTTATTTTTATTTGGGTTTTTTTAAATTGTCAGATTCAAATATCACTTCTGAGATGCACAGGTTTAACTTTTCACATGCTGGTTGTTGATTGCTGGATGTGAATTGTCATCGATGTCATTTGCTCTGATTGAGGCTTCAAAACACGTCAGCAGATTTGTTGGTTAGTTGAAAATAACATCAGCAAAAACAATCAAGTAGTGATGACTCTTACTCTTTTACTGCCATCAGATTGTTTCCTTTCTTCCTAAATCTGTTTGGGGAAGTTCAACTCAGTGTCAAACTGTGGAGATATTCTCCTTTCAAGTGTTACCTGTTTTGGCCACCAGAGGGCAGCAGAGCTCTTCAAAGCTGAAAACTGAACAAACCTGAACTGTCTCTGTCTGCACTGGACTCAGTCTCCATAAGTAAACTCGGTCAGTGGGAAAACTCATGAAGCTTTTAACAATATCTTTATTAAAGACATTACAAGGTGTCGATGATCTGAATAAAACTCAGGTTATGTTAGAACCACATCATGTGTCAGTAACTTCAACTTATACAATCAGTTTGTGGATTGATTTCCTTTTTTACTGGAAGCGTTTATTTTAGTTCATTTCTACAAAAATCAACTTTCAGCCCGATAAAGCATCAGTCAACAAAAAACTGCCTTCATGCTTTAGTAAAGCTGCATTTAATGATTGTTTGAAACCTCGCTGGTGTTTTCAAGGACGCTCTCGATTTAATGTGTTTCTTTTAAATATAAACACTAAATTCATATCATTATTTTTCTTATTATGAGCATTTTTATATTGTATTTGTATTTTCGTGTTGTTTGGTCTTAAACCTTCAGATTTTCCGACAGAGCTCATGAACGACGTCCTCTGGGCTCAAATGTTGTTTGTCAGAGCACAATAAGGTTTTTTTGTTTGCTCTCTGCGTTACAACATGACAGAGACTGAACTTTAACAAATGGAAAATAAATGAGTGAGTCATTCAGTGTGATCACGATAATCTTACCGCAGCAAGTTTCAAGTCTCTTAAAGCTTTAAATTCTTTGTCTGATTCAACGTCTAAGGACGGAGGGCGTTTGAATGGAGGCAGGAAATCAGTCCATACGCTGATGGTATTGTTTTGGGATAAAACAGGCAAAAACACTGAGGCGTCCTTTGAAATACGATCTGACCTTTCCCAGTGTATTTCCATATCTGTGCCCCTGACATTCTGACAGCCAGATGTACAGTTACAGAAGTCCATCATTTAGTTCATCATTTAGTTTGAAATCTTTTCACTGGGAACTTTGAGTCCAAGTTGTCTCCTTAATTCTCATCAGATCTTCTTTGAGCTGCACTGAAACGAGTAACCTTGTCCGTCTTCTGTCCGAGCCTTTTTCTTTTCTTTGCCCGTCGTCATCGCCAGTGTGTCCGGGGTTTTTGACGGGCAGACAAAGATCTGCTGGATGGATGATTGAATGGATGGGTTTTCCTTTAAGGGTGAACAGAGTAGAAAGCTCACAACAGGCTCTGTGTGAAGTAGTCAACAGGGCTGACCCGGCCTTTCACAGCTCAGCTCAGTCCGATTGTGCACAAGTGGTAAGTTCTGACAAAGATGCTCGCAGCCAAGGTCAGTGGTGGAAGACGTGTTCAGATCCTTTACTCGAGTAAAAGTACCAACACCACATTGTAAGAATACTGCACTGAAGTAAAAGTATCATCAGTAAAATGTCCTCAAAGTGTTCAGAGTATCAAATGTGTCTGTTCCATCTTCTGTCATCACAGGATTTTTCCTCCTCATTCATGTAAAAGCAGGATTTTTTTAAACTTTTTTTTTTTTTTTTTAAGTATTTTGTTCAGGACTGAAATTAATGATTCTTTTCATTCTGGATTCATCTGCTGATTATTTTCTCCATCGATCGATCGATCATTGAAAACAGTGAGAAATGTGGTCACAATGATCCAGAGCCCAAAGTGACACCTTCACAATGTTGCTTTGCTCCAAGCAACAGAACAAACCTGCAAACTACAGACACATTCAGACTATTACAGACACATTCAGACTATTACAGACACATTCACATCAGTCTAATCAGTCAGAGGAAAAACTTTTGGGTAGTTTCATTTATGATAAAACATATTTTACGAGCTCTTCATATGTTTTGTGTGCACAAATCTAAACTAACTAAAGTGGTCAGATAAATGTATTTCCCTTTGAGATGTGGAGGAGTAGAAGTAGAAAGTGGTATGAAAAGAAACGACTCAAGTAAAGTACAAGTACCTCAAATTTGTGCTTAAGCACAGTACCTGAGTAAATGTACTTCCTTCCACCGCTGGTCAAGGTTGAACCGCACCAGTGTTGTCCTCGCTGGTTATCAGACAATAAAGGGAGGATTCAGCGGCGGCTCAGTGAGGTCAGGCCTCAGCCGACAGGTTTTCTTCTCCCATTATTCAAAGTTACAATTATGCTGCTTGATTGACTCCAGTCTGATGAATGTGCTCTGGTTTGATCTGCGATGGACTTGTGATGATGAGCCTTTGGGCATCTCAGTGCGTCTCTCAAGTGCCTCGGCGTGAGGTTTGAATGCGATGAGTTTAGCGTTTGTGCCGTAGGTGGGTGGATGTGAATGGTGGTGCATTGTGTTTCGGTGCCGGGCTGTTAATACAGTTCATGTTTCTTTCTGAAGTAGTTTATTAGAGATCTGAGAATGTTGGAGTTTTACTTCTGCAAACAGTTCAAGGGGCCAAGCTGCTGCTGGAAGCAGAAATGAGCTTATCGGTTAAATTAAACCTGAGTCATTTTAGGTCGTCTTGTTGCTTCTGGTGCGTTGTGCCGTTTGGTTCCAGGTTGTTTTTGACCTGTCACATGTCGAGGCAGAGGAGAACATGTATGGACACCTTAGGGAGAAACCCCATGAGGAGGGTCAAGTATTGTCAATGTGGCCTGGTGCTGTGAATGAAGCCTTTTAGGACTAATATCAATCTTATTTTGTTTTGTTCATCATCTCTATCAGTCAAAATAACACTGTCGTCACCGTGTTGATAGCTGAGATCTGGGGAGAGACGGGTTTATAATCTGTCCAGAGGGTCGGATGAAATGTGCCTGAGCTAAAAGACACGTCTGACCATGAAGCCCAATGAAAAAGGCAACCGCTGTAAGAGACTGGTATTTTGATTCTGAGCGCTCTGCTATAAACCTCATTATTGCCAAGGTCAGTAATGGACAGAAAGTCATTAACATTCATGTTTCATATTTAGTTCTTCCCTTTAAGTTGTAGTCTTTTTGATGTAAAGATGATGGTGTAGCTCCACTTAATTCATCATCATTCATTGAGAGAAACTGAGAGACTGGAGACGTCTGAACAGTTCCAGCTACAAGTGATGGACAAATGGTTGAAAATGGCTGACTAAGGTTTAATGAGTTACATGAGAGCAGCTTCTCCTCTCTGAGATATTGAACCTTCAGGAAGCAACAGGCGATGCCTCTGACGTCTTTTCTGTCCCATGCAGAAGCTTGAACTTCTGTCCTCCTCTGTTCTTTCCCTCCAGATGCCAGTAACAGCAGCCACGAGTCGAGAGTCGGCTCGATCAGGGAGAGAGAGAGGAAGGCCGTGGTTCCCCTGGCCGTCATCTCCACCCTCACCGTCCTCGGCCTCGTCATCCTCGTCAGTATCCTCGTCTACTGGAGGTCAGTGCTGCTGCTGCGCTTTGTTTTGGCCACTAGAGGGCAAAGTTCAAATAAATAGTTGAAACAGTGAGTTAGTTCACAGTTAAAAAAAAGTCACCAATGGTTTTTGTTCACATTGATTCTGGTCTGTGCAGGTGTGAACAGTCTGTCCGGTATTTCTCAAAACAAAATCAAAGTCCACACAATATCCGACACACATTCTGGTCACAGAGCCCCTCTAACTGGAAGCTGGACCCCCACCTCCACCACCTCGTCGTATGATATTATGATATTGGGAGTGAAGTGGAGGCTGCAGCCAGAAGACTATGAAGAAGAATTTGACAGAGTCTCCTCGAACACGAGCTTAATCTTGATCTTTCATTGTGGCGAGTGTGAGTGTGTGTGTGTGTGTGTGTGTGTGTGTGTGTGTGTGTGTGTGTTTGCTCATCAGCAGCCCCTCCACAAACAAAACCTCCAGTGTTGTGCTGTTGATGCTGAACGACTGAACGACGTCTTCGCTGCCTCTGGCTTTTGACAGCAGCGTGTTTGCTTCATCTCCATTGACGTTCAGTGATGCTGTTTTTCATTTTTTTATTGAGGCGTATGAAAATGCTGGATTTGGAGCAAACAACATTTCTTTGAGAAGAGTTTAAAGGTTTAAAGAGGTTTTTTTTTTTACCTATTTAGGGCAAAAACTCAGCAGTTCATTTTCTTCTTTTGCTGAAAACATCTTTGGCTGCGCAGTAAGAAAAAACCCTGCTGCCCACTCAGACCGTGAAATAACCAACTTCAGAAATCCAATCAAGGACATGATGTCGAGCGCAGTGTAAACACTTTTAGTCATATTTTCCACAGACTATCTGCAGTGCAGAGGCTCAGCATATTGTTCTTGTTTTGCGCTCTGCTTGTTGTTGTATCTCCAAGATTGAGCAGTGCTAAGCTGGTAATAATCTGAGGAGCAGGGGGATTAATCCTCGGGGAAGGATGTACCTCGGCCGCAGGCTGCGAGCGTCCACTCAGCCGACGGCGTCCAGAGAGGGCCGGGGGATAGAAAAGGACATCCGCCTGATTATGTCGGACAGAAGGAATCGTGTCAGCGTCTCGTAGGCGAGCGGCAGGAGGCCAAACCGCACTAATCCTGCTGGTGTCGAGTCCTTTTCACTGGCTCCTGACAACACGGTGCTCATTTGGACTCTGCTGCTGTGCATTTGAGGTCAAGCAGTTTGAGGGGATTTTGGTCGACTTTACAAGTTTACAACAAGCTGAGCGATGCGCTGCAAATTAGCATTCAGCCAAATCAGTTCCAACTTTACGCACGTAGCAACTTTTCCAAAGGCTTCTCAGAGAAATTAGTAAAAAGATCAATTCGAGCTCAAACACAAACAAAAGCCTCGTTCATAACAGACATAGCAGGACAGAGATGTTCATTAGTCTCCATGAGGGTTGGATTGAACAAAAAGCTCGTTTAGAGAAATGTCGCTTCATTTGAATTCTTTGCACCTGCAGACAAACTTCATCAGGATCCAGATACTCAATGTGCTCTGTTTGTAAATGAGCAGCAGCTGTTTTCAGCTGAAGTTCCTGCTGAACTTCTTACATCCGACATCAATATAATCAGATTAAATAGTTTCAGTCTCAGTAGATAAACAAGTAAAATAGACTGAGTTGGCCAGTGAACAGCAGCAGAGTTACATATTTCTGCTGATCGTCCAAGTGAACGTGTCTCACAGCATCAAACACCATCTGTCTGAAGATGAACTTTGCATTTCCATGTGAGAACTTAAACATTAATTAAAGCAGAGTTTGAACAAACAGCAGCAGCTTATCTGACGTTACAGATAGAATAGAGTGAAATTGGCTCATGAACAAGTTAATGCTAACGGCTAAAAACATGACCTGCGTGTCGACACGAGCTGTTCAGGTTCAACTCATGACACAGATTTAGTTTGATATCTATGAAATTTAATTTCCACATTTTGTGTAAATGAATGTCATGTATTGTATTATGTGAAGCACTTGTATAGATTTGATTACAAATTTACAAATTCATGTAATTTTCTGCCTCATTTTCCTCGTTCAAACCTTTTTAGGTCAATTAGTCATTTAACATATACGAGGTGTATTTTCACCCTTGTTTTATTCACACCAGCTACATTTTCTTTATCTTCCAGAGTCCGATGGTGAACAGCTCCAAAACACGTTTACAAGGACGCATCTTGTCCTCTTGTGTTCAGAAACTTTATTAGAATAACTGGTAGATTTGTCTTACATTCATGGTTGATGTAAATTCATTTGATGTGACAAAACTTTTCACATCACGTTTTTTTTTTTTTTTTTTTTTTAATTTATGGTTTATTTAACAGTGACAGTGAGTCTTAATGAACACAGCTGTAAATGTGTCAAAGTTAACGGAAAAGCTGTTTTCTGCCCAAATGTCAAAGAAAATGAAGATGAAAATCTAAACAGTTGTTGTAATAGTTCATAAACATGTGGAGAAGCAGTAATAATGAGAGTGTTGATATTAGTGAAGCTACATGTAAAAATCTTTGTTCTGTCTGTCGAGCAGAAAAAAGTTTAAACTTTGTTATGTAAAATATTTTTGACATTGGAATAAAAAATATTCAAAATATTCTTTGTCTTCTGAACCAGATCAGCCATTGATCTTTATTTTATCTTTTGATAGATGAAAATAAAAAATGAACACGTTAAAAGGCGTCAGTGCCTAAATGTTTAAATGTCAAACACAAATCCAGCTTCTAGTCAGTGAATAAACACTCGTCAGACTCGCTGAGAGAATAACAGTTTGTGTTTCCTCCAAAACACGTCTTTAATCTCGGAGCTCAACCCTTTTACTGTTTTTTTTTTTTTTTTTTGTCGGTGATAATCCCTGATGCACATTTCTGGCTGAGACAACGCAGGTTCATCAGAGGCGATCTCATCCGTTTAAAAACGTGTCAAGGATTAACAGAACATCTTGTTTCCTGTGTTCTGGGGAAGATTAACGTGCGTTCTCCAAAATCTGGGCCGATGCAGAGTCGCATGAAAACAAAAGCATCTTCTGCGTTTCAGCGGATTCAGTTCAGGCTGAAACATGGAGACAGATACACAGAGACATGGTTTAACTTTCACCCAAACACAACTCTGTTTTTATCAGTGTCTGTTTTCAGTTTTCTACACGATAAATTTTCCTTCATTTCAATTACTTTCATGTACCATTTCTCTTGGTTTTGATAATAGTGTCTGTTTCTGTTTCATTTATTTCTCTGTACATTTTTATCTTTGCTTTACTGAATCACAAGCAGAACTTTTCAAAATAAATTGTGTGTGTGTGTGTGTGTGTGTGTGTGTGTGTGTGTGTGTGTGTGTGTGTTTTGTCTGCAGGACCTGTTTTCAGACAGCTCACTTCTACATCGATGAGAGTTCATCACCCAGAGTCGCTGCACCGTCCACTGGACTAACATCTGGTAACACACACACACACACACACACACACACACACACACACACACACATTGTCCTCTTTTTCCTTAAAAAACATCCTCAATTTCTAAAATGTCACTTCTTTCTAAATACATCCTCACGTTGCCTCCATCAATATTCTGACTATGACTCAGTCACAGACACGAACACACACATTTTGACCTCTTCTTCTTCTTCTTCGTGTCCTGCCGGTAGTTCAGAGTCATTTCCTGTTTATCTTGCAGACGAGGAAACAGCTTTTCCAGTGAAGGAGTTTGTCAAACATGTGGCCGAGCTACATGACACCGGCGGCTTTCAGCGAGAGTTTGAGGTACAAACACGTGTGCACATGTTTTTCCATGAAATTAAAATACTTCATATTTTTTGCACATAATATCTCTACTGTTTTAGGTTTGGCTGTGTGTGTGTGTGTGTGTGTGTGTGTGTGTGTGTGTGTGTGTGTGCTTGTCATCGTGTTGTTGTGTGCATGCTGCATGAAGAGCTGTGATCATGTTACTGGATCATCTGACTGCAACATTGACTGATTGAAATTCTCTGATCATATTTATCAGGAATTCATTGTGAATAATAACAGTAATAATAACAATGTGACCTAACGATGAGTTGAAGAGTGAATGTTCCAGTCCTGGTTCGACTCTTTGTGAGGAGCCTTCATTCATTAACGTGTCAGGTGTCTTTTATCTGTCGACTGTCAACAGGCTTCAGGCCTCAAACACGACATCAGTCACTTCATGAATCAAGGCTCCACTTTGTTTTGTTCTGAAAGTGCCACTGAAGCAGAGCTGCTCAAAACTGAACCTTGATGGGGCCAAAAGCAAACACCTATTATATTATATTATATTATATTATATTATATTAGATGTATTGTGAGGATGCAAAATGGTACAAGGATCTCAAGTGTCACTGATTAGATTGTGAAAAATAATTAATAATAATGGATCCTACATATTGAAAAGTTATTTTGCCTCACAAAAATAAAACAGCATATACAGCGAAATATATCATATATTTTTTAAAATTAATTTTTAAGCATCTTGTGGGACAAGTCAAAGCTCATGGCCACGTTGGGCAGCCCTGCACTGAGGGAAAAATCAACCCAAAGACAACAATGTTTAGAACACCAAAATGATCTGAAA